>AP025058.1:33692524-33848460 GCA_036186865.1 Eustoma russellianum
AGAATACACTGAACTAAATGCATCTTTATTAGCAGGAATACAAATAATGTCAAGTACAAGCAGCCCTCCATTACAAAAACCCTTGCCAACAAATTCCCCATTTCTAGTCAACACAAGTTTATCAGATTCTAAAACGAGTTTAATATTGGCCTTGTTCAGCAGCATTCCGGAGATCAAGTTCCTACGCATGGCAGGGACATGCAACATATTGCTTAGTTCTAGTTTCTTCCCAGAAGTCAACTTGAGAAGCACCTTACCCTTTCCGTGGACTTGGGTACTATGCGCATCTCCCAAGAAGACATGTTCATCAGTGCCTATTTGTTTATATTCAGAAAATAAGTCTTTACTGGTAGCAATATGTCTGGTAGCGCATGTGTCTACCACCCATTCCGTAGTGCCACCAACAAGGTTTACCTCTGTTAGAACGACTGCTGCTATGATGTCGTCTGCTGCTCCTTTAGTCTCCACAAGGTTTGTCTAGTTGCTGATTTGGCCCTTTCTCTTCCTGCAGTTGACTGCTCGGTGTCCTGGCTTCCCACACACCCAACAGACTCCTTTCATCTTGTTTTGGACATGCACAACAACTTTCTTACCTTTTTCCCACTGCTATAGTTGCCGCTGTTGTTGTTGTGGAACTTTGGTTTCTTTGCAGCGTGCTCCACTATATTGGCTTTGACGCCCTCTTCACGGTGAGACTCATCTTCCATTATGTTGTTCTCTTCGATGCGTATATGTTTGATTATCACATCTAGAGACAACTTGGCGTCGTATGCTTTCCTCTCTTCTTGTATTTGTTCTAACAAGGTGGAAGTTTCTCCAAGAGTGTCGCCGCCTGGAACGTCTCATCAATCTTAATTCCGCCATGTTCCAGATTATCCACCAGTTGTTGGAATTTATTGATTTGATCGTTGATTGGAGCATGATCAACCATCTGAAACTTCAGGAATTCACTTACCACGTATTTGCATTTGTCAACATCTTCAGCACCGTATTTGTTCTCCAGTGCTGACCAATTTCCTTTGCAGAAGTGAATTTGACATAAATCTCAAATAAGGAGTTGGCCAAGAAGTGTAGAATGTGGCCTCTACAAGTAGTATTGTCTGCATCATATTTACGTGCTTCGGTTTCATCATCTGGTTTGCCATCTTGAACACATGAGAAACGAAAGCATCTTGTAGAATTTGCCATCAAATGGCTCCATTTTGACATATCAGTGAGTGCTTACTTGAATACCATCGTAAATTGCTTTACGATTGTAAGAAATGATGGTAAGACAAGCAAGAAAACAGTTAAAGAAAAGCCGAGATGAGTTGCTAGGTAATTCTATCCTTAAAGCAATTTAGCCTCTACCAACGTACAAGGTAGACAATGAGACTAATGCTTCCTAAGATATAATGACTTTCTTCCTTTTCTTTTCTCTAGAAGAGGAGGATTGAACTTGATTTTAGAAGAGATTGAAGATGGAGATAGTAGAAGGAGAAAGGATGCTGTATTTTCCTTAGTTTTGCAAGAATGTGTTGTATATTGTTGAAGATACCAAGGTCTACTATATATAGACCTTGGGGTGTGTTAAAGACCCTTTTTGAAACTTGTTCTAGCATCTTTTCAACCCTCTGTGTTAGTTTTTTTACCGTTCATAGCTGAAGGGAGATGAACATTGGACCAAAAGATGCAATTCAAAGTGAAAGATTCTGTTTGTTGCCACATCGATTGATCATATCGATCGATCGATGTCATCGATCGAAGTCGGACAAAATCATTTCATTTTTATTATGCCTCACATAGATCGATCCATGTATCGATCGATGTCACATCGATCGATCGATGTGATCGATCTATGTTGGACAGAAAACTTCCAACACTGCACCACTTCACATCGATCGATCGATGTCCCTTACATAGGTCGATCAAAGTCTTCCAGAACACTTCACTTTATTCCAGCTTTCATTTGGTTCAATCCAGCCTAAACATGGATCGATCCATGTGACCTATTTCAAGTTCAAAGTGTTCATAACACCATTCAATCTCCCAAAAAACATCATATAAGTTATATATAAGTTTGGAGCACATAGTGAAGTACTTTAACGTACTTTTCCAATATGAAGCTCTCCAATGGGTGGAATGGCATAGAAAATGTTCGAATTCCAAAGTCAAACCCTGATTATTGTAAAAAACTGTTGGGAAAAAATTCAAGTAAGACAAAATTGACTTCTGTACAGTGTGCTTGTGAAATAAAGCAGTGGTCGACCTGCCAAACTCAGGACAAGTCGGATCGATCTGCCAGGTCAAGACAGTCTAGGTAGCACAATTGAGTTAACGTTCTGAACAGTCAGCCGACCTTCCGGCCTCAGCACAATAGCACTTCAGAACAGTAGTTCTGTGCTATCTGCCTTCCAGCCGAGCTCAGCTCTGGATAGACCAGTCCAGGCTGTGCAATTGAATTTGCATTCTGGAAATATGGCTGACCTACCGACCTCAGCACCTCAGCACAACAGAACAACAGTTGTGACAACAGCTGCTTTAGCCGAGCTCAACACACCAACAGGGCTGCAAAAAAATGAATGCTCTCAGCCAAACAATAGAGTTCAGGACAAAACAGAGCTCATCTCGGCAACACTGCACAACAACAGTATTGCGCTATCACTTGATCAGCTGAGCTCAACACACAGCTTAACTTAGCTCGGCAACAGCTTCAGCAGCTCAGCTGAACAGAGAATCTGAGGTGAGTCCATGACTCTACATTTAGGACATATTGCACCGGTATATTGTGCCCAAACCAGAGGAAGCAATCGTCTCCCAGGATACAACGTTTTGTATATGCGGGAGGATGATTATGAAGAGAAAGAGGTTGCAGAGAAAGAGGAAGAAGACTCCTGGACTTTTTCTTGAGTGACCACAGAGGTCAGCTTGGCCTCTATTTATAAGAGAAATCTGAGATCAGTTTGTTACAGCCAATTCAACCACAGGCGTAGGATCAGATACTGCTCGACCTGAACCCTTGGATCAGATAACCGCATCAGGTCTGCCCACAGTCCTTGGATCTGATAACTATTCAATCTGAACATTCCGATCATAGCAGTTTTATGTTAGCTCAGCACGGTTAAAGCTCAACAACTTTTCAAAACTTAACCTTAGCCAATCCCAACAACATGGAGTTTAAACTCAAACAAACTTCATCCCAGCTGATAAGATCCGACCCGCTGTAGGATCCGACCTGCAGTATTCAGCCTGTAGCCTGAGCCCATCAGGCCTACAGTTCATAGTCCGCAGCCTGAACCCATGCCCAGGCATGGGCTGAGCTGAGCTGATTCATTCTCCTAATTTGAGCATTAATTTCTCATTCACACGATATCAGAATTGAGTGATTCAAAAGCCTTAAATTATCTACTCGTCAAGTAGATAATTAAGAATTCATTAGTTTCTATTTATTGTTAATGTAACTAATCATAACTCAGCTCAAAATATGTTGCTAACCATAGTTTGCAACTTGGCCCATTTCTTCCAATTTTCTCCAACAAAAACAACAATCGACAATTAACACAGCTAATTAAACTCATTACAAACACCAAAAGATCGTAGAATGAAACTGCATGATTGCAGAAACACAAAGGCAGAAGGAGGAAAGGAAGAGAGACGAGATAAAGTTGAGAAATAAGCCAACTACCCAACACAGACTAGGGCATCATCGGCTTCCTTCTTTTTCGTCACATTTATTGAACTTGGCATATCCTCCTTCTTCATCATCTTATTTGGCGACTTGCATTCGCGCTTCAAGTGGCCTTCTTCTCATAATTCAAGCACTCCAACTCGCTTCTATTTTGGACTTGCTACATCCTTTTGATTTTCTTTCTAGACTATCTATTCGTTGGGTGTCTCAGGCTCTTTGAATATTTAAGGCCAATCCGATTCCATCACCTCGATCATTTCTGCGAATTGCCTCCCTGATGATGCGGTCACAAATATAGTTGAGGGTTAGCCCTTCTTGACTTGATCACTTCTACGGTGGCTGGACAACTATCTGGCATAGAGATCAACAAGTAGCGTGCGAGCAATTCGTCATCCAAAAAGTACGTGATGTATTTCGTTGATTCACAATTTGGTTGAATTCGGCCACATGCTCAGTCACGGAGACAACTTCGGCTGTAATTGAAACAACCTCCGAAGAAGATGAATTTTGTATGGACTTGATGGCTTTTCGAACCAACCGAATAGCCACTTGATAAAGCCGAATGTTGTGGGATTTGTTGACAACGTGTGAAGCTATATCCATCAAAATGGTATTGCGGATTAGTCTAAGCACTTGATGATCTAATTTCTTCCACACCCTATCCACCATGCTGTCTGTTTTGCGCTCCAACATTGCGGGATTCTTTCAACTATTTGATTTTATTCTTTTGGTTAACTTGTTGAGCGTCCTCAATTAATTTTATTCTTTGAACCGTTAATTTTTTTCCTCTAAATTTTAGGAGTAGCCTTTCCCAAGGGAAAAAAAGAAAGTAGTACTGTTGTCACTGGAATTTACTAGTATATTACATCAGAATCTGCAGAATTCATATCTTACAAAATTACTTCTCCAAAAGACATACACAAATACAGATACTCCAAATATTATACGACACACGCGAAATATATTACATACGAGACACCAGGCATAAACAAATAACACTAGCTAGGCATCTGACCAGGTGATATCAATAGATCCCACATCATCAGGATCAGAAATTCCCAGGGCTTCCCACACTGCTTTTGAGGCATCAACAATGTTATTAGAACATGGAGGCTGGTAATCATGGTCCTCGTCACATCCCATTGTCGAGTCACATTCATCCACAACCATGGCCGTCACACTCCGTCCATTACCCTTAATAACGATATTGTTGAGACACCTACTTCCACCATTGTACCATCCAGTGGACAGTGCTACAACTAGAGTACTATCTGAATGATACTTGTTATCACATTCAGAGGGACCTCCACCATCCCCACCTTTTTCAAAACTATTTATTGTAAGCGTTGCCTTCGTCTGTCCTGTAACTGGAGGCGAACATTCATATTTCTTGTACTTTTGCCCGGCGACACAGCAATCCGAATCGTTTTCTTGATTGCACTGTCCTGGAGGCGGCGTTTTCCCAGTTATCGTGCCACTGGGTTGGCAAGACTGAAGCCTAGAAGCTGAGGATTTTGCCAAAAGAACTGAAAGCAGGAGCAGGAATGAAAAGAAGCGGAGATTCTTCATGTTGTGTTCTTTGGTTTAAGAAATATTGCTGAATGAAGATGCATTATACAGCATTGGGTGATTGGAATTTATAAGCTATTATGGGACCTAAGTGCCAAATTTGCGCTCAACCATGAACTTAGATATATATTTTTATTACGTGATCTGATAAATTGTGAAATATTTGAACCATTTTGCGAATGTTGGTTCGCTTGCAAACGTTGCGGGAACGCAGTTGAAGCACAAGAACATTAGTTTTCTATGAGGGGGTTGGGGGCACGTGATGGTTCGGCTTAAAAACAAAAACAGATAACAATTAGAAAATTTATATGCCAATACAAATTACTGAACGTAGGGAAAAGACAAATATATGGCTGATAGATTACAACTTAAGTGTCAGTTGATGGTGACATTAAATGTACTTAATCTTCAAGAAGGTCCAATCTTGTCATTTCTTAATCATTTTGACAAGGTCCAACGTAGTAGTATGTTAACTGAGAAGGCAACTCGTTGTCTTAAAGTGCTGTTGAACATCTTTAAATTATAAAAAGTTAAGCTTGTCGGAAGTGTGATGATGAAATTTATAAGTCTTGAATTATGAATTGGAGTTCTGCTGAGGTGTACCTTGTTAGGTCTATGACAATCACTGTAAAGGGGATGAATAGAGTGCTGGGCGTTTTTGCAGAATTTTCTTGTTTTTGACTATCTCCAACTCAAATGGAATTCAAAATCAAAGCAAAAATGGGAGATGAAAGACAAAGAATGAGTACACCCGATATAGAGTGGTTCGAATCGTAAATGATTCTACTCCACTACCACTTTGTTTCCAACAGTCATAAAAATTTGAATTCTGGATGACATTGATCGATCGATGTGTCTGTCTTGAGAGATCGATGTCCTCCAGAGAGATTCTAGTTTTGAACCTATCATACATCAATCGATCGAAGTCTCTCCTTGAGAGACCGATGTGACATCAATCGATCGATGTCCCCAAGACTGAGAGATCGATGTCTTACAGAGAGGTTCCAGTTTGAACATGACATACATCGATCGGTCGAAGTCTCTCCTTAAGAAACTGATGTGAGATCGATCGATCGATATCCCCAAGACTGGCGATCGATGTCTTCCAGAAAGGTTCCAGTTTGGAACCTCCACTGCATCGATCGATCGATGTCCTTAGTTTGAGGGATCGATGTTGGACAAAAAGATTCCAAACTTGGTCCTTTCCAATATAGATCGATCAATGTCTCTCTTTGAGAGACTGATATATACATAGATCGATCTATGTGAGAGATCGATGTCTCATAATGTGTTTTTCTTATTTTGCTTCAAATCCCAAGTGTGAATGTCCTTTTTAACTCATTAAGAACATCTTTTTACATCATCAAAACAATTCATATCCTAACAATCTCTCCCTTTTTGATGATTTTAAAACCAAGACTTTCAAAAGATGTTTCAAAAGTTGAAATTTTACATCTCCCCCTTACTCCATGCATTCTATGATTCCCTAAGGACATGGAACATGTGAACATATCCAAAACTCCCCCTCAACAAGCAATCTTTTCAAAACCAATGGATATGATGAAAAATTTTCAAAGAAACTCCCCCTCATCCAAATCATGCTTCAATTTGTAAATGCAACATATATATCATGGCTTATTTCCATTTATCCTAGTTATTCATCATATATACCAAAAATGCCAAATTTTTATTTCTTACTAAGTATGGCAAATCATGCATGTCCAAAATGACCACTTATACTCAAGATTAAACCAACACATTTAATAACATATTCCAATGCAAAACAAATCAAGCAAGCATATTCCATTTACACTAGTTATGCAACAAATATGCAAAAAAATTTCATTTTTGCCACAAGAAAGCAAACAACTCAAGCACCAATATAATCTATTCCAATGTAAGCACAAATATCAACTTTTTTCCCTTTTTAAAAACATCAAAACCAATAAGAGAAGATAAGCATAAGATTTCATTAATAACCAAGAAGTTTAGCAAATACATAAAATATGTGATATGCTAAGCTAGAACCTACCGCTAAAGAGGGGAATAAGGATGAATGGGGAAATATTAGCTCTAGTCTTCATCTGAGGAGGATGCCAATCCGGGAATGCACGCCTTGAGTTTTGACTTGAGCTTGTTGTAATTGGTCTCAAGTGTTGTAACTCTCTTCTTGAGATTTACATTTTCTTTCTCAAGGTCATCCGTCCGAATTTGTTCTTTGGTCATGTCTTCTCCGAATTGATTTAATTACCTATGGAGCTCTTCAACCTCAAATTCAGCGTCGAATTGATATTCCGAGCTACTCTCTTTCTCCATCGGGGCCTTTCATTTATCTACACGAGAAGTAGGGCTTGGTTGAGGTTGAGGTTGAGGTTCATGTTAGGTGGGATATGTTGGGGGGCTATTTCTGGAGCAGGGATATGTGTGGCTTCTTCTTCTTCAGGTTTATTTTGAACACCCCTCTGAGGAGTTTGGCCGACATACCATTGACGCAAAATGTGACAATGACAAGCAACACACGATAAGCCAAAGGCATAAAGTTGGTGTTTCTCGTGCGGTGAAAACCAAGAAAAGTCTTAACTTCATCTTCGGTCACTTTGTACTTGTAATTGTCCCATTTCCAAGGATCAAAATCATATAAACCTTCATTAGGGACACCAATAATCTCATTTATTATTTTTGTATCAAAAGCAACAAGTTGACCATCTATGACCGAATTAAGGGAGAATGAGAGTCCATTTAAATATTCTACCCAAAGATTTGCATAAAACAAGCAGGTATAATGGGTACACATATAATCCATTTCAGAAAAATCCCAAATAGGTCTCCGTTTTTAATCATCCAACCAATTGATGATCGGACTTAATTCATCATTGCTCAAAATATCTTGCATTTTGAGCAATTTCAATGGAATAGTAGACATTTTCTTATTTTTCCATTCAGCAAATAACACCTGAGCCCTAATTGAAATATAGGCGAATTTACCTTGACCCATAGGCTCTTCTAAAACATTTTCGTACTCACCGAATTTGAGCCATGTGAAATTGTTGAGTTGTAGCCTCCTCTAACCTCGGCCAACATATTTTCTTGAGAAAGATCGGTATTTTCCTTAGTCCTTTTGTTCTAGGACCGGTTGGGACTTGTTGATGGGATTGTTGTGGTACGTCTTCCTCATCACGAGAGGTTCTTGCGCTTTTGGAGATAATTTTGGGTTCTTGAAGCCATTTAGATTGTTAGGGCACAAAATTTGCAAGAGGGTTGATGAAAATTAAGAAATTGATGTAGAGATCGATTGGGTTGAAGAAAAATTGGAGTTTGTTGCAAACATTTGGTGAAGAAGAGTCAAATTTTTGAGAGAGAGAGTGCGATTTTGGGTTTGTAGTAGCGGGTTTGAAGAGGGAGAAGTGAAGAGTTTCTGTTTTTCACAGCTTTTATACGTCCTGTAACTAATGACATTGATCGATCGATGTGAAAGACTGATGTACTTCAGTCTCTTAGCAGCTACATAGATCGATCGATGTATTTATATGAATCCGGTAAATTTGTGGTGTCTACTCTCACTTCTTTTTCTTCTTCTACCTTGGGTCCATTTTCAAGTGGGTCAATCCTAAGGTCAATAACAATATTTCCTTTTAGATTCTCAAATTTTTCTATATGACTTACTTCAATTCTTTCTTCATCATCATCATTTATGCATGGTTCATCATCTAAGAGTTCACTAAACTTAACATGAATTGATTCTTCAACTTTCATACTCCTTTTACTATATACTCTAAATGCCTTTCTATTTTGAACATAACCCATGAAGATTCCTTCATCCGCTTTGAAATCTAGTTTGTCCAAGTTATCTTTGGTGTTAAGTATAAAACACTTACAACCAAATACCTTAAAATAACCAAGGTTAGGTACTCTTCCTTTCCAAAGCTCATAAGGAGTCTTTTTGAAAGATGGTCTCAAATAAACTCTATTTATTACATGACAAGCGGTATTTACCGCTTCAGCCCAAAAATACTTAGGTAGCTCAAATTCATTTAGCATGGGTCTACTCATTTCTTGAAGTGTTCTATTCTTCCTTTCCGCAACACCATTTTGTTGAGGAGTTCTAGGAGCCGAGAAATTGTGTCCATACCCCTTGGATACACAAAATTCTTGGAACTCACCATCCAACTCCCCCCTATATTACTTCTAATTTCCTTAATGACATCTTTTTTTGGTTTTCTAATCTCCTACAAAGTTTTATAAACTCTTGGCATGCATCATTTTTGGCTAAAAACATGACCCAAGTGTACCTAGAGAAGTCATCTACCATTACAAAGTGTAATGTTTTCCACCCAGACTTTCCGTGTCAATATCCCCATACAAATCCATATGAAGCGGCTGTAGAGGTTTGGTGGTGGAGATTTCACTTTTGGGCTTAAAGCTTGCTTTAACAAACTTTGCCTTTTGACAAGTGTCACGTAAACCATGGTTTTCGAAATTCAATTTTGGAAGACCTTGGACCTTTTAATTTTTGCAAATCTCTTTGAAATTCTTGAAACTAATATGTCCAAGTCGTTTATGCTATAATTGTGTCAAATCATTTTTGGCAACTGGACATGAAACTTTTTGTGATATCAAATCATGTGTGCTAAATTTATTAACATCATTTTTTCTTATATCCTCAAAAGCTATTTGATCATTCTTTTTCACAATGCATTTTTTTTTCACAAATTCAACTTGAAAATTAGCATCACATAGTTAACTAGCACTTATCAAATTACTTAAAATCCTCGATGAATGTCACATTATATCTTGAACCTCCTGGTGATTGAACCAAGGCTGCCCCCACATGTCTGTGTGCACAAGATCTAGCCTTCTTTCCCTGCGTTCTCAGCCGCCTTTTGGAAAATTAATCCATTTTTTTGTGAATGTGCAACCTCCACGAAATCCGGTTTCCACCGTTGGTATGCTTGGAAACAATACTTAGGAAGCCAATACTTTTAGCCCTTTATCACTTATATGTCCCAATCTATTGTGCCACAAAATTGGACTAGTTTTGGACCCCATTGATGCTATTAGGTTCGTACAATGGTCCGTTAGATAAAGTATGCCCTTCTTTGTTCCTCTTGCTACAATATGGCGCCCATGGCGATTTTCCATCTCCAAAATTAAATTCTTTTCAACCAGAGAATATATCGAGCATCACATCACACAATGTCCATCTTCCGCCGTGCTTCGACTTGATGTTGACATTGCCTTTGCCCACAATCTCCAAAGGCTTTTTATCCATTAGAAACACCTTGCCATATTCTTTGGACACAAAATCTTTCATCAATTCCTTACATGAGGTAGAAAAGAACGACGCACTGTAATCAAGAATCTACGACTCAATAGGGTTGTCGACACAAAGACTATTGTCATTGTCAAATTCCTCCTTTGTCGTCACGTTCATTGAACTTGGCATGTCCTCCTTCTTCATCTTATCCTCCTCCTTCATCAAGTGGCCCTTCTTCCCACTTTTCCATCTCTCCATTTCGCTTCTATTTTGAGACTTGCTGCGTCTTTTTGATTTTCTTTCTCGACTATCTATTCGTTGGGTGCTTCGGCCTCTTTGAATAGTTAAGGCCGATCCGCCTCCTTCGCCTTGATCATTCTTGTGAATTGTCTCGCTGATAATGCGGTCACAAATATCGTTAAGGGTCAGTCCTTCTTGAATTGATATCACTTCTATGGTGGCTGGCCAATTATCTGTCATAGAGATCAACAAGTAGAGTGCGAGCAATTTGTCATCCAAAGAGTACGTGATGCATTTAATTGATTCACAATTTGGTTGGATTCGGCCACATGCTTAGTCACATAGACACCTTCGGCATTTGTAATTGAAACAACCTCCAAAGAAGGTGAATTTTGTTCAAACTTGAAGTCTTTACGAACAAATCGGATAGCCACTTGATAAATTCATACGTTGTGGGTTTCGTTGGAGACATGTGAAGCTATATCCATCGAAATGGTATTGCGGATTAGTCCAAGCACTTAACGATCTAATTTCTTCCACACCCTATCTACCATGCTGCCCAGTTTGTGCTCCAATATTGCGGGTTTCTTTCAACTATTTGATTTTATTCTTGTGGTTAACTTGCTGATCGTTTTTTTTCACACCCTTTCATTTTTTTTTCTCTAAATTTTAGGAGTAGCCTTTCCCAAGAGAAAAAAGAAAGTAGCACTGTTGTCACTGGAATTTACTAGTATATTACATCAGAATCAGCGGAATTCATAGCTTACAAAATTACTTCTCCAAAAGACATGCACAAATAGATATACTCCAAATATTATACGATACACTCGAAATATATTACATACTGGACAGCACGCACAAACAAAGTAGTACTATTGTCACTGGAATTTACTAGTATATTACATCAGAATCTGCTGAGCTTACAAAATTACTTCTCCAAAAGACATACACAAATAGAGATACTCCAAATATTATACGACCCACACGAAATATATTACATACTACACACCACGCACAAATAGATAACACAAGCTAGGCATCTGACCAGCTGATATCAATAGATCCCACATCATCAGGATCAGAAATTCCCAGGGCTTCCCACACTGCTTTTGAGGCATCAACAATGTTATTAGAACATGGAGGCTGATAATCATGGTCCTCGTCACATCCCATTGTGGAGTCACATTCATCCACAACCATGGCCGTCACACTCCTTCCATGCATTACCCTTAATAACGATATTGTTGAGGCACATACTTCCACCATTGTACCATCCAGTGGACAGTGCTACAACTGGAGTACTATCTGAATGATACTTGTTATCACATTCAGAGGGACCTCCACCATCCCCACCTTTTTCAAAACTATTTATTGTAAGTGTCGCCTTCGTCTGTCGTGTAACAGAAGGCGAACATTCATATTTCTTATACTTTTGCCCAGCGACACAACAATCCCAATTTACATTCTCAACAATGTAAATTGCACTCTTACTATCACAATACAACCCTCAAATCCTGCAATAAGTACAAAAGCCACTGTATTTCACACGTAACCATCGCTAGTGCTCTGTATTCAGCCTCAGACGATGACTTAGGCACAGTGATTTGCTTCTTAGCTTTCCAGGATACCAGGGAATTCCCACGGAAAACATAGTACCCAGTAACTGACTTCCTCATCTCAATACAACCTGCCCAATCAGAGTCTGCAAATGCCTTTATCTCTAATTTACCTTGAATTGAGTAATATACCCCTTGACCAGCTGTCCCTTTAAAGTATCTCAATAGCCTATTTGCAGTTTTCAAGTGCAACTCCGTTGGTGAGTCAAGAAATTGGCTTAATTGTTGGACAGCAAACGAAATATCAGGTCTGGTTATTGTAAGATAAATGAGACGTCCTATAAGCCTTCTATAAGCAGAGACATCCTCTACAAGCTTAGAATCACCATGAGCCGACTTCAAATTTTGCTCCATAGGACTTGCAGCAGGCTTGGCACCTAAGAATCCCGTCTGTCCTACCAATGCCAATGCATACTTCCTTTGGGATATCATAATCCCCCCTGTGACCTAGCCACCTCAATTCCAAGGAAGTACTTCAAGTCTCCTAAATCCTTGATCTTAAATGCTTGATGCAGAGACTGCTTGATCCGATTTATCTGAAGTATGGAGTTGCCAGCCATGATAATGTCATCAACATATATTAAAAGAACAAAGAAGGCTTCTGCCGTATGCTTGATAAACATAGTGTAATCATTCCTAGACTGTGTGAATCCTTGATCAACCAAGAATTTAGTCAGTTTTAAGTCCCATTCTCTGCTTGCTTGCTTTAAAACATAGAGTGACTTGTGAAGTTTACATATGGTGTTAGGTCCTGGTGCAGAAATTCCCTCAGACAGCTCCATTTATATCTCTTGTCTTAGGTCACCATGCAAGAATGCATTATTCACGTCCGGTTGATGTACATACCATTGTCTCTGAGCTACTACAGCCAACAATAACCTCACAGTTGTCAACTTGGCAACTGGGGAAAACGTGTCAGTATAGTCTATCCCCAACTGTTGGGTGAATCCCTTTGCCACAAGCCTGGCTTTGTAGCGTTCTACACTTCCATCTGGGTTGTGCTTGACCTTGTATACCCACTTACACCCAATAGGCCTCTTGATATGAGGAAGTGTAACCAGAGACCAAGTGTCATTCGCTTCAAGCGCTGCTAGTTCAAGTTGCATTGCCTCCACCCAGTGAGCAGATGTGACTGCCTCCTGATAAGATGTTGGCTCCTGTACCAAGCTAATATTAAGAGCATAGGACCTATATTTAGGTGTCAAATGATCATATGACATGTACTCTTCAATTGGGTAAAGAGTATGGACATGCAATCTTTCAGGTTTGGAAAAGGCTGTAGATGATGATAAAAGACTGCAATAACAATCCTGTAAATAACCAGGAAGGTGTTTATTTCTAATAGGTCTAGGAATCTCAGAAGATTTATGAGGTTGTATAGGCAGATGTATTTCAATGCCAGTGCAAGGTTGAGGAGTTGATGTTGAAGGAGGAGTCTCATGGGTATTTGATGTGCTTTCTGCAGAATCACTATCTGAATGGAGGTCAGAATTGGAAGGAGTAATAGATGATGTTGGGAGTTGTTGAGTGGAGTCTGGTGTGTTTGGTAAGAGTTCAGGTATGGTCTGGAGGTTTCTGTGGCTATTAGGATTTGGTGGATTTTCTAGCTTAGCAGAATGATTGGGTTGAGGTTCGACAGGAACAAACGGGAAGACATGTTCACTGAACTGAACATCTCTAGAAATAATAATAGACTTTGTATCAAGATTCAGCAGCAAGTAGCCTTTAGTATGTAATGGTATGCCAAGATATACACACGCAGTAGCTCTAGGATCGAACTTGGCACGGTGGGACACGTTGGTGCTGGCATATGCCAGACAACAAAAGACCTTGAGATTGTTATAGGGAGGTGTGTTTCCAAAAAGACATTCATGTGGTGTAAGATGATGTAATAAAGGAGTAGGCAAGATATTGATAATATACACTGCATATTGGATACAAAAACCCCAATAGCACTCAGGAATTTTGGCTTGAAACTTTAGAGCTCTTGCAACATTGAGTATGTGTTGGTACTTGCGTTCAACCACAACATTTTGTTGCGGTGTGTTGACACAACTGGTTCGGTGAATGATACCTTTTGTCATAAAGAAATGGTCCATCTTAAACTCCTGACCATTATCAGTTCTTATGCACTTAATGCCTTTACCAAATTGAGTCAAGACATACTGGTAAAAGCTTTGGACGACATTGCGTGTTTCTGATTTTTGCTTAAGCAAATACACCTAAGTATATCTGGTATGATCATCAACTATAGTAAGGAAATAACATTGTCCATTGAGAGTTGGATGTTTATATGGACCCCAAATATCAATATGAACAAGATCAAAAGAAGCATTAGAAGCAGAATTAGACACAAGAAAAGACATTCTTTTCATTTTGGCCAAAGGACATATCGCACATTGCTTTGAATTCTCATGAGAATGTACAGACTGATCAAACTTCTGAATGTCCTTTATTCTAGGTATTGAAGCATGACTTATTCTATAATGCCATAACAAAGAAGAAGGGAATGAAGAATGAAATACAGCTGACAAGCAACTGGAAGACAGATATGTCTGCTTAGGAATTCCACAGATGTAATACATGTCTTTGTACTGCTCAGCTAAACCAATCGTCTTCAGAGACATACAATCCTGAATGACACAAGTATTTCCCAGAAATTGAATAAGTAATGAAGAAGTAGACAGCAGCTTGCTGACTTACAAAAGATTAAAGCTAAACGATGGGACATACAGAACATCATGATAACAAGGGAAGAATTTAACACAAATGAACCAACATGTGTGGCTGAAGCTGAAAGACTATTTGGTAGTTTAATAGAAACATGTTGGATTGGCTTGCAGGATATGAACAAATTAAGATTACATACTATATGATCAATTGCTCCTGAATCTAGAATCCATATGTTCAAATTATTATAATGACGCTTACCTTGATCTTTATCTAGAAGTGCAGACATAACTGCCCCCTGACCCGCGACATCTTTTCCATCATTAACATTCAAGATTGACATCAACCTCTGCATCTGCTCTTGCGTGAGCATTGGTGTTTGACACGGACCAGTCTGCACCTGACTGTTTTCATTCTCCTCAGCACATACTTCAGCAAGATTAACCTGATTCCTAGTTTTAAAGCCAGGTGGAAATCCATGTTTCCGGTAGCATCTTTGTTCAACATGTCCAATCATGCCGCAATGAGTGCAAACAGGCCTCTTCGCTCCATCAGGAAAAAATCTCCAGTTTCCTCTCCTATAGGTGTTACCACCTCTTCCAGCATACGCATTAGCGTTAGCAATCACTTTGGCACCATCATCATTGTCCACCATAAACACAGTAGGATTATGAACAGCATTTCCTCCAGTGTTTAAACCATTCAACTTCCTCTCATACTTCAACGCCATGGCAAACACAGCGTCAATATTAGGCATAGGAGACATTACAAACACTTGTGACTTAACCGGATCAAATTCTTCATTCAAACTTTTTAAGAATTTAATGACATACTCACTTTCAACAAATCCACGCATCTTAACACCTACATCACGCCTATATCCATCACACGTACAACTAGGAATTGGCTTTAACGCCAAATATTTCATCCCACAGTACCTTCACCTTAGTGAAATAATCGTTTACAGAGTCTCCTTCTTGCTTAACTCCATAGAAGTTCTCAAGTAAATCCGATAGTCTAAATGCATCTCCACTTCCATACCTTCTTTTTAAGTCAGACCATACCTCCACTGCACTATCATACCACATAATACTCTATGCAATAGAAGGAAATACACTGTTCATAATCCATGAATGCACCATAAAATTTACCTGCCTCCAGGTACTGCACTGTGGATCATTCGCTTCTGGTGGTTGAATTGATCCATCAACAAATCCTATCTTGTTTTTGACGATTAGTGACATTTGAAACATTCTACTCAATGAGTGATAGTTGTTAGCATTCAACGGAGGTTGAGCGAGAATGATAGCAGGACTATCATTGGGGTGGAGATAGTACGGATTGCTAGCAGCATTCTCCATAACTTGCGATCCAATGGATCTTCCACTACCAGACGTAGACGCATCTCTGTTGCTCACAATTTCAACTAAAATCGCAACAGCTAGAAATCAATTACCACACTACAACTTCAGAACTCGTACTCTACGGTGATCAGAATCATTAGCGTGGCTCTGATACCATGTCAAGTTAGTACGATCAAACAATGAAAATGAGAACTGAGAACAAGAATGAATAACCAAGAGGAAGAAAACGGTTATAGAGAGAATGGAAACTGGAAATATCTTATTCATCCAAGTCGGGTTGAATTCATACACAGCAACCCGTTTTATACATCTCAGAGGAAGAGAAAAACAGACAGCGAAATGACAAGAATACCCTTAATAACCACCACTCACTATACTACACAGAAAGGGTGTAAACGTTATTTCACACATTTTAAATCCTTCCCGCCGATTGCAACTTCTTCTTCCTCTTTTATTCCTTCTTCCCGCAACTCATGTGATCAGCCAGCAAACTCTCAACCTTTGCTGCACCCACGTGACAATTGCAGCACAGCACACATCAGATTACCACCTCAACTGCTCCATATATTGATTACCTACTGCTTCACGTAACCATCACAACTCACCAGCTCCAGAACATTCTTCTTTCTGCTCCTCCACTTCAATCCCAGTTGTAACACACTGGGTTGGCAAGACTGAAGCCTAGAAGCAGACGATTTCGCCAAAAGAACTGAAAGCAGGAGCAGGAATGAAAAGAAGCGGAGCTTCTTCGTGTTGTGTTTTCTGGTTTTAGAAGTATATTGCTGAATGAGGATGCATTATTCAGCATTGGCTGATTGGAATTTATAAGCTATTATGGGACGTAAGTGCCAAATTTGTGATCAAGCATGAACTTGGATATATATTTTTATTACGTGACCTGATGGATTGTGAAATATTTGAAGCATTCGGCGAAAGTTGGTTCCCTTGCAAACGTTGCGGGAACGCCGTTGAGGAACAAGAACAACAACGATAGAAAATTTATATGCTAATACAAATTACTTAACTTAGGGGGCAGACAAATATATGGCTGAAAGAGTACAACTTAAGTATCAGTCCATGGTGACATTAAATGTACTTAATCTTCAAGAAGGTCCAATCTTATCCTTTCTTAATGATTTTAACAAGGTCCAATGTAGTAGTATGTTAACTGAGAAGGCAACTCATTGTCTTAAAATGCTGTTCAACATCTTTACATTATAAAAAGGGAAGCCTGCCTGAAGTGTGATGATGAAATTTATAAAACTTGAATTATGAATTGGAGTTCTAATGAAGTGGACCCTTTTAATAATTTGATCCTGTTTTAATTCGATTTGATGACAAAAGACAAAAAAATTGGAGTCTTGTATTCGAGAAACAATTTTATTGATAAGCGCTAATGTTCTATACTCACTCTCTATATATGGGGAGTTACCCTTTTTTTTTTTTTTTTGGAACATCCAAAACTTGTATCCACTTATTCTTCTAATCTTTAAAATGTATGGTGACGTGTTAGAGCTAAGCTGATAGCTGCCGATCTGACCTGCCGACCTGAACTCACAATTTAGTTTACATTTGTTTTATTTTATTCCCTTTGCAACAATTGTCCAAGTTTCTTTTATTAAACAGAGTTGGTAAACTGTTTAATCATTTATTAAATGCTGGTCCTTTTCAGACGTTGCCGCCACCCAATCAGCACTGAAAGACTGGAAAAATTAATTACACCTGGTATCTAATATTTTTCACGAAGTTTTAAGTAGTATCCGTACTTTCATCTAATCCTCTGGACAGCATACTTATTGGTGAAATTAGTACCGGCATCCGGATGACCTGCTGGTTTACGTTGACTGCTTCAATCGACTGTTGACCTGACTTAACTCCACTTTTAACCCGACTTTAACTACGGTTGTGTATCAGTACTCTCAATAATAAAGACAAAAAAATCAAAAGCCTCCCTCATTTTCCCGTTAATCGTTTGCAATCGTGAAAAGGGTGCAGCCCCAAATTGACAAAATTGTGCAAAATTTCTTGAAGAATCCAACAATCTGACTCTGTGTTGGAACATTGGAAGTCGATTGATGTTGATTTCGCAGCATTATCTGTGTTGGTGGAGTTGTAGCAGCGAAGAAAAAAATAGACGGAGATGACTTTAAGGCTTACAGGAGTAAAGGATGAGCACCCTCTAAATAGTAAGAAAAACTATATTCTTTATTTTGCATCTGTAGTATAATTTTTTTTTGTTGCTGTGTTGATTCTCTTGTATTTGATTGACGAAAAAATGAACTTGCATGTCCAGATTGGTGGTTTGAATGGCATCATTGGTGTTTTGTTTTTGAGTATATTACTGTTTTTGTTGATGAGCATGACTAGTAAGTAGGTTTAAAGGTGTGCTTTGTTGAGTATAGTACATGTCCAGAATGATGGAAAGGAACAGCAGATTTTATGTGAAGTAGTATTTGATGTGAAGAGTACGATTTTAATGTGTTACATGTGTGTTACTTATTTATTTATAGATCCTGCAAGTGATGAGTTTACTATTTTTTCATTATGGTGGATTATTACTTAATACTGGTAAGGCAATTTACCTAGAAGGACACACCTACATATATGATTATGTGGTTGATGATGAGATGTCATTAATTTACTTGGATGAAATATGCAAAGAAGCTGGAGTAATTGGTCCAAAGAGGTATTACACACGTATTAAAGATAAGTTTGTTCAAGTAAAGAAAGATAGTGATTTGTATAATGCGGTCAAAAGTTGCATTGGATCGTCTAGGGTTATGCGCTTGTGTGTGGAGCATATTGTTCCAAATAATAGGTTGGAACATGACGTTCTCGATATGCAAGCTGAAAAGCTAAGTGATGATGATGTAAACATTGATATGGCTGTGGACAGTAGTGATGATGAGAATAGTGGTGATCATGAAGGCAGTGATGATGTTGAGTTGAATGGGAATGAAATGAATAAGGATGACAGAGTCAATGTTAATGAAAAGGATGATGATATGGATGCTCTGTTAACGAGTGATTCAGATTATAGTCCTGAAACAAAATTATATAGTGATGGGAATGATGAAGATAAGGAGCCATATCATGTAAATGTTGACCGGAACAATGAATATGATGGGCTAAGTGAAGATGTAAACAATTTAGCATCTAAGAGTGTTGATGAAGCAACTGATGACGGAGACAAGGAGTTAGGCTCAAGTGATGAAGAAGCTGAGCACGTTGGAAAAGTTTTTAACACGAGGACAAATATAGAAAATCCTCAGTTTGCATGTGGGATGTTGTTTACCAGCTTGCAGACATTTAAAGAAGCCTTGAAGATGTATTCCATAAGGAATGATAGGCCAGTTGTCATATACAGAAGTGAGAAGCTGAGATGTTGTGCAAAGTGCAAAAAAGATGGCTGCAATTGGGATATACATGTGACTTTGAATAGGAAAACTGGGTTTTATAAGGTTAGGAGCATGAACTTGATTCATTCATGCAACTTCAGTGTAAAAAATGAAAGCATAATTCCTGGATGGTTAGGAAAGAAGTATATGCAAGATTCCGCTGCCCAACCTAAACAAAGTTTGGAAAGTTTTAGAAAGAGAGTTTTGAATGAGATAAAATGACATATGAGTATATGTCAAGCATTTAGGGGAAAGCAAAAGGCATTGCAACTTGTCTTGTAGGACCTCAGGCGCTACCATCTCTCCCAAAACCAATTGGTGACAGGAGATGCGTATACCCTAGCCTTATAGTGCATTCAGCACACAAGAGCCCACGGCATTCGACTGTGACTTGGCCCACACAGCCTACGCCCACCGGCCTACGCCACGAGACAATTGCTGCACCCAACAATCTCTCCCTCAGCAATTGCTCCTGCTGGGAATCGAACCCGTGACCTCGCTTTGATACCACTTGTATATTCTTGTCTAGATTTAACAACTTCTAGAGTGACTCCATCTACGGTGGATAACTTAGATGGAACAAAAGGACCATCTTCTATAATTGACCAAAGATCAATGTCTATTGCCATAAAGAAAAGTTTCATTCTTACCTTCCATTGAATGAAAGACTCACCGTCAAAAAGAGGAGGCCTTACGGTTGACATTCCTTCTTGCACGGTTGTGGTTGCCATCTCATTGAATCGTTGGATTCTTTGAAGTGAGTGAAATTTAGTCCATATTGGTGTCCAAGTTCATCAGGTCTTATATCATATGATATAAGATATGGTGATGACAAATTAAATACGACCCGATAAAAGGTTCTAAACCGAAATTTGTCGTATCGGGCGAATGCCGAAACTTCGCCAACGTGTCACGTACTTGCAATAAATAAATGGCCAGCCCCTATACATCAAAATTTGATGTAAATTTTGTGCACTTTACTATATAATCAGCCAAAAATACTTTCCATGTTGGCACACACAAATTACTCCACATTAAGGCCAAAATGTGAAGATTCCAAGTTTAATTTTTGTCACATGTAAATGGTACCACTTTAGACCAGCCAAGTGCTGAGATTTAAAGTATATATTATATATATTATGTATAACATAACATATATAACATGTGCAAAAGTTGGAATTTAAATTAGAGAAAAATCGGGTAATCGATAAATATCGAAAATTCGGTTTTCTACACACACAACACATGGAACGTTTTTGGTACATCATGTGACACGTATCTAGACACTTTTTACATATGATATACATCTTAAAATGTTCTAGAAAATTAAATTAAGGGCTGATTGGAATATAACATGTGTGTATTATTAAATGTGTATTATTTTACAAAGTTAGCAAAAATAAATTTCAGCACATGCACAATCATTTCCAACGCCACCTACAGTTGAGATGGAGCTTATTTGGAGCCTTGTTGGCATATTGATTGGTCAAGGATCAATCATACAATGTTGGTGAATTGAAGAGAGAAGCTACAAATTGTAAAAATTCAAAATATATCTCTCTTATAACACATGCTGAAAATTTCAGCATGCTAAATCATGGTTGGCCGATTTTTGGATGTTATTGTGATATATTTTATCATCTTTTATTGTGTGATTGATTGGAAGAAGAAATAGAAATGATTTGAATATAAATTAAATTAATAAATGGTGATATTTTATATATCACACATGCTGAAAATTTTTCAGCATGTGTACAACTTGTGTGGCCGAATTTGAGAGCTAAATGGTGTCCATGTTCATTTCTTATGTGATAGCAATACTTACCATAACTTGGTGATTCAATTTTTAAAGGAAAAATCAAGGTAAATTGGGTATTACTTTGAAAGAAAAGGAATGATGCACATGCTGAATTTTCAGCATGGCAAGACTACTAGTTGGCCGATTTTTTGCACTTGTTTGGGAAGGATTTTTTGTCTTGCAATTTATGTGAATATCTCATGATTTATGGAAGTTATTTTGTGATGATTTTTGGCACATGTTTAAGTGAAATTCTCAGATTTTTCCAAGTCATCAATGATGACAACATTCATCCAATGAGAAGGTGCCAAGTAAGCGAAGACTAAATGATCATCCAATAAGAAGATGCCAAGTAAGCAAGACATTGTCACAATGATGTCTTACACTCTCTCAAGGACTTAAAAGATAATTTTCAAGAGGGGGAGACTCTCCAAGGGGGACGGCTGGACATGTTAAAAAGAAAGAGAGAGAGCAAACAAAACAAGGCCAAGCATTAGAAAATCAAAGTGATCAAAAGCCTAGTTCTTCTTCTTCTACATTCTCTCTTTCTTTCTTTCTTCTTGTAAGCCTATTGTATTCATATTATTTAAATCTTGAATAGGCTTGATATAAACCACCATTCATTCTATATCTTTGTAAAAGATTGATCAAGGTGTGATCAATCTTCATTCTTGCGAGGTGGTGGTGTTCGTGAAAATTGTACTTGTCATACAAGGTGTGTAAAGGGTTGGAGTTAGGTGTAACTCTATCAACCCTGCGGTAAGGTGTGCTGCGTGTGTGTGATTAGTGTGAACCAAGGAAGGTGTTCCTTGAAGACTGGAGTAGGTTGTTTATAACCGAACCAGTATAAAATTCTTGGTGTCATTTACTTTCAGCACTGATTTTCTGTTTCAGCACTGTTTACTGTTTTTAATCATGTTCGTAAAAATAGTAAACAAATTTCAAAAATCACGAAACTTTCAGAAAATATAACCACACGTTCTAAGGTTCTTTTGGCGCAAGTTTCAACCTTTTTGGACAAGTATAAGTCATTCAAACGTCCAACATTCTGAGACTAGTGCAGTCTGATTTTCAGGCTTGCAAAGGTTGAGACTTTGATCGTATTTGACTAACTTCCCAAAAGAATTTTTTTAAAACTGTTTCAACCCATTTAAATATAACATATAAGGGGTTAGTGGTTAAAGTTTCAGAGAATTTGGAGTTGTTTACAAATAGGAATTAAGTTTTCAAATCAGTGTATCGGTTCTGGCAGATTTGCGCGATCTGACCACCAACGAATATTCAAGGGGTTAGAGGTTGAATTTAAATCTGAAATTTTTAGGAGACACTCATAACATCTGAGACTAAGCTCTCTCCAAATTTCAGAATTTTTGAAGACCTGAAACCTAGTTTTTAAAACGTTTTAAAACTGGTCCTGAAAATAGAAACTGTTTTCAGAAGTTGGGTTTTTGGTTCAAACTAATTGTAAAAACCACATTTTCCGCACCCACTATTCAACCCCCCTTCTAGTGGTGCCTTGCAGATCCTACAATTGGTATCAGAGCGCAGGAACACTCACTTCAAAGAATCCAACGATTCAGTGAGATGGCAACCACAACCGTGCAAGAAGGAATGTCAACCGTAAGGCCTCCTCTTTTTGACGGTGAGTCTTTCATTCAATGGAAGGTAAGAATGAAACTTTTCTTTATGGCAATAGACATTGATCTTTGGTCAATTATAGAAGATGGTCCTTTTGTTCTATCTAAGTTATCCACCGTAGATGGAGTCACTCTAGAAGTTGTTAAATCTAGACAAGAATATACAAGTGATGATAAAAAGAAACTTAGCATGAATGCTAAAGCAATGCAACTACTATTAAACGGCCTAAGTAAAAGTGAGGCTAGTTACGTGTCTAATTGTTCTAGTGCTCAAGAGATGTGGCATATTCTTGAAATAAAACATGAAGGGACTAGCCAAGTAAAGGAGTCCAAAATCAATATGCTTATGTCCACACTTGAGTCCTTTAAACTATTGCCAAATGAGTCTATTGTTGAGATGGATTTACGCTTGACTAACATTTACAATTCTCTTGAGTCTCTTGGCAAAGCCTTCACTATGCAGGAAAAGATACAAAAGGTCTTGCGAAGCCTTCCATCCGAGTGGGATCCTAAAGTAACGGCCATAGAAGAAAGCAAAGAGACCAAATCGATTAAAATGGAAGAACTAATCGGATCACTTAAGGTATATGAAAACAAACTTGCTTTAAGACATTCTGAATCCATTTCTAATAATGATAGGGCTATATCATTTAAATCAAATGAATACGTCGTAGATGATAGTGACACAGATTCCGATGATGAGGACTTAATCACAATGGCTAAAAGATTAAGAAAAATATTGAGAAAATCGATTAAACATAAGTCTACCTCATCTAAGGATCATAAAAATAAAAACAAGGAAATAAAGTGCTATGAATGCGGCAAACTTGGACATCTATCATATGACTGCCCTAATAAAGAAAAACAAACAAACAAATACCCTGACAAGGATCGGAACAAGAATAGACTCGTCTCAGAACCTAAGCAAAGGAGAAGAGCATTCAAAGCCTCCACTTGGAGTGACACATCCGACTCTGAGACTGATGATACGGAAGAACACAAGGCACAAGTATGCTTTACATCTAAAGCATCAAATGAGGTATCTTCCGACTCTGATTCCGATTCTGAATATTCTTATGATGATTTATTTAGTCAATATTTAGAATTGCATACGTTTTCAAAGACTCTTGCAAAAGAAAAGAAGCGATTAATTGAAGACAAGAAATTGTTAGAATCTTCTAACGAAAATCTTGTCGCTCAATTAAACGATTCTAAAGAAGAGTCATGCATCATCAATGCATTAAAATCTGAAATTTCATCACTGACATCCGAGAACACTGAATTGAAATCCAAAATTTCGAACTTGAAATCAAGGAATGCAGATGTAGAGAAAAAGGTGAAACAATTTGATACGGGATCAAACATGCTAGATCACATCATTTCTTCTCAAAAGCATGATGGTGACAAAACCGGATTAGGATACGTTGAGAAAAGTAAGCCACAAAATAAACCAACCAAATTCATCCCATCTAAGAAAATAGATGCATCAAAGACATATGTGGCATCTAAGAAGGCGCATAGGCCTTTTCTTATGACATCTCAATGTGCTTCTTCTTCACATCATGAAAAATATAATTATGTGCCATATAGGTATGAGAAGAAACAAGTGATGCATACGCGACACTCATATCACAAAAATGCATCTAGATCACGTCCCGTACATGCAAAACGAAATGCTTATCAGAAACCATAGTACATGCATGATGGGATTCTTGGCCAAAGGCCAAACGCATTTGTCCCTAACAGGGCAGCATGATACCCTTTATAATATCAAAGAATATGCTAAGGTTTGCACCTCGGCACCAACTTCAGCTTATGTCCAAGTGCCGCACTTTAGACCACTTCAGTTGGATCCCACTGTGGACTTCGGCAAGACCTAATCCTACACTTCGGCAAGGCTTAGTTGGACACATCAGCAAAGGAACCAAGCACAGCGTTACATCGAGGAATCATCAGGCAGAAGTGCATATCGAATATAATGATTACAGCTGGTTATTTGTTCTGAACACGCCAAGGTCATTCCAGCAGGCTTATTAGTCACATCAGCCGGTCTACCAGTCACATCAGCAGACCTATGATGTCTTAGGCTTTCTGTCCCAAGCAAACATCTCATCTGCCATCAGAGACTAAAGGCGGAAATAGTTAATAAAAGCAGACCAATCGAGATGAAGAAGAGGATCCGAGATTCAAACATTCATACCCTAAAGCAAATTCATACACTTTGCTCTTCGGCTCATATTGTAAGAAACTCTGAACTCACCATCTAAAATATATTCTCAGTGAGAAATGACCCAAACTGACTTGAGCGTCGGAAGGTTTTTCACGAGGCCAACCCCCCGGGACCTCTGATCTGTGCTTTCTTGTGCAGGATATTTTAGAGGCTATTCCAGCTACAACCTTCAATTCAGTTAACAACTTTTCGAGTTAATTGACGACATATATTTGAGGTCATCTTGACCCTTGGTGAAGATCCGGCTTCATCAGGAATAAAATAAACAATTCTCCCTATCCTACTCGTTCCTCTCCTCCTCTACTTCTTTCGTGATTTTTTTACTATGTGAAGGAGAAAATAGTTATTCTTGGCATGTTATGCTTTTGCAGAAGAGATCTGCTTTTTGTCTATTGTACTCAAGACTTTCATAGAAGGCAATGGAGTAATGTTGCTTTATTGTACGCCTTTCAACTATTTGATTTTATTCTGTTGGCTAACTTGCTGATCGTCCTTAACTCATTTTATTCTTTGAACCATTCATTTGTTTTAATTGTAAGGAGTACCCTTTCCCAAGAGAAAAAAGAAAGTAGTACTGTTGTCACTCGAATTTACTAGTATATTACATCAGAATCTGCGTAATCCATAGCTTACAAAATTCTCCAAAAGACATACACAAATAGAGATACAGCAAAGATTATACGACATACACGAAATATATTACATACTAGACATCAGGCCTAAACAAAGAACACAAGCTAGGCATCTGACCAGGTGATCTCAATAGATCCCACATCATCAGGATCAGAAATTCCCAGGGCTTCCCACACTGCTTTCGAGGCATCAACAATGTTATTAGGACATGGAGGCTGATAATCATGGTCCTCGTCACATCCCATTGTGGAGTCACACTCATCCACAACCATGGCCGTCACACTCCGTCCAATTCCCTTAATAACGATATTGTTGAGGCACCTACTTCCACCATTGTACCATCCAGTCGACAGTGCTACAACTGGAGTACTATCTGAATGATACTTGTTATCACATTCAGAGGGACCTCCACCATCCCCACCTTTTTCAAAACTATTTATTGTAAGCGTCGCCCTTGTCTGTCCTGTAACTGAAGGCGAACATTCATATTTCTTATACTTTTTCCCAGAGACACAGCAATCCGAATCGTTTTCTTGATTGCACTGCCCTGGAGGCGGTGTTTTCCCGGTTATCGTGCCACTGGGTTGGCAAGACTGAAGCCTAGAAGCTGACGATTTCGCCAAAAGAAGTGAAAGCAGGAGCAGGAATGAAAAGAAGCGGAGGTTCTTCATGTTGTGTGTTAGAATATGTCGAGTTTTGATGATTTGCACATTTTGGCACATTGAACAAGGGATTAGGCGCTTCATGTGTGTTGTTTGAAGTCAGTATACTTCGAACGCCTACATTAGGCGCTTAATATAACTTGGTGGAGTCCAGTACACTTCGAACGCCTAGATTAGGCGCTTTATGTGAAGGGTCTAGATCTGCGAACACTTCGAACGCCTAGATTAGGCGCTTCATATGAGGGTTTGAAAAACAGGACACTTTGAACACCTAATTAGGCGCTTTATGTGACCTGTTGAAAAGTGCGAACACTTCGAACGCCTCTTTAGGCGCTTTATGCAGTCCACCATGCCAGAAGTACTTTTCCCCTGGTTGGGCACGTACTCCTAAGTACTTCCTCTGAGTAAAAGTCAGAGTTAGTTGGAACAGGCATGAAGTGCCACATTAAGCGCTTCATGTGACTTCGAACGACTTAAGAAGCCCACATTAGGCGCTTGATGTGACTTCGAACGACTGTTCATTTTCACATCAAGCGCTCAATGTCACTTCGAACGCCTGTGCTTTTGCACATTAGGCGCTTCATGTGACTAACGTTACAAAGGTCTTGAACTTCATTTTTTAACATCAGTTGACTCTTTGTACCCTCCCTTTTTAGTGTCTTTTTTGCATGTTCCTCTCTGTTGAGATTTTCAGGTTTCCTTTCTTGGCATTCACTTTGAAATCTATCCAAGAATGTTGCTACATGCCAAAAGGAGATCTCCAATGATGAGGACTCACCAACACATGATGCCAAAACCCATTAATGTCAGTGCAGAGGGTTTCAAACGGGAAGAAACTTTGAAGATGATAAAAAGAAGGGTTTCTTCCATTTCTTCTCAAACTTTCTACATTGCAAGCTCTCAAATTCTCTCAAGCTCAAGCTCTCAAAATATTTGTAATCTTTGTATACTTTTACTTTATTGTTGGGAGTGATTATTGTAAGAAGAAGAAGAGTCTTCTTCTTGGTGAGATTATTTTGTGAGAGATTGGGTAGATTGTTGGTCAAGGAGCAAGGGTGCTTCTTGTTTGAGTTTTCTAGACTTTGAAGGGTTAGTTGATAGTGTGTGGTGCACTATTCTCCCTCTAAGATTTCTTTGAGGGCAAAGAAGATCTTTGGAGGCTAAACTTCAAAGGGTTAGAATTCTTGGTTGTGGTCTAGGCGAGGTGCCTAGTTTTTGTATTTTCTGGATTTTGTTTTTGATTGTTGTTTCCCACAAAAGAAATAACAATCCCCATTTCAAAATCCTTCTTGTGAAACATCAAGAAGGTAGAGGAGTAGAGTCATTTGACTTGAACCTCTATACATACTTGTGTTCTTTATTTTCTTGCAAGTCTTTATTCCTTCTAAAGAACACACCCAAGTATTGGTTGCACTTCAAAACGAAAAATAGCCATAAAATATCCATACTTGGTGAACACACTATTCAACCCCCCCTTCTAGTGTGTTCTAAGGGACCTAACAATTGGTATCAGAGCCTCATCTTGCTTATTTGAGTCCAAATACAAGATTTGATCATTTTTAGTATGGATCCCTTTGTCTTTGATGATTTGGGTTCTCCTAGTGCTGATACCTCTAGAAGAAGGAGGCAGGAAATCCTATTCCCTTCTATCTCAAATGTTCATGTCAAAGTTCCCATGTTTGACCCTTTAAACTACCCACTGTGGAAGTCAAACATGGAAACCTACTTGCGTTCTTGTGCGCACAGAATATGGGTTGAGGTCTCAAGAGAATCTATGATTCCCATTGATATTGATGATCCTACTCCTGAGGAGGAGTTTCAGTTGGCCATAAATAGCAAGGCTCTTGCTATTTTAAAAAGCTCTCTTTCCCCAAATGAGAGAGCTCAGATTCAAGGTGTCCAATCCGCACACGAGGCTTGGACAAAGCTTGAGATGATCCACGAAGGAACATCTCAAGTAAGAAAGGCCAAAAGGAGACAGTTGATAAAACAATTCTACAACTTCACTGTCCCCAAAGGTGAAAAGATTGAAGAGTCCATCCAAAGATTCACCAAGCTTGTCAACCTTCTCAAAGCGGTTGGAAAGAAAATAGAACAAGAGGATCTAAACCATTGCTTCCTAAACAGTTTAGGAAGAGAATGGAACACAAAAGTGACGGCCATTGAGGAGTCCAAGGATCTTGAAACAATCACCTTGGATGATTTATACGGGAATCTCATCACTTATGAGATTCATTTGGATGCACAAGAAAAGAATGATCCTATTCGCCAATCTTCAAAGGCGTTAGTAGTCGAGTCGGAGGACTCGGATGATGAAGTCGGACTTCTTGTCAAAAGATTCCGACGTTTTGCGAGAAAGAATGGTGATGAAGCCAAGAGATTCATCAAAGAAAAATACTCCAAGGACAAGGTGAAGGACCAAGAGAATAAATGCTACAAATGTGGGAAGCTTGGTCACTTCATGAAAGACTGTCGGGTGAAGGAGCCGCAACTCAAAGACAAGAAGGCCATCTACCAAAGGAAGAAGGCCTTGCAAGCGGAAGTAGCCCATTGGGAGAGTTTTCTTTCCAGGTCCGAGAGCGACAATGGCGATCGTGATGATCTTGCACTCACGGGGGTGGTGCAAGATGATCTTGACAAGGAATTCTTCGCACTCATGGCCATCGACGATGACAAGGAGGTATGCAACATTTTATCTCACTATAGAATTATTGATGAACGAGATGATTTAGTACAAGAAAATGATCTCCTTGACTTAAAATATAAACGTTTCAAGAAAGAGTTTAGAGCATGAATAAATGAATATAATGACACGTTAGAAGATCACATTGCATTGCAACTTGAGCATGATATAATTTTGACTATGCATGTGATTGCACTTGAAGAGAAACATGATTTGATGAAATCATGTGCTCAAGCCCTTGAGGATAAGAAAAATGATTCAAGGGTAAGTGCTAAAAAGATAGAGATCAAAGATGCATCTAGGCCAAGCATGAAAGCTAAAATCAAACCTAGTGCCATGTATGCATCTAAGAAGGGAAATAAAAAGGAACAAGCACAAGTGATCAAGGAGTCTAAAACCTCCTTGAAGAAGCAAAGGCACATGCCTAAACAAAAGGCTAATGCACCAAAGGCATCACAACCTTTGGTCCATGTTGTGAAACAAAAACCTTTTTCAATTTCAAAGAAGGTGGTTCCTAAAAACGAAACACGACATGTGCCAATGCACAAACATTCGCACAAGCATGCACCAACTCACAAGCATACTCCTACATATTTTTATTGCAATAGGAAAGGTCATGTAGAAAGAGTATGTAGAGCAAAGAATAATAAGAATCTTGTGTGGGTGCCGAAAGGCGAGATGAAGGTGACTAACCTTCAAGGACCCAAAATAAAAAGGGTACCAACTTCATATGGTTCTTTTGTAGGCCCTAGCACTCAATGGAGAAAGCGAAGACAAGAAGGTCAAATGGGTCGTGGACAGTGGGTGTTCCAACCATATGACGGGAGACAAACGTCTCTTCCATAGACTCACTATGCAAGACGGAGGAGTTGTCCACTTTGGCGGTAGCAAAGGCCAAATCAAAGGACATGGTATTGTGGGTAACGATCCTTTTCTCTTAGTCATGTCTTATATGTTGTAGGTCTTAAGTTTAACTTGATAAGTGTCAGTCAACTTTGTGATGCTAACTATGAAGTAACGTTTTTGAAAACAAAGTGTGTTGTGAAAAAGGAAGAAAAGATCTTATTTGAGGCTTTGCGTTTCAAAAATATTTACAAACTTAGCATCAATGATTTAGTTTCTCAAAATGTATCTTGTCTAGTTGCTAAGAATGATTTGACGCAACTATGGCATAGACGTCTCGGACATGTATGTTTCAAAACATTTAAATTTATTTGCAAAAATGATAAAGTCCGAGGCCTTCCAAAAATGAGTTTCGAAAACAATGACTTATGTGACACTTGTCAAAAGACGAAACTTGTGAAAACAAGTTTCAAACCCAAGACAAATATTTCCACCTCCAAGCCCCTACAATTGCTTCATATGGATTTGTATGGGGATGTTGGAACAAGAAGCTTGGGTGGTAAACATTATACCTTCGTGGTAGTAGATGACTATACTCGTTATACGTGGGTGATGTTTCTTGCTAAGAAAAGTGATGCATGTAGTGAGTTTATAAGTCTAAGTAAACGATTGGAAAATCATGTGGGTGACACCATTAAAACCATCCATAGTGATCGTGGTGGTGAGATCGATGGTGATTTTGAAAGTTTTTGTGTATCCAAAGGATACTCTCATGACCTTTTGGCACCTAGAACTCCTCAACAAAATGGTGTGACCGAACGAAAGAATAGAACTCTACAAGAAATGTGTAGAGCAATGTTGAATGAGTTCGGTTTGCCTAAGTATTTTTGGGCCGAAGCGGTAAATGCCGCTTGCCATGTGATCAATCGTGTCTATTTGAGACCATACCTAAATGTGACACAATATGAGCTTTGGAATGGAAAAGTTCCCAACATTGGGTATTTCAAAGTCTTTGGTTGCAAGTGTTTTATACTTAATACCAAAGATACTTTGGACAAACTTGACCTCAAAGCGGATGAAGGTATCTTTTTAGGTTATGCCTCAAATAGTAAAGCATTTCGTGTCTTCAACAAAAGGAGTCAAAAGGTGGAAGAATCAATCCATGTTAAGTTTAATGAGTCACTTAGTGACGAACCTAAACTTAATGAGGATTGTGAAGAGGATGAAGATGTGACTCCTCAAGAAGAGATTCTTGAGGATGTTCCTATGGTTGTTCCTCAACGAGAGATCGTTGATGATCCTCCAAATGGAAACATCTTCATTGATTTGAGAGTTGAACCTCTTGAAGGTACTCCTCCACCTTGTGTAAATGAACTTAGTGAGTCAAGTAGAAATGTTTCTCATACTCATGTTGATACACAAAATGTAGAAAATGCATCACACATTCCAGAACATGAGGTTCATGTTGATAATGAAGGTTCATCACTTCCGGGACATGATCAAGAGGAAGTTGGAGGTGATGTCTCCAATCTTTCTAGATCATTTAAGCACAAAAGTTCTCACCCTCAAGAGTTAGTCATTGGTGATTTAAATAGAGGTATCACCACACGAAGGCAATATAGAGAAAATGCATTTGTCTCTCTTATAGAGCCTAAAAATATTAAAGATGCACTTCTTGATGAAAATTGGATCTTGGCTATGCAAGAAGAATTAAACCAATTTGAAAGAAGTGATGTTTGGGAGCTAGTTCCCAGACCACACGATCATCCTATTATTGGTACGAAATGGGTTTTTCGTAACAAGATGGATGATCAAGGTAATGTCACTAGAAACAAGGCTAGATTAGTCGCTCAAGGATACCGTCAAAAAGAAGGTATTGATTTTGATGAGACTTTTGCACCCGTAGCACGGCTTGAAGCTATTAGGATGTTATTAGCATATGCTTGTTATAGGGATTTTACACTTTACTAAATGGATGTTAAATCCGCTTTCTTGAATGGTGTTATTCAAGAGGAAGTGTATGTTGCACAACCTCCCGGGTTTGAATGTCATGATTCACCACATCATGTCTTCAAACTTAAAAAGGCTCTTTACGGCCTCAAACAAGCTCCAAGAGCTTGGTACGAGAGGTTAAGTACTTTTCTTCTTAATAATGGTTTTTCAAGAGGTAAAGTTGACACTACTTTGTTCATTAAAGAACAAGGTAGGAATCATTTAATTGTTCAAATATATGCTGATGATATTATTTTTGGTGCTACTAACAATTGTCTTTGTGAGCAATTTGCTAGTCTTATGCAAGGTGAGTTCGAGATGAGCATGATGGGCGAACTAAATTATTTCCTTGGATTGCAAATCAAGCAAACCGAAGATGGCGTGTACATTTCCCAAACCAAATACACAAGAGATTTGCTCAAGAAGTACAATTTTGGTGAAGGAAGAGAAGTGAACACTCCTATGAGCACAAGTGCAAAGCTTGACAAGGATGAAAAGGGAAAGCATGTCGAGGTAACCTTGTATCGTGGCATTATAGGTAGTCTACTTTACTTAACGGCTAGTAGACCCGATATTTTACATGCAGTATGTCTATGTGCTAGATTTCAAAGTGATCCAAGGGAGATGCATTTTATTGCGGTAAAACGCATCCTTAGATACCTTAGAAGTACTTTGAAATTTGGTTTATTTTATCCTAAGAATGCATGTTTTGACTTAAGAGGTTATTGTGACTCCGATTATGCGAGGAGTCTAGTTGATAGAAAGAGCACCTCCCGAACTTGTCAGTTTCTCGGAGATTGTCTCGTTTCTTGGTTTTTCAAGAAACAAAACAGTGTGTCTCTCTCTACGGCGGAATCCGAATATGTGTCGGCCGCCTCGTGTTGTGCACAATTATTATGGATGACAAACACGTTAAATGATTATAACATTCACTTCTCAAAGGTGCCAATTTTGTGTGATAACACGTCCGCCATTAATATTGCACAAAATCCCGTCCAACATAGTCGGACCAAGCACATCGAAGTGAGGTATCATTTCATCCGTGACTGTGTACAAAAGAACTTGGTAAGTGTGGAATTTGTTCCTACACGAGACCAACTAGCAGACATTTTCACGAAACCCCTACCTAGTGATGTCTTTGTATCCATAAGAAGTAGGTTGGGGTTGCTCAATATGGGTTGATAAAACCATCTTGAGTTTTGAGCACGAAAATTTCAAAAATTTTCAAGATCAGTACACATAAAGCGCTTTATCTCAAATTATTCAGGCGTTCGATGTTACATCAAGCGCCTGATGTTAAGTATGTCACTTGTTCGAAGTGACATCAGGCGCTTTATGTACCTTTGCAAAGGCGTTCGATGTAGGATTCAGCGCTTGATCTGAGTTTGTTCACTCGCTCGATGTAACATAAAGCGCTCAATCCTCATCTCCACAGCCGTTCAATGTGACATTAGGCGCTTCATCCAACTTTGTGAAGTCGTTCGATGTCACATTAGGCGCTTTAACCCTATTTTTACACTGTCTTTTCGCCGCCTCTTTAGTTTTCGCGTCATTCAAGGACCATCAATTCACAAGCCGCCTCTTTCTCTTCCCACTCCCCACGTCTGACCTCTTCCCTTCCTAATTCACTACAACTTTTCCTCTTCTTCCTCAAATCCTCTCTCCCACCATTACTCCACCAACTCTTCCTCTTCCACTCTTCACCCTTTAAAATCCAACCTTCTCCTCTTCCATTCTTCATCACTCTTTCTCTTCATCATCTTGTCCTAAAATTTTCAAGACCTCTTTTTCTCCCAACTCCTCATCAAATGGCTTCCGCTGGTCTTTCCAAACGCCCACAAACACAAAAGCGAAAACAAACGGCTGGACAAGGAATTGTCGAGCCTCCAGAAATCACAGCCATCCGTGAAGGGTTCACCAAGGACAACTTTCCTTGGTTGAAGAAATTTGATCCCGACATCAAGAAGCCTCCTCGCACCATTGACAAAGGTGCTCACATCTCCTACTACTCCGGGATGCTATTTCGAGAATGGATGTCATCCAGCCGTCTTATCATCCCTCTGAAACTGCTCAATCTCAGCAATCTTCCTGAGACGAGCATTGCCCTTGAAATTGTTCCTTTGTTGGAACATCAGGGCTGGACATCTCTTTGGTCCAGGCCTGATATGCAGAAATACTCCCGCGAGCACACCTGGCTCTTCTATTCAAACTTGTAGGTCACTCCACAATCTAAGTCTCAGCCTTTTTCCCTCAACACTGTTATCGATGGTACTCCTCTCAGCTTCACTATTTCTGAAATTTGTGAAATCCTGAGAATCCGAAATGAGGGACTGACTGATTTCTCCGTGTTTGACTGGAGTGTCAAATACGGCGTCCTTGAACAGGACGTTAAATTTGATTTGGGGTATTTCCCCTCCAAGAAGACTCAGAATATGCCACTGGTGGATCGCATTCTGCTCGCGGTGGTCACCTACTGCATCAATGGTAAGGCCACTAGAAATCCAAGCAACATGGATTTCTATGTCTCTTACCGTCTCAAGCATCTAACCCAGCTGAATCTTGCCTGGATCATCATAGAAGTCATGTTTGCAGCTCTCCGAAAAGGGTCAAAAGCTTTGCCTTTTGCCAATATTGTCACAATATTGTTAAAGTCAAAAGGCATTGCCATTTCTGATGAAGACTTGACCCAAGTTGCTAAATCTGAAGTCTATGATCATTACAACATCGCCCAGGCCGTTGACTCGCAGAAAAGGAAGGCCACCACCATTCCTGATGAAGATGAGGTCGCGGGGGGACCTCAAGATGCTGCTTGTGGTAGAAATTCTTCAGAATTACTATCACGCATTGCTGCCCTTGAACAAACTGTTCAGCAGTTGCATCTTCGTGATGCTGAGCATGAAGCTCGGCATGTGCGAAATGAAATGCGTATGACTGCATTTCGAAATGCATTCATGCAGATCAGTCCTTGGGCTCTTCCTCCTAATTTTGATGATTTAGGGGGAGAAAGTGGTGGTGGTGGTGGTGGTGTTGGTGGTGGTGATGATGCTGCTGGTGATGGTGCTGGTGATGCTGCTGGTGGTGCTAGTGGATCCATGGGTGGATTCACTGATTTTGCCGCTAGTGTAGGTTTTGGCTTGAGTGGTTTTACACCACCAAGTGGTGGTGCTATGTAATTATTTTATTTTATTTTATTTTGTTGGTGTTAAAATTTCTTGCTAATGTTTAATGAAAATTTTATAACTTGATTTTATTATTGATGTCCATTGAAAGTGTTTCATCATCTTATGTTGTTCAAGTTATTTTTTTTTCATTGCACTTAGTGAGGGGGAGCATATATTAAGGGGGAGCTTTGACAAGCTATGCATGTTGTGAAATCATCAAAAAGAGGGAGAATGTTAGAATATGTTGAGTTTTGATGATTTGCACATTTTGGCACATTGATTAAGGGATTAGGCGCTTCATGTGTGTTGTTTGAAGTCAGTATACTTCGAACGCCTACATTAGGCGCTTAATGTACCTTGGTGGAGTCCAGTACACTTCGAACGCCTAGATTAGGCGCTTTATGTGAAGGGTCTGGATCTGCGAACACTTTGAACGCCTAGATTAGGCGCTTCATGTGAGGGTTTGAAAAACAGGACACTTTGAACGCCTAATTAGGCGCTTTATGTGACCTGTTGAAAAGTGCGAACACTTTGAACGCCTCTTTAGGCGCTTTATGCAGTCCACCATGCCAGAAGTACTTTTCCCCTGGTTGGGCACGTACTCCTAAGTACTTCCTCTGAGTAAAAGTCAGAGTTAGTTCGAACAGGCATGAAGTGCCACATTAAGCGCTTCATGTGACTTCGAACGACTTAAGAAGCCCACATTAGGCGCTTGATGTGACTTCGAACGACTGTTCATTTTCACATCAAGCGCTCAATGTCACTTCGAACGCCTGTGCTTTTGCACATTAGGCGCTTCATGTGACTAACGTTACAAAGGTCTTGAACTTCACTTTTTAACATCGGTTGACTCTTTGTACCCTCCCTTTTTAATGTCTTTTTTGCATGTTCCTCTCTGTTGAGATTTTCAGGTTTCCTTTCTTGGCATTCACTTTGAAATCTCTCCAAGAATGTTGCTACATGCCAAAGGAAGATCTCCAATGATGAGGACTCACCAACACATGATGCCAAAACCCATTAATGTCAGTGCAGAGGGTTTCAAACGGGAAGAAACTTTGAAGATGATAAAAAGAAGGGTTTCTTCCATTTCTTCTCAAACTTTCTACATTGCAAGCTCTCAAATTCTCTCAAGCTCAAGCTCTCAAAATATTTGTAATCTTTGTATACTTTTACTTTATTGTTGGGAGTGATTATTGTAAGAAGAAGAAGAGTCTTCCTCTTGGTGAGATTATTTTGTGAGAGATTGGGTAGATTGTTGGTCAAGGAGCAAGGGTGCTTCTTGTTTGAGTTTTCTAGACTTTGAAGGGTTAGTTGATAGTGTGTGGTGCACTATTCTCCCTACAAGATTTCTTTGAGAGCAAAGAAGATCTTTGGAGGCTAAACTTCAAAGGGTTAGAATTCTTGGTTGTGGTCTAGGCGAGGTGCCTAGTTTTTGTATTTTCTGGATTTTGTTTTTGATTGTTGTTTCCCCCAAAAGAAATAACAATCCCCATTTCAAAATCCTTCTTGTGAAACATCAAGAAGGTAGAGGAGTGGAGTCATTTGACTTGAACCTCTATACATACTTGTGTTCTTTATTTTCTTGCAAGTCTTTATTCCTTCTAAAGAACACACTCAAGTATTGGTTGCACTTCAAAACGAAAAATAGCCATAAAATATCCATACTTGGTGAACACACTATTCAACCCCCCCCTTCTAGTGTGTTCTAAGGGACCTAACATTGTGTTCTTTGGTTTTAGAAGTATTGCTGAATGAGGATGAATTATTCAGCATTGGTTGATTGGAATTTATAAGATATTATGGGACCTAAGTGCCAAATTTGTGCTCAAGCATGAACTTGGGTATATGTTTCTATTACGTGACCTGATGGATTGTGAAATATTTGAAGCATTCGGCGAAAGTTGGTTCCCTTGCAAACGTTGCGGGAACGCCGTTGACGCAGAAGACCATTAATTTTCTCTGTGTGTGGGGGGGGGGGGAGGGGGGGGGGGACGTGATGGTTCGGCTTAAAAACAAAAACAGATAACAATGACAAATATAGAAAAATTATATGCCAACAAAAATTACTCAACTTAGGGAGAAGACAAATGTATGGTTGAACGAGAACAACATAAGCATCAGCTGATGGTGACATTAAATGTACTTAATCTTCAAGAAGGTCCAATCTTGCCATTTCTAAATGATTTTATCCAGGTCCAACGTAGTAGTACGTTAACTGAGAAGGGAACTCGTCTTAAAATGTTGTTAAACATCTTTATATTATATAAAGAGAATCCTATGAGGTGTGTGTTAACAATTGAACACTAACAGGATGAAGATAATTCTCATTCATAGTTTGTCAATTCGGTATATGATGATTATATAGCTATAACGCCTATACTAATAGTGTATCAATCACAGTCAATCTACCATTAATAATCAATCTCCTATAATCACTATCAATCACCTATACAGTGTAAGTATTACATTTATGGTATGTGGAATATTCTATGTTCTTTAACATTCTTCCTCAAGTTGAGTAGTGAGATCCGCAATAATCAACTTGGACAACACACTGAGGAAACTTCTCCCATTAACAGCTTTTGTAAGGATGTCAACCAACTGGTCTTCGGACCGCACATGAGGTAGTTCAATTATGCCTCCCTCTATCTTCTCTTTTATAAAATGTCAATCAAACTCCATATGTTTAATCCGATCATTCTGCACTGGAGTTTCTGAAATACTTATTTGCGGTGTTGTCACAGTATACTCTTGCAGAACCTCGTATTGAGAATCCTAATTCATGTAACGATTTCTTAAGTCATAGTACCTCCATAACTCTCTTGACAATCCCTCTAAATTCTGTTTTGGCACTAGACAATACAATGACTTTCTGTTTCTTACTCCGCCACATTACAATATTGCCCCAACACATGCAAAGTACCTCGAAGTAGACTGACAATAATTCGTAAACACCTCAACATCCAGATGGCCATTACTGTGGAACGAGATTCCATGCCGTGGAGTAGAATTCGTTTGACTACATCCATATGCTGTTTCTGAGGCTTGTGCATAAACCGACTCACCATCCCAATAGCGTATGCAATGTCAGGACGAGTATGAGCAAGATAGATTAATCGGTCAACTACCCTCTAGTACTGACTCTGGTCTGCTGGCGAAGACCCTTTGATGTTCTGGAGTTTATGATTCATTATCATGGGAGTATCACTGGGTTTGCATTCTAACATGCCAACCTCTGTTAGAAGATCCAACACATACTTCCTCTTTGATATAAATATACCTATTTTGATCGCAGCACCTCAATTCCAAGAAAATACTTAAGACCACCGAGGTCTTTCATCTCAAACTCAGTAAGCAGATTTTGACGGACCTGGCTCTTTTCCTCATAATCAATCTCTGTAATGATCATATCATCAACATAAATAATCAAAGACGTTATCCAGGTACCTTTTTGCTTGATAAACATGGTTTGATCTGAGTTACTCTGCTTATACACATGCTTCTTCATAACTACAGTGAACCGTCCGAACCATGCACTTGAAGACTGCTTCAATCCATATAAAAATTTACGTAATCCACACACCTCTCCCTGGATGAAACCCTGGGTAAAACGTAGGAGTGGATCCATATACACCTCCTCTTTCAACTCTCTATGAAGAAAGGCGTTCTACACATCAAGCTGACGTAAGGTCCATTATTTAGTAGCAGCGATCGAGAGCAATACCCTGATGGTATCAATTTTTGCCATAGGTGAGAAAGTTTCTAAGTAATAGATGCCATAGGTCTGAGTGTATCTTTGGCAATAAGTCTTGCCTTATATTCCCACAGTTCCATCAGCCTTGCATTTGATGGTGAATATCCATCGACATCATACAGTCTTCTTTCCTGGTGGCAAAACACTCTTCTCCCAGGTGTTGTAAATTACTAACACATTCATCTCAGCCTCCATTTCCTGTCTCCATTCGGGTGAGCTTCGGGCCTCATCTACATTCTTTGGAATATTCTTGTTGGAACATGAAATGTTTTGATGATGTTAAAAGATGTTTTTGAATGGGTTAAAATGGAAATTCACACTTGGAGTTTGAAGCAAAATGAGAAAAACACACTGTGAGACATCAATCTCTCACATAGATCGATTAATGTGTACATCAATCTCTTAGGAAGAGACATGGATCGATCCATGTTGAGATTGGTTAAGTTCAGAACTTTCTGTCCAACGTCGATCTCTTAGCCTGAAGGACATCGATCGATCGACGTCACGTGAGTCTCTCAGGAATAGACGTCGATCGATTGACATGAGGCAGTTTCAAATCCAGAAAATTTCTAGAAGTCATCGATTTCTCAGGCCAGGAGACATCGATTGATCGATGTACATCAGTCTCTCAAATGAGAGACATCGATTGATCGATGTACGATAGTTTCAAAACTGCAAAATTTCTGGAGGACATCAATCTCTCAGCACAGGCACATGGATCGATCGACGTCCCCCAAAATTCAAAATTTTATGATCGTTGGAACAAAATTCAAGGGAGATTTATGATGTTTTCTCTCTCCAATCTTGCTCAAATTTCTTGCAGACTTTACTCCAACATAATACATGCTTCCTTGACTATTTTATCCATGTCTAAGATTCTCTAGGGTGGCTATTGAGGATCAAATCACTCCATAGGGTGGCTAAAGGCTATTTTCAATTTTTCAAGACTTGGAGATTGACTTGAAGACATGGTGAATGCTCCAAAACGTGATGAACTCCTCCTATAAATGGATGAAGCTTAGATTAGGCAAAAACACACTTTTTCACCATCATCAGCTTCATTATTCATTGTTGTATATTTCTCTCATGTGTGTAAAAGTGCTTAAAGCTTGTTAAGCCTTTCTTTGTTCTTCATTGTTGTATATTGAGAGATAGAGAGTCTAACACAACAGAAACCATAAGTATTTGATCTCTTGATTTTGTTTAGACTGGTTAGAAAGTGTTAACCCCACTGCTTCTTCCAAACCTACTGTGAGAAAGTTCTTGAAGAGAACTTTGTTGAAGTTGTGAGATGGCAAGAAATTGTTCTTTCTTAGAGTTGTAGTTGTTGTAGTTGCATAAGTGTATTTTGTGTAAGAAGTTGTTGTTGTGGTCGCTTACACTAATGTGTTAATGTAAGTATTGCCGTGTTTGTTCTTATTAGCTTTAATAAGGAGAATAGTTGTTGAAAATCCACTTTGGCAACAAAGTGGTAGTGGAGTAGAATCATTTACGATTTGAACCAATCTATATCTGGTGTACTCATTCATTGTTTCTCATCTCCCATTCTTGCTTTGATTTTGAATTCCTTTACACAAAAAAATTCTACAAAATTGCCAAACACTCTATTCATCCCCCTATAAAGTGTGTTACAGACTTAACAATTCTCAGAACATAATGTTGTTAGGAATGCCTTGGCATGCCCTGCAAGGTTTCTTCTGGGTACATCTACTGTATATCTCGTTCTTCTCGTACTTTTCTCTAGGGAGCACCTGTGATCTGGGACCCCTCTATTCTCTTGAGGAGGTAGAACACTGACTTGAGGCTCTTTTGTCCGTGACTCAACTGACAAGTTAATATAATCAAGGGGTAACTCAGAGAAATCAGCTGAAACATGTGAACCAGGGATAGAAGTAGGATGTGCAGGTGTGGGAGATGCTTGAACTTCAATATTTGCCTCAGGTAGAACATCCGCACATGGACAAGCACTCTGGTACCATGGTAGTATCCTGTACGATGTATGGGATAGCACATTCGGTGCCATCTACTTGTCATGTTGGAACACCCAACAGTCCACTAAGGCTATGACACCAATCGAAGGTCTCTGGTATACTCTTCCCCTGAGACCGAGAATGGTAATAGTATTCCTGTTCAACAAATGTGCAATCCATAGTAATGTATAGTCAATGGGTGGTACGGTGGAAACATCAGTACCCTTTCTGATGGGTAGCGTATCATACAAAGACACACTTCTCGGCGTAGGGGTCAAATTTTGTTCGGACGTTTTTAGTGATATAGACAAAAACAATGCAGTCAAACACTCGAGGAGGAAGGTTCAAGATGGACGAGATGGTTGTTTGAGTAGATAGGACATCTAAGGGCGTTTGGTTAAGAATTGAAGAGAAAAATGGAGTCTAATGTTCGCGGAAGCAATTTTAGTGATAAACGCTAATGTTCTATACTCACTCTCTATTTATGCGGGGTTACCTTTTTTAAATTTTTGGAACATCCAAAACTTGTATCCACTTATGCTTGTAATCTTTAAAATGTATTGTGATGTTTTAAATTTATTCTTATTAAGACTAAAACTGGACAAAAAAATTAAAGTAACCGATATACAAAAGGAGTAAAATTCAGAATATGTTGCATTTTTAATGATTAAAGAAAAATACACTAAACAATGTATTTCTAATGCGTTGTACAGCCCAAACGGCACTATGAGTTTGAGACGGGTGAATTACTATTTATTGTAAGTTGTGTGGTCTCATAACTGTTAGACTATGTATTGATTTTGATTAACAAAAGTCAAAAAAATTTCAAAAATGTCTTTACAAAGGTTAAGTGATTTAAATGCAAGTCTGAAAAGCTAACGACCAAGAGGCAAAACGTTTGACTCTAGGGAGAACGTCAATGTTGATCATTCATCTCTAGATGCAACGTTCGACTATTTGAAAACGTAAATAAAGGACTTGAAAAGGGGTTGTGATCCCCTCACCCACAATCTCCTCACCTTTTTTTTCAACGAGCAACACGTGATAGTAGAGAAGGTGATAAGACTAGATAAGAGGGTAGGCATCAATGGATGGATGAGGGAAGTGGAAGAGATGTGTCGCGATAGTGAAGAAGGTAAAATGATTGTGGATGAGAGGATCTCAACTCTTTGAAAAGAGCCTAAGTTTTAAAAATAGCAGGGTGAAACCACCGACATGAAAGTCAAACGTTACCCACACGTAAAACATTTGGACCATAGTTCTAACATTTTCTCGGGAGATTTCAAACTTTTTGGTCAAAAAACACTGGAGTGTTAGAAATGATGGTAAGACAAGAAAGAAAACAGTCAAAGAAAAGCCGAGACGAGTTTCTAACTATGTCCTTAAAGCAATTTAGCCTCTACCAACGAGCAAGATAGACAACGAGACTAATGCTTCTCAAGATATAACGGCTTTCTTCCTTTCCTTTGCTCTAGAAGATGAAGATTGAACTTGCTTTTAGAAGAGATTGAAGATGGAGATAGTAGAAGGAGAAAGGATGCTGTGTTTTTCTTAGTTTTGCAAGAATGTGTTGTATATTGTTGAAGATAACAAGGTCTACTATATATAGACCTTGGAGTGTGTTAAAGACCCTTTTTGAAACTTGTTCCAGAATGTTTTCAACCCTCAATGTCAGTTGTTTACTGTTTATAGGCGAAGGGAGATGAACCTTGGACCAAATGATGCATATCAAAGTGAAAGGTTCTATCCGTTGCCGCATTGATCAATCACATCGATCGATCAATGTCACTTCGTTTGATCGATGTCATCGATCGAAGTCGGACAGAATCATTTTATTTTTATTCTGCCTCACATAGATCAATCCATGTATCGATCTATGTTGGACAAAAAACTTCCAACAATGCACCACTTCATATCGATCGATCGATGTCCCTTACATAGATCGATCGAAGTCCTCTAGAACACTTAACTTTATTCTAGCTTTCACTTGGTTCGATCCAGCCTAAACATGGATCGATCCATGTAACCTATTTCAAGTTCAAAGTGTTCATAACATCATTACAATCTCCCAAACAACATCATATAAGTTCTGTATAAGTTTGGGGCACATAGTGAAGTACTTTAGCGTACTTTTCCAACAATCCCCCACATGATCCAAACTTATATATAAACTTTTTCAGAACGTTAAACTGAACTCTCCATTATCAATCGAAGATAATGACATATAACGGATACGATGACTTGTGGTCTTGAATCGCCGGTAGTACAACTTGAGTTATATAAACGAAAGTAAGATGAACTTCGTCTTTAATCTTAGTCCACTATTGTTTATATGAACAGCAAGAAGACATATCATTATCTACTTCTCGCGATTTGGTGCGATATCGCCATGCACCTATCTCGGGATTCATAAGCTCTCTAGAGAGTTTTCCAGGCTCTCACAAAAAACGGCACCACTTCCAAGCGTATATAGGTGTAATTCATCAAGTGTGCACTATTCACACCACCAAACAACATGGCTATGAATTTTCATTAAGAGATTCTTAAAATCTCACCCTCAAATCTTTACAGTGAGCACTATCAACAACAACACCTTAGGGAGGAACACTTCTGATAGTGCAACATAGAACTCTTTCATGACTTGTTTTTACCACATTGAACCCCATTTGTAAGATCTCTACTAATAGTGGGTTGGGTTTCCGTCATGAAGAATTCTCTACAGATGGAATAAGTCACATCCCCCTCGATGTTTCATAGACTAACTTTTTATTTAGTCCTTTAGTTATGGGATCAGCAAGGTTAAACTTGGTTCTTACAAACTCCAAGTTTACCACCCCTGAACTAATCAACTCACGCACAATGTTGTGCCTTAGACGAATGTGCTGGCTCTTTCCATTATAAATTTTGTTCCTTGCACGTGCGATCGCGGCCTGAGAATCACAATGAATAGATACAGAAGGCATAGGTTTAGACCACAAAGGAATATCAACAAGTAAATTCCTTAACCACTCAGCTTCTGTACTTGCTAATTCTAGTGCAATAAATTCAGATTCCATGGTTGATTTAACACTACATGTTTGTTTACATGACTTCCATAAGATAGCTCCACCAGCCAATGTAAATACATATCCACTAGTAGAGTTTATCTCATCATTGTCAGCCACCCAATTAGCATCTCAATAACTTTCTAAAACAGCGGGTGAACTACTAAACATGAGTCCTAAATTCATTGTACCTTTATGATATCTCAATAACCGTTTTAATGCACACTAATGTTTTTCATTAGGATTATGAGTATATCTTGCAAGTCTATTCACGGCATATGCAATGTCAGGCCTAGTGCAATTCATCAAATACATTACACTACCAATTATTCTAGCATACTCACATTATGACACACTTTCAAACATATTCTTAATTAATGTCACATGCGCATCATAAGGAGAACTAACTGGTTTTACATCAAAATGATTAAACTTTCTCGATATTTTCTCCGCGTAGTGTTCTTGAGAAAAATAACCCCCACATTTTTTTACTAACTTAAGACCAAGAATTAAGTCTGCCTTCCCCATGTCTTTCATGTCAAAACCGGAATACAAGAATGATTTTGTGTCATTTGCAACATTTATGTTGGTACCAAAAATTAACATATCATCAGCATAAAGACAAATAATGACACCACCACAATCATAACTTACTATACACACAACAACCACTCTCGTTTACTATATAACCATTTGATACCATTGCATTATCAAATTTTTCATGTCTTTGTTTAGGTGCTTGTTTAAGACCATACAAGGATTTCTTAAGCCTACAAACTTTATGCTCTTGGCCTTTTACTATCATACCTTCGGTTGTTTCATGTATATTTCCCCTTCTAATCTCCATTTCAAAATGCTGTTTTTACGTGCATTTGGTGAATAACAAGCTTATAAATGGAAGCAATTGCTACTAATACTCTAATAGTAGTGATTCTAGCAACCGGAGAATAAGTATCAAAGAAATCTATACCATCTTATTATGTGAATCATTTAGCAACAAGCCTAGCTTTAAACTTATCAATTGTTCCATCCGCCTTTAGTTTCTTCCTAAAGACCCTTACAACTGATAGGATTATATCCTCTAGGCAAGTCTACTAACTCCCAAGTATTGTTACTTAAAATGGATTCAAGTTCACTATTAATGGCTTCTTTCCAAGACTTAGAATCTATTGACTTTATGGCATCTCAATAAGTTTTGGATCATCATCTAGAATAAACGCAGGTTTGAAATCACTTCCAAATGACTTCTCAATCCTTTGTCTCTTACTTATTCTAGGAATATCTATCGCTTGTTTAACTACGATCTTACTAAACTCGCTTACTTCAAACCTGGAAACAACATGGGATTGTCTATTTATAGGAAAGATATGCTCAAAGAATGCATCATCCTTAGATTCCAATATAGAAATATTATCTATAGCCCTGAATCTATATGCTGCACTAGTCTGAGCATATCCAACAAACACACAATCTTTTGTCTTTGACCCAATTTTACTTCTCTTAGAATCAGGAATGGCAACTTTGGCTAAACACCCCCACACTTTCAAATAATTTAGGTTGGGAACGTAGCCTTTCCATAACTCATAAGGTGTTTTGTCTAACTTCTTATGAGGTAGGCTATTTAAAATATGACATGCGGTCAAGAATGCCTCACCTCACATGTTATCTGGCAATCCCGAACTAACCAACATTGCAGTCATCATATTTTTCAATGTCCTATTTTCCTTTCCGCTATTCTGTTAGACTGAGGTGTATATGGAGGTGCGACTTCATGAATAATGTCATTTTCTTCACAAAAATTTTGCAAAGAATTTGTACTATATTCACCACCTCTTTCAGTCATAAGCCTTTTGATCCTTAGGTCTAATTGATTTTCAACCTCATTCTTATAACTTATGAACTTAGACTTCGTCGCATCCTTATGACTTAATAAATATATCTTTGCATATCTAGAATAATCATCAATAAAAGTGACATAGTACCTTTTACCTCCTTTGCTCATATGATTTTTAAAATCACCTAAGTCGCTATGAATCAAACCAAGTTTTTTGAGAAACTCTATCCACTCTCTTAAATGGTCTCGTATGATGTTTAGCCTCGACACCATGTTCACACTTATCAAAATTATCATCATCATACGAGATTATGTTCATGTTTTTGAGTTTCTTTATAGCTCCTATGTTTGCATGTCCTGGTCTAGCATGCCACATGTCAAGAGACTCAAAAGAATACACTGAACTAAATGCATCTTTATTAGCAGGAATACAAATAACGTAAAGTACAAGCAGCCCTCCATTACAAAAACCCTTGCCAACAAATTCCCCATTTCTAGTCAACACAAGTTTATCAGATTCTAAAACGAGTTTAATATTGGCCTTGTTCATCAGCATTCCGGAGATCAAGTTCCTACGCATGGCAGGGACATGCAACACATTGCTTAGTTCTAGTTTCTTCCCAGAAGTCAACTTGAGAAGCACCTTACCCTTTCCGTGGACTTGGGTACTATGCGCATCTCCCAAGAAGACCTGTTCATCACTGCCTATTTGTTTATATTCAGAAAATAAGTCTTTACTGGTAGCAATATGTCTGGTAGCGCATGTGTCTACCACCCGTTCCGTAGTTCCACCAACAAGGTTTACCTCTGTTAGAACGACTGCTGCTATGATGTCGTCTGCTGCTCCTTTAGTCTCCACAAGGTTTGTCTAGTTGCTGATTTGGCCCTTTCTCTTCCTGCAGTTGACTGTTCGGTGTCCTGGCTTCCCACACACCCAACAGACTCCTTTCATCTTGTTTTGGACATGCACAACAACTTTCTTACCTTTTTCCCACTGCTATAGTTGTCGTTGTTATTGTTGTGCAACTTTGGTTTTTTTACACCGTGCTCCACTATATTGGCTTTGACGCCCTCTTCACGGTGAGACTCATCTTCCATTATGTTGTTCTCTTCGATGCGTATATGTTTGATTATCACATCTAGAGACAACTTGGCGTCGTATGCTTTCCTCTCTTCTTGTATTTGTTCTAACAAGGTGGAAGTTTCTCCAAGAGTGTCGCCGCCTGGAACGTCTCATCAATCTTAATTCCTTCATGTTCCAGATTATCCACCAGTTGTTGGAATTTATTGATTTGATCGTTGATTGGAGCATGATCAACCATCTGAAACTTCAGGAATTCACTTACCACGTATTTGCATTTGTCAACATCTTCAGCACCGTATTTGTTCTCCAGTGCTGATCAATTTCCTTTGCAGAAGTGAATTTGACATAAATCTCAAATAAGGAGTTGGTCAAGAAGTGTAGAATGTGGCCTCTACAAGTAGTATTGTCTGCATCATATTTACGTGCTTCGGTTTCATCATCTGGTTTGCCATTTTGAACAAATGAGAAACCGAAAGCATCTTATAGAATTTGCCATCAAATGGCTCCATTTTGACATATCAGTGAGTGATTACTTGAATACCATCGTAAATTGCTTTAAGATTGTAAGAAATGATGGTAAGACAAGCAAGAAAACAGTCAAAGAAAAGCCGAGATGAGTTGCTAGGTAATTCTATCCTTAAAGCAATTTAGCCTCTACCAACGTACAAGGTAGACAATGAGACTAATGCTTCTTAAGATATAATGACTTTCTTCCTTTTCTTTTCTCTAGAAGAGGAGGATTGAACTTGATTTTAGAAGAGATTGAAGATGGAGATAGTAGAAGGAGAAATGATGCTGTATTTTCCTTAGTTTTGCAAGAATGTGTTGTATATTGTTGAAGATACCAAGGAGAAGATACCAAGGTCTACTATATATAGACCTTGGGGTGTGTTAAAGACCCTTTTTGAAACTTGTTCTAGCATCTTTTCAACCCTCTGTGTTAGTTTTTTACCGTTCATAGCTGAAGGGAGATGAACATTGGACCAAAAGATGCAATTCAAAGTGAAAGATTCTGTTTGTTGCCACGTCGATTGGTCACATCGATCGATCGATGTCATCGATCGAAGTCGGACAAAATCATTTCATTTTTATTATGCCTCACATAGATCGATCCATGTATCGATCGATGTCACATCGATCGATCGATGTGATCGATCTATGTTGGACAGAAAACTTCCAACACTGCACCACTTCACATCGATCGATCTATGTCCCTTACATAGGTCGATCAAAGTCTTCTAGAACACTTCACTTTATTCCAGCTTTCATTTGATTCAATCCAGCCTAAACATGGATCGATCCATGTGACCTATTTCAAGTTCAAAGTGTTCATAACATCATTACAATCTCCCAAACAACATCATATAAGTTATATATAAGTTTGGAGCACATAGTGAAGTACTTTAACGTACTTTTCCAATATGAAGCTCTCCAATGGGTCGAATGGCATAGAAAATGTTCGAATTCCAAAGTCAAACCTTGATTATTGTAAAAAACTGTTGGGAAAAAATTCAAGTAAGACAAAATTGACTTCTGTACAGTGTGCTTGTGAAATAAAGCAGTGGCCGACCTGCCAAACTCAGGACAAGTCGGATCGATCTGTCAGGTCAAGACAGTCTAGGTAGCACAATTGAGTTAACGTTCTGAACAGTCAGCCGACCTTCCGGCCTCAGCACAATAGCACTTCAGAACAGTAGTTCTGTGCTATCTGCCTTCCAGCCGAGCTCAGCTCTGGATAGACCAGTCCAGGCTGTGCAATTGAATTTGCATTCTGGAAATATGGCTGACCTACCGACCTCAGCACCTCAGCACAACAGAACAACAGTTGTGACAACAGCTGCTTCAGCCGAGCTCAACACACCAGCAGGGCTGCAAAAAAACGAATGCTCTCAGCCAAACAACAAAGTTCAGGACAAAACAGAGCTCATCTAGGCAACACTGCACAACAACAGTGTTGCGCTATCACTCGATCAGCTGAGCTCAACACACAGCTTAACTTAGCTCGGCAACAGCTTCAGCAGCTCAGCTGAACAGAGAATCTGAGGTGAGTCCAGGACTCTACATTTATGACATATTGCACCGGTATATTGTGCCCAAACCAGAGGAAGCAATCGTCTCCCAGGATACAACGTTTTGTATATACGAGAGGATGATTATGAAGAGAAAGAGGTTGCAGAGAAAGAGGAAGAAGACTCCTGGACTTTTTCTTGAGTGACCACAGAGGTCATCTTGGCCTCTATTTATAAGAGAAATCTGAGATCAGTTTGTTACAGCCAATTCAACCACAGCCGTAGGATCAGATACTGCTCGACCTGAACCCTTGGATCAGATAACCGCATCAGGTCTGCCCACAGTCGTTGGATCTGATAACTATTCAATCTGAACATTCTGATCATAGCAGTTTTATGTCAGCTCAGCACGGTTAAAGCTCAACAACTTTTCAAAACTTAACCTTAGCCAATCCCAACAACATGGAGTTTAAACTCAAACAAACTTCATCCCAGCTGATAAGATCCGACCCGCTGTAGGATATGACCTTCAGTATTCAGCCTGTAGCCTGAGCCCATCAGGCCTACAGCTCATAGTCCGCAGCCTGAACCCATGCCCAGGCATGGGCTGAGCTGAGCTGATTCTTTCTCCTAATTTGAGCATTAATTTCTCATTCACACGATATCAGAATTGAGTGATTCAAAAGCCTTAAATTATCTACTCGTCAAGTAGATAATTAAGAATTCATTAGTTTCTATTTATTGTTAATGTAACTAATCCTAACTCAGCTCAAAATATGTTGCTAACCATAGTTTGCAACTTGGCCCATTTCTTCCAATTTTCTCCAACAAAAACAACAATCGACAATTAACACAGCTAATTAAACTCATTACAAACACCAAAAGATCGTAGAATGAAACTGCATGATTGCAGAAACACAAAGGCAGAAGGAGGAAAGGAAGAGAGACGAGATAAAGTTGAGAAATAAGCCAACTACCTAACACAGACTAGGGCATCATCGGTTTCCTTCTTTTTCGTCACATTTATTGAACTTGGCATATCCTCCTTCTTCATCATCTTATTTGGCGACTTGCATTCGCGCTTCAAGTGGCCTTCTTCTCATAATTCAAGCACTCCAACTCGCTTCTATTTTGGACTTGCTACGTCCTTTTGATTTTCTTTCTAGACTATCTATTCGTTGGGTGTCTCAGGCTCTTTGAATATTTAAGGCCAATCCGATTCCATCACCTCGATCATTCCTGCGAATTGCCTCCCTGATGATGCGATCACAAATATAGTTGAGGGTTAGCCCTTCTTGACTTGATCACTTCTACGGTGGCTGGCCAACTATCTGGCATAGAGATCAACAAGTAGCGTGCGAGCAATTCGTCATCCAAAAAGTACGTGATGTATTTCGTTGATTCACAATTTGGTTGAATTCGGCCACATGCTCAGTCACGGAGACACCTTCGGCTGTAATTGAAACAACCTCCGAAGAAGATGAATTTTGTATGGACTTGATGGCTTTTCGAACCAACCGAATAGCCACTTGATAAAGCCGAATGTTGTGGGATTTGTTGACAACGTGTGAAGCTATATCCATCGAAATGGTATTGCGGATTAGTCTAAGCACTTGATGATCTAATTTCTTCCACACCCTATCCACCATGCTGTCTGTTTTGCGCTGCAACATTGCGGGATTCTTTCAACTATTTGATTTTATTCTTTTGGTTAACTTGTCGAGCGTCCTCAATTAATTTTATTCTTTGAACCGTCAATTTTTTTCCTCTAAATTTTAGGAGTAGCCTTTCCCAAGGGAAAAAAAGAAAGTAGTACTGTTGTCACTGGAATTTACTAGTATATTACATCAGAATCTGCAGAATTCATATCTTACAAAATTACTTCTCCAAAAACATACACAAATACAGATACTCCAAATATTATACGACACACGCGAAATATATTACATACGAGACACCAGGCATAAACAAATAACACTAGCTAGGCATCTGACCAGGTGATATCAATAGATCCCACATCATCAGGATCAGAAATTCCCAGGGCTTCCCACACTGCTTTTGAGGCATCAACAATGTTATTAGAACATGGAGGCTGGTAATCATGGTCCTCGTCACATCCCATTGTCGAGTCACATTCATCCACAACCATGGCCGTCACACTCCGTCCATTACCCTTAATAACGATATTGTTGAGACACCTACTTCCACCATTGTACCATCCAGTGGACAGTGCTACAACTGGAGTACTATCTGAATGATACTTGTTATCACATTCAGAGGGACCTCCACCATCCCCACCTTTTTCAAAACTATTTATTGTAAGCGTTGCCTTCGTCTGTCCTGTAACTGGAGGCGAACATTCATATTTCTTGTACTTTTGCCCGGCGACACAGCAATCCGAATCGTTTTCTTGATTGCACTGTCCTGGAGGCGGCGTTTTCCCAGTTATCGCGCCACTGGGTTGGCAAGACTGAAGCCTAGAAGCTGAGGATTTTGCCAAAAGAACTGAAAGCAGGAGCAGGAATGAAAAGAAGCGGAGATTCTTCATGTTGTGTTCTTTGGTTTAAGAAATATTGCTGAATGAAGATGCATTATACAGCATTGGGTGATTGGAATTTATAAGCTATTATGGGACCTAAGTGCCAAATTTGCGCTCAACCATGAACTTAGATATATATTTTTATTACGTGATCTGATAAATTGTGAAATATTTGAACCATTTTGCGAATGTTGGTTCGCTTGCAAACGTTGCGGGAACCAGTTGAAGCACAAGAACATTAATTTTCTATGAGGGGGTTGGGGGGACGTGATGGTTCGGCTTAAAAACAAAAACAGATAACAATTAGAAAATTTATATGCCAATACAAATTACTGAACGTAGGGAAAAGACAAATATATGGCTGATAGATTACAACTTAAGTGTCAGTTGATGGTGAAATTAAATGTACTTAATCTTCAAGAAGGTCCAATCTTGTCATTTCTTAATCATTTTGACAAGGTCCAACGTAGTAGTATGTTAACTGAGAAGGCAACTCGTTGTCTTAAAGTGCTGTTGAACATCTTTAAATTATAAAAAGTTAAGCTTGTCGGAAGTGTGATGATGAAATTTATAAGTCTTGAATTATGAATTGGAGTTCTGCTGAGGTGTACCTTGTTAGGTCTATGACAATCACTGTAAAGGGGGATGAATAGAGTGCTGTGCGTTTTTGCAGAATTTTCTTGTTTTTGACTATCTCCAACTCAAATGGAATTCAAAATCAAAGCAAAAATGGGAGATGAAAGACAAAGAATGAGTACACCCGATATAGAGTGGTTCGAATCGTAAATGATTCTACTCCACTGCCACTTTGTTTCCAACAGTCATAAAAATTTGAATTCTGGATGACATTGATCGATCGATGTGTCTGTCTTGAGAGATCGATGTCCTCCAGAGAGATTCTAGTTTTGAACCTGTCATACATCAATCGATCGAAGTCTCTCCTTGAGAGACTGATGTGACATCAATCGATCGATGTCCCCAAGACTGAGAGATCGATGTCTTACAGAGAGGTTCCAGTTTGAACATGACATACATCGATCGGTCGAAGTCTCTCCTTAAGAAACTGATGTGAGATCGATCGATCGATATCCCCAAGACTGGCGATCGATGTCTTCCAGAAAGGTTCCAGTTTGGAACCTCCACTGCATCGATCGATCGATATCCTTAGTTTGAGGGATCGATGTTGGACAAAAAGGTTCCAAACTTGGTCCTTTCCAATATAGATCGATCAATGTCTCTCTTTGAGAGACTGATATATACATAGATCGATCTATGTGAGAGATCGATGTCTCATAATGTGTTTTTCTTATTTTGCTTCAAATCCCAAGTGTGAATGTCCTTTTTAACTCATTAAGAACATCTTTTTACATCATCAAAACAATTCATATCCTAACAATCTCTCCCTTTTTGATGATTTTAAAACCAAGACTTTCAAAAGATGTTTCAAAAGTTGAAATTTTACATCTCCCCCTTACTCCATGCATTCTATGATTCCCTAAGGACATGGAACATGTGAACATATCCAAAACTCCCCCTCAACAAGCAATCTTTTCAAAACCAATGGATATGATGAAAAATTTTCAAAGAAACTCCCCCTCATCCAAATCATGCTTCAATTTGTAAATGCAACATATATATCATGGCTTATTTCCATTTATCCTAGTTATTCATCATATATACCAAAAATGCCAAATTTTTATTTCTTACTAAGTATGGCAAATCATGCATGTCCAAAATGACCACTTATACTCAAGATTAAACAAACACATTTAATAACATATTCCAATGCAAAACAAATCAAGCAAGCATATTCCATTTACACTAGTTATGCAACAAATATGCAAAAAAATTTCATTTTTGCCACAAGAAAGCAAACAACTCAAGCACCAATATAATCTATTCCAATGTAAGCACAAATATCAACTTTTTTCCCTTTTTAAAAACATCAAAACCAATAAGAGAAGATAAGCATAAGATTTCATTGATAACCAAGAAGTTTAGCAAATACATAAAATATGTGATATGCTAAGCTAGAACCTACCGCTAAAGAGGGGAATAGGGATGAATGGGGAAATATTAGCTCTAGTCTTTATCCGAGGAGGATGCCAATCCGGGAATGCACGCCTTGAGTTTTGACTTGAGCTTGTTGTAATTGGTCTCAAGTGTTGTAACTCTCTTCTTGAGATTTACATTTTCTTTCTCAAGGTCATCCGTCCGAATTTGTTCTTTGGTCATGTCTTCTCCGAATTGATTTAATTACCTATGGAGCTCTTCAACCTCAAATTCAGCGTCGAATTGATATTCCGAGCTACTCTCTTTCTCCATCGGGGCCTTTCATTTATCTACACGAGAAGTAGGGCTTGGTTGAGGTTGAGGTTCATGTTCGGTGGGATATGTTGGGGGGCTGTTTCTGGAGCAGGGATATGTATGGCTTCTTCTTCTTCAGGTTTATTTTGAACACCCCTCTGAGGAGTTTGGCCGACATACCATTGACGCAAAATGTGACAATGACAAGCAACACACGATAAGCCAAAGGCATTTCGTTGGTGTTTCTCGTGCGGTGAAAACCAAGAAAAGTCTTAACTTCATCTTCGGTCACTTTGTACTTGTAATTGTCCCATTTCCAAGGATCAAAATCATCTAAACCTTCATTAGGGACACCAATAATCTCATTTATTATTTTTGTATCAAAAGCAACAAGTTGACCATCTATGACCAAATTAAGGGAGAATGAGAGTCCATTTAAATATTCTACCCAAAGATTTGCATAAAACAAGCAGGTATAATGGGTACACATATAATCCATTTCAGAAAAATCCCAAATAGGTCTCCGTTTTTAATCATCCAACCAATTGATGATCGGACTTAATTCATCATTGCTCAAAATATCTTGCATTTTGAGCAATTTCAATGGAATAGTAGACATTTTCTTATTTTTCCATTCAGCAAATAACACCTGAGCCCTAATTGAAATATAGGCGAATTTATCTAGACCCATGGGCTCTTCTAAAACATTTTCGTACTCACCGAATTTGAGCCATGTGAAATTGTTGAGTTATAGCCTCCTCTAACCCCGGCCAACATATTTTCTTGAGAAAGATCGGTATTTTCCTTAGTCCTTTTGTTCTAGGACCGGTTGGTACTTGTTGATGGGATTGTTGTGGTACGTCTTCCTCATCACGAGAGGTTCTTGCCCTTTTGGAGATAATTTTGGGTTCTTGAAGTCATTTAGATTGTTAGGGCACAAAATTTGCAAGAGGGTTGATGAAAATTAAGAAATTGATGTAGAGATCGATTGGGTTGAAGAAAAATTGGAGTTTGTTGCAAACATTTGGTGAAGAAGAGTCAAATTTTTGAGAGAGAAGTGCGATTTCGGGTTTGTAGTAGCGGGTTTGAAGAGGGAGAAGTGAAGAGTTTCTGTTTTTCACAGCTTTTATACGTCTTGTAACTAATGACATTGATCGATCGATGTGAAAGACTGATGTACTTCAGTCTCTTGGCAGCTACATAGATCGATCGATGTATTTATATGAATCCGGTAAATTTGTGGTGTCTACTCTCACTTCTTTTTCTTCTTCTACCTTGGGTCCATTTTCAAGTGGGTCAATCCTAAGGTCAATAACAATATTTCCTTTTAGATTCTCAAATTTTTCTATATGACTTACTTCAATTCTTTCTTCATCATCATCATTTATGCATGGTTCATCATCTAAGAGTTCACTAAACTTAACATGAATTGATTCTTCAACTTTCATACTCCTTTTACTATATACTCTAAATGCCTTTCTATTTTGAACATAACCCATGAAGATTCCTTCATCCGCTTTGAAATCTAGTTTGTCCAAGTTATCTTTGGTGTTAAGTATAAAACACTTACAACCAAATACCTTAAAATAACCAAGGTTAGGTACTCTTCCTTTCCAAAGCTCATAAGGAGTCTTTTTGAAAGATGGTCTCAAATAAACTCTATTTATTACATGACAAGCGGTATTTACCGCTTCAGCCCAAAAATACTTAGGTAGCTCAAATTCATTTAGCATGGGTCTACTCATTTCTTGAAGTGTTCTATTCTTCCTTTCCGCAACACCATTTTGTTGAGGAGTTCTAGGAGCCGAGAAATTGTGTCCATACCCCTTGGATACACAAAATTCTTGGAACTCACCATCCAACTCCCCCCTATATTACTTCTAATTTCCTTAATGACATCTTTTTTTGGTTTTCTAATCTCCTACAAAGTTTTATAAATTCTTGGCATGCATCATTTTTGGCTAAAAACATGACCCAAGTGTACCTAGAGAAGTCATCTACCATTACAAAGTGTAATGTTTTCCACCCAGACTTTCCGTGTCAATATCCCCATACAAATCCATATGAAGCGGCTGTAGAGGTTTGGTGGTGGAGATTTCACTTTTGGGCTTAAAGCTTTCTTTAACAAACTTTGCCTTTTGACAAGTGTCACGTAAACCATGGTTTTCAAAATTCAATTTTGGAAGACCTTGGACCTTTTAATTTTTGCAAATCTCTTTGAAATTCTTGAAACTAATATGTCCAAGTCGTTTATGCTATAATTGTGTCAAATCATTTTTGGCAACTGGACATGAAACTTTTTGTGATATCAAATCATGTGTGCTAAATTTATTAACATCATTTTTTCTTATAGCCTCAAAAGCTATTTGATCATTCTTTTTCACAATGCATTTTCTTTTCACAAATTCAACTTGAAAATTAGCATCACATAGTTAACTAGCACTTATCAAATTACTTAAAATCCTCGATGAATGTCACATTATATCTTGAACCTCCTGGTGATTGAACCAAGGCTGCCCCCACATGTCTGTGTGCACAAGATCTATCCTTCTTTCCTTGCGTTCTCAGCCGCCTTTTGGAAAATTAATCCATTTTTTTGTGAATGTGCAACCTCCACGAAATCCGGTTTCCACCGTTGGTATGCTTGGAAACAATACTTAGGAAGCCAATACTTTTAGCCCTTTATCACTTATATGCCCCAATCTATTGTGCCACAAAATTGGACTAGTTTTGGACCCCATTGATGCTATTAGGTTCGTACAATGGTCCGTTAGATAAAGTATGCCCTTCTTTGTTCCTCTTGCTACAATATGGCGCCCATGGCGATTTTCCATCTCCAAAATTAAATTCTTTTCAACCAGAGAATATATCGAGCATCACATCACACAATGTCCATCTTCCGCCGTGCTTCGACTTGATGTCGACATTGCCTTTGCCCACAATCTCCAAAGGCTTTTTATCCATTAGAAACACCTTGCCATATTCTTTGGACACAAAATCTTTCATCAATTCCTTACATGAGGTAGAAAAGAACGACGCACTGTAATCAAGAATCTACGACTCAATAGGGTTGTCGACACAAAGACTATTGTCATTGTCAAATTCCTCCTTTGTCGTCACGTTCATTGAACTTGGCATGTCCTCCTTCTTCATCTTATCCTCCTCCTTCATCAAGTGGCCCTTCTTCCCACTTTTCCATCTCTCCAACTCGCTTCTATTTTGAGACTTGCTGCATCTTTTTGATTTTCTTTCTCGACTATCTATTCGTTGGGTGCTTCGGCCTCTTTGAATAGTTAAGGCCGATCCGCCTCCTTTGCCTTGATCATTCTTGTGAATTGTCTCGCTGATAATGCGGTCACAAATATAGTTAAGGGTCAGTCCTTCTTGAATTGATATCACTTCTATGGTGGCTGGCCAATTATCTGTCATAGAGATCAACAAGTAGAGTGCGAGCAATTTGTCATCCAAAGAGTACGTGATGCATTTAATTGATTCACAATTTGGTTGGATTCGGCCACATGCTTAGTCACATAGACACCTTCGGCATTTGTAATTGAAACAACCTCCAAAGAAGGTGAATTTTGTTCAAACTTGAAGTCTTTACGAACAAATCGGATAGCCACTTGATAAATTCATACGTTGTGGGTTTCGTTGGAGACATGTGACGCTATATCCATCGAAATGGTATTGCGGATTAGTCCAAGCACTTAACGATCTAATTTCTTCCACACCCTATCTACCATGCTGCCCAGTTTGTGCTCCAATATTGCGTGTTTCTTTCAACTATTTGATTTTATTCTTGTGGTTAACTTGCTGATCGTCCTCAATCGCTTTTATTCTTTGAACCTTTCATTTTTTTTTTCTCTAAATTTTAGGAGTAGCCTTTCCCAAGAGAAAAAAGAAAGTAGCACTGTTGTCACTGGAATTTACTAGTATATTACATCAGAATCAGCGGAATTCATAGCTTACAAAATTACTTCTCCAAAAGACATGCACAAATAGATATACTCCAAATATTATACGATACACTCGAAATATATTACATACTGGACAGCACGCACAAACAAAGTAGTACTATTGTCACTGGAATTTACTAGTATATTACATCAGAATCTGCTGAGCTTACAAAATTACTTCTCCAAAAGACATACACAAATAGAGATACTCCAAATATTATACGACCCACACGAAATATATTACATACTACACACCACGCACAAACAGATAACACAAGCTAGGCATCTGACCAGGTGATATCAATAGATCCCACATCATCAGGATCAGAAATTCCCAGGGCTTCCCACACTGCTTTTGAGGCATCAACAATGTTATTAGGACATGGAGGCTGATAATCATGGTCCTCGTCACATCCCATTGTGGAGTCACATTCATCCACAACCATGGCCGTCACACTCCTTCCATGCATTACCCTTAATAACGATATTATTGAGGCACCTACTTCCACCATTGTACCATCCAGTGGACAGTGCTACAACTGGAGTACTATCTGAATGATACTTGTTATCACATTCAGAGGGACCTCCACCATCTCCACCTTTTTCAAAACTATTTATTGTAAGTGTCGCCTTCGTCTGTCCTGTAACAGAAGGCGAACATTCATATTTCTTATACTTTTGCCCAGCGACACAGCAATCCGAATTGTTTTCCTGATTGCACTGTCCTGGAGGCGGCATTTTCCCTGTTATCATGCCACTGTGTCAAATTAGTACGATCAAACAATGAAAATGAGAATTGAGAACAAGAATGAATAACCAAGAGGAAGAAAACGGTAATAGAGAGAATGGAAACTGGAAAAATCTTATTCATCCAAGTCGGGTTGAATTCATACACAGCAATCCGTTTTATACATCTCAGAGGAAGAGGAAAACAGAAAGCAAAATGACAAGAATACCCTTAATAACCGCCACTCACTATACTACACAGAAAGGGTGTAAACGTCATTTCACACATTTTAAATCCTTCCCGCCGATTGCAACTTCTTCTTCCTCCTTTATTCCTTCTTCCAGCAACTCCTGTGATCAGTCAGCAAACTCTCAACCTTTGCTGCACCCACGTGACAATTGCAGTACAGCACACATCAGATTACCACCTCAACTGCTCCATATCTTGATTACCTATTGCTTCACGTAACCATCACAACTCACCAGCTCTAGAACATTCTTCTTTCTGCTCCTCCACTTCAATCCCAATTGTAACAGTCCCCCTCGAACCTGACCTGGCAAAAATATTACACACACCTATTGCAGAAGTCAGGTTCCGTAGTCTGCCTGAATCAAGTGCCTTCGTAAAGACATTTGCAAGCTAAAACTCCGACTTGACCGGCATAAGGTGTATTACCCCTTGCTGATACTTTTCTCTGACGATGTGGCAATCAATTTCAATGTGTTGTGTTCTTTCATGGAACACGGGATTCTCAACAATGTAAATTGCACTCTTACTATCACAATACAACCCTCAAATCCTGCAATAAGTACAAAAGCCACTGTATTTCACACGTAACCATCGCTAGTGCTCTGTATTCAGCCTCAGACGATGACTTAGGCACAGTGATTTGCTTCTTAGCTTTCCAGGATACCAGGGAATTCCCACGGAAAACACAGTACCCAGTAACTGACTTCCTCGTCTCAATACAACCTGCCCAATCAGAGTCTGCAAGCGCCTTTATCTCTAATTTACCTTGAATTGAATAATATACCCCTTGACCAGCTGTCCCTTTCAAGTATCTCAATAGCCTATTTGCAGTTTTCAAGTGCAACTCCGTTGGTGAGTCAAGAAATTGGCTTAATTGTTGGACAGCAAATGAAATATCAGGTCTGGTTATTGTAAGATAAATGAGACGTCCTATAAGCCTTCTATAAGCAGAGACATCCTCTACAAGCTTAGAATCACCATGAGCCGACTTCAAATTTTGCTCCATAGGACTTGCAGCAGGCTTGGCACCTAAGAATCCCGTCTGTCCTACCAATGCCAATGCATACTTCCTTTGGGATATCATAATCCCCCCTGTGACCTAGCCACCTCAATTCCAAGGAAGTACTTCAAGTCTCCTAACTCCATGATCTTAAATGCTTGATGTAGAGACTGCTTGATCCGATTTATCTGAAGTATGGAGTTGCCAGCCATGATAATGTCATCAACATATATCAAAAGAACGAAGAAGGCTTCTGCCGTATGCTTGATAAACATAGTGTAATCATTCCTAGACTGTGTGAATCCTTGATCAACCAAGAATTTAGTCAGTTTTAAGTCCCATTCTCTGCTTGCTTGCTTTAAACCATAGAGTGACTTGTGAAGTTTACATATGGTGTTAGGTCATGGTGCAGAAATTCCCTCAGACAGCTCCATGTATATCTCTTGGCTTAGGTCACCATGCAAGAATGCATTATTCACGTCCGGTTGATGCACATACCATTGTCTCTGAGCTACTACAGCCAACAATAACCTCACAGTTGTCAACTTGGCAACTGGGGAAAACGTGTCAGTATAGTCTATCCCCAACTATTGGGTGAATCCCTTTGCCACAAGCCTGGCTTTGTAGCGTTCTACACTTCCATCTGGGTTGTGCTTGACCTTGTATACCCACTTACACCCAATAGGCCTCTTGACATGAGGAAGTGTAACCAGAGACCAAGTGTCATTCGCTTCAAGCGCTGCTAGTTCAAGTTGCATTGCCTCCACCCAGTGAGCAGATGTGACTGCCTCCTGATAAGATGTTGGCTCCTGTACCAAGCTAATATTAAGAGCATAGGACCTATATTTAGGTGTCAAATGATCATATGACATGTACTCTTCAATTGGGTAAAGAGTATGGACATGCAATCTTTTAGGTTTGGAAAAGGCTGTAGATGATGATAAAAGACTGCAATAACAATCCTGTAAATAACCAGGAAGGTGTTTATTTCTAATAGGTCTAGGAATCTCAGAAGATTTATAGGGTTGTATAGGCAGATGTATTTCAATGCCAGTGCAAGGTTGAGGAGTTGATGTTGAAGGAGGAGTCTCATGGGTATTTGATGTGCTTTCTGCAGAATCACTATCTGAATGGAGGTCAGAATTGGAAGGAGTAACAGATGATGTTGGGAGTTGTTGAGTGGAGTCTGGTGTGTTTGGTAAGAGTTCAGGTATGGTCTGGAGGTTTCTGTGGCTATTAGGATTTGGTGGATTTTCTAGCCTAGCAGAATGATTGGGTTGAGGTTCGACAGGAACAAACGGGAAGACATGTTCACTGAACTGAACATCTCTAGAAATAATAATAGACTTTGTATCAAGATTCAGCAGCAAGTAGCCTTTAGTATGTAATGGTATGCCAAGATATACACACGCAGTAGCTCTAGGATCGAACTTGGCACGGTGGGACACGTTGGTGCTGGCATATGCCAGACAACAAAAGACCTTGAGATTGTTATAGGGAGGTGTGTTTCCAAAAAGACATTCATGTGGTGTAAGATGATGTAATAAAGGAGTAGGCAAGATATTGATAATATACACTGCATATTGGATAAAAAAACCCCAATAGCAGTCAGGAATTTTGGCTTGAAACTTTAGAGCTCTTGCAACATTGAGTATGTGTTGGTACTTGCGTTCAACCACACCATTTTGTTGCGGTGTGTTGACACAACTGGTTTGGTGAATGATACCCTTTGTCATAAAGAAATGGTCCATCTTAAACTCCTGACCATTATCAGTTCTTATGCACTTAATGCCTTTACCAAATTGAGCCAAGACATACAGGTAAAAGCTTTGGACGGCATTGCGTGTTTCTGATTTTTGCTTAAGCAAATACACCCAAGTATATCTGGTATGATCATCAACTATAGTAAGGAAATAACGTTGTCCATTGAGAGTTGGATGTTTATATGGACCCCAAATATCAATATGAACAAGATCAAAAGAAGCATTAGAAGCAGAATTAGACACAAGAAAAGACATTCTTTTCATTTTGGCCAAAGGACATATCGCACATTGCTTTGAATTCTCATGAGAATGTACAGACTGATCAAACTTCTGAATGTCCTTTATTCTAGGTATTGAAGCATGACTTATTCTATAATGCCATAACAAAGAAGAAGGGAATGAAGAATGAAATACAGCTGACAAGCAACTGGAAGACAGATATGTCTGCTTAGGAATTCCACAGATGTAATACATGCCTTTGTACTGCTCAGCTAAACCAATCGTCTTCAGAGACATACAATCCTGAATGACACAAGTATTTCCCAGAAATTGAATAAGTAATGAAGAAGTAGACAGCAGCTTGCTGACTGACAAAAGATTAAAGCTAAACGATGGGACATACAGAACATCATGATAACAAGGGAAGAATTTAACACAACTGAACCAACATGTGTGGCTGAAGCTGAAAGACTATTTGGTAGTTTAATAGAAACATGTTGGATTGACTTGCAGGATATGAACAAATTGAGATTACATACTATATGATCAATTGCTCCTGAATCTAGAATTCATATGTTCAAATTATTATAAGGACGCTTACCTTGATCTTTATCTAGAAGTGCAGACATAACTGCCCCCTGACCTGCGATATCTTTTCCATCATTAACATTCAAGATTGACATCAACCTCTGCATCTGCTCTTGCATGAGCATTGGTGTTTGACACGGACCAGTCTGCACCTGACTGTTTTCATTCTCCTCAGCACATACTTCACCAAGATTAACATGATTCCTAGTTTTAAAGCCAGGTGGAAATCCATGTTTCCGGTAGCATCTTTGTTCAACATGTCCAATCATGCCGCAATGAGTGCAAACAGGCCTCTTCGCTCCATCAGGAAAAAATCTCCAGTTTCCTCTCCTATAGGTGTTACCACCTCTTCCAGCATACGCATTAGCGTTAGCAATCACTTTGGCACCATCATCATTGTCCACCATAAACACAGTAGGATTATTAACAGCATTTCCTCCAGTGTTTAAACCATTCAACTTCCTCTCATACTTCAACGCCATGGCAAACACAGCGTCAATATTAGGCATAGGAGACATTACAAACACTTATGACTTAACCGGATCAAATTCTTCATTCAAACCTTTTAAGAATTTAATGACATACTCACTTTCAACAAATCCACGCATCTTAACACCTACATCACGCCTACATCCATCACACGTACAACTAGGAATTGGCTTTAACGCCAATATTTCTTCCCACAGTACCTTCACCTTAGTGAAATAATCGTTTACAGAGTCTCCTTCTTGCTTAACTCCATAGAAGTTCTCAAGTAAATCCGATAGTCTAAGTGCATCTCCACTTCCATACCTTCTTTTTAAGTCAGACCATACCTCCACTGCACTATCATACCACATAATACTCTATGCAATAGAAGGCAATACACTGTTCATAATCCATGAATGCACCATAAAATTTACCTGCCTCCAGGTACTGCACTGTGGATCAATCGCTTCTTGTGGTTGAATTGATCCATCAACAAATCCTATCTTGTTTTTGACGATTAGTGACATTTGAAACATTCTACTCAATGAGTGATAGTTGTTAGCATTCAACGGAGGTTGAGCGAGAATGATAGCAGGACTATCATTGGGGTGGAGATAGTACGGATTGCTAGCAGCATTCTCCATAACTTGCGATCCAATGGATCTTCCACTACCAGACGTAGACGCATCTCTGTTGCTCACAATTTCAACTAAAATCGCAACAGCTGGAAATCAATTACCACACTACAACTTCAGAACTCGTACTCTACGGTGATCAGAATCATTAGCGTGGCTCTGATACCATGTCAAGTTAGTACGATCAAACAATGAAAATGAGAACTGAGAACAAGAATGAATAACCAAGAGGAAGAAAACGGTTATAGAGAGAATGGAAACTGGAAATATCTTATTCATCCAAGTCGGGTTGAATTCATACACAGCAACCCGTTTTATACATCTCAGAGGAAGAGAAAAACAGACAGCGAAATGACAAGAATACCCTTAATAACCACCACTCACTATACTACACAGAAAGGGTGTAAACGTTATTTCACACATTTTAAATCCTTCCCGCCGATTGCAACTTCTTCTTCCTCTTTTATTCCTTCTTCCCGCAACTCATGTGATCAGCCAGCAAACTCTCAACCTTTGCTGCACCCACGTGACAATTGCAGCACAGCACACATCAGATTACCACCTCAACTGCTCCATATATTGATTACCTACTGCTTCACGTAACCATCACAACTCACCAGCTCCAGAACATTCTTCTTTCTGCTCCTCCACTTCAATCCCAGTTGTAACACACTGGGTTGGCAAGACTGAAGCCTAGAAGCAGACGATTTCCCCAAAAGAACTGAAAGCAGGAGCAGGAATGAAAAGAAGCGGAGCTTCTTCGTGTTGTGTTTTCTGGTTTTAGAAGTATATTGCTGAATGAGGATGCATTATTCAGCATTGGCTGATTGGAATTTATAAGCTATTATGGGACGTAAGTGCCAAATTTGTGATCAAGCATGAACTTGGATATATATTTTTATTACGTGACCTGATGGATTGTGAAATATTTGAAGCATTCGGCGAAAGTTGGTTCCCTTGCAAACGTTGCGGGAACGCCGTTGAGGAACAAGAACAACAACGATAGAAAATTTATATGCTAATACAAATTACTTAACTTAGGGGGCAGACAAATATATGGCTGAAAGAGTACAACTTAAGTATCAGTCCATGGTGACATTAAATGTACTTAATCTTCAAGAAGGTCCAATCTTATCCTTTCTTAATGATTTTAACAAGGTCCAATGTAGTAGTATGTTAACTGAGAAGGCAACTCATTGTCTTAAAATGCTGTTCAACATCTTTACATTATAAAAAGGGAAGCCTGCCTGAAGTGTGATGATGAAATTTATAAAACTTGAATTATGAATTGGAGTTCTAATGAAGTGGACCCTTTTAATAATTTGATCCTGTTTTAATTCGATTTGATGACAAAAGACAAAAAAATTGGAGTCTTGTATTCGAGAAACAATTTTATTGATAAGCGCTAATGTTCTATACTCACTCTCTATATATGGGGAGTTACCTTTTTTTTATTTATTTTTGGAACATCCAAAACTTGTATCCACTTATTCTTCTAATCTTTAAAATGTATGGTGACGTGTTAGAGCTAAGCTGATAGCTGCCGATCTGACCTGCCGACCTGAACTCACAATTTAGTTTACATTTGTTTTATTTTATTCCCTTTGCAACAATTGTCCAAGTTTCTTTTATTAAACAGAGTTGGTAAACTGTTTAATCATTTATTAAATGCTGGTCCTTTTCAGACGTTGCCGCCACCCAATCGGCACTGAAAGACTGGAAAAATTAATTACACCTGGTATCTAATATTTTTCACGAAGTTTTAAGTAGTATCCGTACTTTCATCTAATCCTCTGGACAGCATACTTATTGGTGAAATTAGTACCCGGCATCCGGATGACCTGCTGGTTTACGTTGATTGCTTCAATCGATTGTTGACCTGACTTAACTCCACTTTTAACCCGACTTTAACTACGGTTGTGTGTCAGTACTCTCAATAATAAAGACAAAAAAATCAAAAGCCTCCCTCATTTTCCCGTTAATCGTTTGCAATCGTGAAAAGGGTGCAACCCCAAATTGACGAAATTGTGCAAAATTTCTTGAAGAATCCAACAATCTGACTCTGTGTTGGAACATTGGAAGTCGATTGATGTTGATTTCGTAGCATTATCTGTGTTGGTGGAGTTGTAGCAGCGAAGAAAAAAATAGACGGAGATGACTTTAAGGCTTACAGGAGTAAAGGATGAGCACCCTCTAAATAGTAAGAAAAAATATATTCTTTATTTTGCATCTGTAGTATAATTTTTTTTTTGTTGCTGTGTTGATTCTCTTGTATTTGATTGACGAAAAAATGAACTTGCATGTCCAGATTGGTGGTTTGAATGGCATCATTGGTGTTTTGTTTTTGAGTATATTACTGTTTTTGTTGATGAGCATGACTAGTAAGTAGGTTTAAAGGTGTGCTTTGTTGAGTATAGTACATGTCCAGAATGATGGAAAGGAACAGCAGATTTTATGTGAAGTAGTATTTGATGTGAAGAGTACGATTTTAATGTGTTACATGTGTGTTACTTATTTATTTATAGATCCTGCAAGTGATGAGTTTACTATTTTTTCATTATGGTGGATTATTACTTAATACTGGTAAGGCAATTTACCTAGAAAGACACACCTACATATATGATTATGTGGTTGATGATGAGATGTCATTAATTTACTTGGATGAAATATGCAAAGAAGCTGGAGTAATTGGTCCAAAGAGGTATTACACACGTATTAAAGATAAGTTTGTTCAAGTAAAGAAAGATAGTGATTTGTATAATGCGGTCAAAAGTTGCATTGGATCGTCTAGGGTTATGCGCTTGTATGTGGAGCATATTGTTCCAAATAATAGGTTGGAACATGACGTTCTCGATATGCAAGCTGAAAAGCTAAGTGATGATGATGTAAACATTGATATGGCTGTGGACAGTAGTGATGATGAGAATAGTGGTGATCATGAAGGCAGTGATGATGTTGAGTTGAATGGGAATGAAATGAATAAGGATGACAGAGTCAATGTTAATGAAAAGGATGATGATATGGATGCTCTGTTAACGAGTGATTCAGATTATAGTCCTGAAACAAAATTATATAGTGATGGGAATGATGAAGATAAGGAGCCATATCATGTAAATGTTGACCGGAACAATGAATATGATGGGCTAAGTGAAGATGTAAACAATTTAGCATCTAAGAGTGTTGATGAAGCAACTGATGACGGAGACAAGAAGTTAGGCTCAAGTGATGAAGAAGCTGAGCACGTTGGAAAAGTTTTTAACACGAGGACAAATATAGAAAATCCTCAGTTTGCATGTGGGATGTTGTTTACCAGCTTGCAGACATTTAAAGAAGCCTTGAAGATGTATTCCATAAGGAATGATAGGCCAGTTGTCATATACAGAAGTGAGAAGCTGAGATGTTGTGCAAAGTGCAAAAAAGATGGCTGCAATTGGGATATACGTGTGACTTTGAATAGGAAAACTGGGTTTTGTAAGGTTAGGAGCATGAACTCGATTCATTCATGCAACTTCAGTGTAAAAAATGAAAGCATAATTCCTGGATGGTTAGGAAAGAAGTATATGCAAGATTCCGCTGCCCAACCTAAACAAAGTTTGGAAAGTTTTAGAAAGAGAGTTTTGAATGAGATAAAATGACATATGAGTATATGTCAAGCATTTAGGGGAAAGCAAAAGGCATTGCAACTTGTCTTGTAGGACCTCAGGCGCTACCATCTCTCCCAAAACCAATTGGTGACAGGAGATGCGCATACCCTAGCCTTATAGTGCATTCAGCACACAAGCGCCCACGGCATTCGACTGTGACTTGGCCCACACAGCAATTGCTCCTGCTGGGAATCGAACCCGTGACCTCGCTCTGATACCACTTGTATATTCTTGTCTAGATTTAACAACTTCTAGAGTGACTCCATCTACGGTGGATAACTTAGATGGAACAAAAGGACCATCTTCTATAATTGACCAAAGATCAATGTCTATTGCCATAAAGAAAAGTTTCATTCTTACCTTCCATTGAATGAAAGACTCACCGTCAAAAAGAGGAGGCCTTACGGTTGACATTCCTTCTTGCACGGTTGTGGTTGCCATCTCACTGAATCGTTGGATTCTTTGAAGTGAGTGAAATTTAGTCCATATTGGTGTCCAAGTTCATCAGGCCTTATACACTATGATATAAGATATGGTGATGACAAATTAAATACGACACGATAAAAGGTTCTAAACTGAAATTTGTTGTATCGGGCGAATGCCGAAACTTCGCCAACGTGTCACGTACTTGCCATAAATAAATGGTCAGCCCCTATACATCAAAATGTGATGTAAATTTCGTGCACTTTACTATATAATCAGCCAAAAATACTTTCCTTGTTGGCATCCACATTAAGGCCAAAATGTGAAGATTCCAAGTTTAATTTTTGTCACATGTAAATGGTACCACTTTAGACCAGCCAAGTGCTGAGATTTAAAGTATATATTATATATATTATGTTATATAATATATATATAACATGTGCAAAAGTTGGAATTTAAATTAGAGAAAAATCGGGTAATCGATAAATATCGAAAATTCGGTTTTATACACACACAACACATGGAACGTTTTTGGTACATCATGTGACACGTATCTAGACACTTTTTACATATGATATACATCTTAAAGTGTTCTAGAAAATTAAATTAAGGGCTGATTGGAATATAACATGTGTGTATTATTAAATGTGCATTATTTTACAAAGTTAGCAAAAATAAATTTCAGCACATGCACAATCATTTCCAACGCCACCTACAGCTGAGATGGAGCTTATTTAGAGCCTTGTTGGCATATTGATTGGTCAAGGATCAATCATACTATGTTGGTGAATTGAAGAGAGAAGCTACAAATGGTAAGAATTCAAAATATATCTCTCTTATAACACATGCTGAAAATTTCAGCATGCTAAATCATGGTTGGCCGATTTTTGGATGTTATTGTGATATATTTTATCATCTTTTATTGTATGATTGATTGGAAGAAGAAATGGAAATGATTTGAATATAAATTAAATTAATAAATGGTGATATTTTATATATCACACATGCTGAAAATTTTTCAGCATGTGTACAACTTGTGTGGCCGAATTTGAGAGCTAAATGGTGTCCATGTTCATTTCTTATGTGATAGCAATACTTACCATAACTTGGTGATTCAATTTTTAAAGGAAAAATCAAGGTAAATTGGGTATTACTTTGAAAGAAAAGGAATGATGCACATGCTGAATTTTCAGCATGGCAAGACTACTAGTTGGCCGATTTTTTGCACTTGTTTGGGAAGGATTTTTTGTCTTGCAATTTATGTGAATATCTCATGATTTATGGAAGTTATTTTGTGATGATTTTTGGCACATGTTTAAGTGAAATTCTCAGATTTTTCCAAGTCATCAATGATGACAACATTCATCCAATGAGAAGGTGCCAAGTAAGCGAAGACTAAATGATCATCCAATAAGAAGATGCCAAGTAAGCAAGACATTGTCACAATGATGTCTTACACTCTCTCAAGGACTTAAAAGATAATTTTCAAGAGGGGGAGACTCTCCAAGGGGGACAGCTGGACATGTTAAAAAGAAAGAGAAGAGAGCAAACAAAACAAGGCCAAGCATTGCAAAATCAAAGTGATCAAAAGCCTAGTTCTTCTTCTTCTACATTCTCTCTTTCTTTCTTTCTTCTTGTAAGCCTATTGTATTCATATTCTTTCAATCTTGAATAGGCTTGATATAAACCACCATTCATTCTATATCTTTGTAAAAGATTGATCAAGGTGTGATCAATCTTCATTCTTGCGAGGTGGTGGTGTTCGTGAAAATTGTACTTGTCATACAAGGTGTGTAAAGGGTTGGAGTTAGGTGTAACTCTATCAACCCTGCGGTAAGGTGTACTGCGTGTGTATGATTAGTGTGAACCAAGGAAGGTGTTCCTTGAAGACTGGAGTAGGTTGTTTATAACCGAACCAGTATAAAATTCTTGGTGTCATTTACTTTCAGCACTGATTTTTTGTTTCAACACTGTTTACTGTTTTTAGTCATGTTCGTAAAAATAGTAAACAAATTTCAAAAATCACGAAACTTTCAGAAAATATAACCACACGTTCTAGGGTTCTTTTGGCGCAAGTTTCAACCCTTTTGGACAAGTATAAGTCATTCAAACGTCTAAAATTCTGAGACTAGTGCAGTCTGATTTTCAGGCTTGCAAAGGTTGAGACATTGATCGTATTTGACTAACTTCCCAAAAGCATTTTTTAAAACTGTTTCAACCCATTTAAATATAACATATAAGGGGTTAGTGGTTAAATTTTCAGAGAATTTGGAGTTGTGTACAAATAGGAATTAAGTTTTCAAATCAGTGTATCAGTTCTGGCAGATTTGCGCGATCTGACCACCAACGAATTTTCAAGGGGTTAGAGGTTGAATTTAAATCTGAAATTTTTAGGAGACACTCATAACATCTGAGACTAAGTTCTCTCCAAATTTCAGAATTTTTGAAGACCTGAAACCTAGTTTTAAAAACGTTTTAAAACTGGTCCTGAAAACAGAAACTGTTTTTAGAAGTTGGGTTTTTGGTTCAAACTAATTTTAAAAACCACATTTTCCGCACCCACTATTCAACCCCCCCTTCTAGTGGTGCCTTGCAGATCCTACAATTGGTATCAGAGCGCAGGAACACTCACTTCAAAGAATCCAACGATTCAGTGAGATGGCAACCACAACCGTGCAAGAAGGAATGTCAACCGTAAGGCCTCCTCTTTTTGACGGTGAGTCTTTCATTCAATGGAAGGTAAGAATGAAACTTTTCTTTATGGCAATAGACATTGATCTTTGGTCAATTCTAGAAGATGGTCCTTTTGTTCCATCTAAGCTATCCACCGTAGATGGAGTCACTCTAGAAGTTGTTAAATCTAGACAAGAATATACAAGTGATGATAAAAAGAAACTTAGCATGAATGCTAAAGCCATGCAACTACTATTAAACGGCCTAAGTAAAAGTGAGGCTAGTTACGTGTCTAATTATTCTAGTGCTCAAGAGATGTGGCATATTCTTGAAATAAAACATGAAGGGACTAGCCAAGTAAAGGAGTCCAAAATCAATATGCTTATGTCCACACTTGAGTCCTTTAAACTATTGCCAAATGAGTCTATTGTTGAGATGGATTTACGCTTGACTAACATTTACAATTCTCTTGAGTCTCTTGGCAAAGCCTTCACTATGCAGGAAAAGGTACAAAAGGTCTTGCGAAGCCTTCCATCCGAGTGGGATCCTAAAGTAACGGCCATAGAAGAAAGCAAAGAGACCAAATCGATTAAAATGGAAGAACTAATCGAATCACTTAAGGTATATGAAAACAAACTTGCTTTAAGACATTCTGAATCCATTTCTAATAATGATAGGGCTATAGCATTTAAATCAAATGAATACGTTGTAGATGATAGTGACACAGATTCCGATGATGAGGACTTAATCACAATGGCTAAAAGATTAAGAAAAATATTGAGAAAATCGATTAAACATAAGTCTACCTCATCTAAGGATCATAAAAATAAAAATAAGGAAATAAAGTGCTATGAATGCGGCAAACTTGGATATCTATCATATGACTGCCCTAATAAAGAAAAACAAACAAACAAATACCCTGACAAGGATCGGAACAAGAATAGACTCGTCTCAGAACCTAAGCAAAGGAGAAGAGCATTCAAAGCCTCCACTTAGAGTGACACATCCGACTCTGAGACTGATGATACGGAAGAACACAAGGCACAAGTATGCTTTACATCTAAAGCATCAAATGAGGTATCTTCCGACTCTGATTCCAATTGTGAATATTCTTATGATGATTTATTTAGTCAATATTTAGATTTGCATACGTTTTCAAAGACTCTTGCAAAAGAAAAGAAGCGATTAATTGAAGACAAGAAATTGTTAGAATCTTCTAACGAAAATCTTGTCGCTCAATTAAACGATTCTAAAGAAGAGTCATGCATCATCAATGTTAAAATCTGAAATTTCATCATTGACATCCGAGAACACTGAATTGAAATCCGAAATTTCGAACTTGAAATCAAGGAATGCAGATGTAGAGAAAAAGGTGAAACAATTCGATACGAGATCAAACATGCTAGATCACATCATTTCTTCTCAAAAGCATGATGGTGACAAAACCGGATTAGGATACGTTGAGAAAAGTAAGCCACAAAATAAACCAACCAAATTCATCCCATCTAAGAAAATAGATGCATCAAAGACATATGTGGCATCTAAGAAGACGCATAGGCCTTTTCTTATGACATCTCAATGTGCTTCTTCTTCACATCATGAAAAATATAATTATGTGCCATATAGGTATGAGAAGAAACAAGTGATGCATACGCGACACTCATATCAAAAAAATGCATCTAGATCACGTCCCGTACATGCAAAACGAAATGCTTATCAGAAACCATACTACATGCATGATGGGATTCTTGGCCAAAGGCCAAACGCATTTGTCCCTAACATATATTATGTTGCCTTCTCATCACCTTTCTCAACTTTTGGAAGACCTAGAAAGGTCACCCAAATGTGGGTACCAAAAGGGATATTTTCAAAGGGTTGAATCAATGACCCTTACGAATGCACGTAGATGAAATGCATGATTTTTTTTGGGAATCTTTTGATTTGCTTTCCAAAATAAAGGGGGAGAGAAAAGCATGATTTAAGGGGGAGAGAGACTAATTGCATAAATTAAGGAGGAGCGACTCGGAATTTAAAATTCAAGTTTTGATTTTATGCATGATTGAAGGGGGAGCGATAGGATTTAAATCATGTGCATAAGTTATTTTGAAAATCATCAAAAGGGGCAGATTGTAGAGAAAAAGGGATTTGAGTGATTTTCAAATACATGATTTAAATGTGCACAAAAACGAGCATAAGATAAAACGTGCATGATATAAACAAACGTGTGCATGATATTGCTTAGTACTTGCCTTATTTAGCTTATATATAATGTTGCCGGACTAACGAGCCATGAAGCGTTAAAGCTTACATCATATGGCAAACATTTGTTGTGTTTATACTATTTTCAGGTGCCACTATTAATGAACTAAACTAGTTCATTAAGTGAAGTACTTAGTTTATTAAACTAAGTAGTTCATTAAAGGAAGCCACATTTGGAAAAGGCACAAAGGCAACAAGGCTAAGGAAGGAAAGTTTTCTCCTCCTCCCCTCATTAATATATATACACGCCTATACATATATAAATATATATATTTTCAGATTTTTTGAAAAAGGCACATACACATGTATTCCAACGTACTACCGACACGTTATATATCTTACGTACGTACGTTAACGTCACACCACTATACTTAACTCATATTTATGAGTATATTCAGGTCTTATATCATATGATATAAGATATGGTGATGACAAATTAAATACGACACGATAAAAGGTTCTAAACCGAAATTTGTCGTATCGGACGAATACCGAAACTTCGCCAACGTGTCACGTACTTGCCATAAATAAATGGCCAGCCCCTATACATCAAAATGTGATGTAAATTTCGTGCACTTTACTATATAATCAGCCAAAAATACTTTTCATGTTGGCACACACAAATTACTCCACATTAAGGCCAAAATGTGAAGATTCCAAGTTTAATTTTTATCACATGTAAATGGTACCACTTTAGACCCGCCAAGTGCTGAGATTTAAAGTATATATTATATATATTATGTATAACATAATATATATAACATGTGCAAAAGTTGGAATTTAAATTAGAGAAAAATCGGGTAATCGATAAATATCGAAAATTCGGTTTATAACACACACAACACATGGAACGTTTTTGGTACATCATGTGACACGTATCTAGACACTTTTTACATATGATATACATCTTAAAGTGTTCTAGAAAATTAAATTAAGGGCTGATTGGAATATAACATGTGTGTATTATTAAATGTGCATTATTTTACAAAGTTAGCAAAAATAAATTTCAGCACATGCACAATCATTTCCAACGCCACCTACAGCTGAGATGGAGCTTATTTGGAGCCTTGTTGGCATATTGATTGGTCAAGGATCAATCATACTATGTTGGTGAATTGAAGAGAGAAGCTACAAATGGTAAGAATTCAAAATATATCTCTCTTATAACACATGCTGAAAATTTCAGCATGCTAAATCATGGTTGGCCAATTTTTGGATGTTATTGTGATATATTTTATCATCTTTTATTGTGTGATTGATTGGAAGAAGAAATGGAAATGATTTGAATATAAATTAAATTAATAAATGGTGATATTTTATATATCACACATGCTGAAAATTTTTCAGCATGTGTACAACTTGTGTGGCCGAATTTGAGAGCTAAATGGTGTCCATGTTCATTTCTTATGTGATAGCAATACTTACCATAACTTGGTGATTCAATTTTTAAAGGAAAAATCAAGGTAAATTGGGTATTACTTTGAAAGAAAAGGAATGATGCACATGCTGAATTTTCAGCATGGCAAGACTACTAGTTGGCCGATTTTTTGCACTTGTTTGGGAAGGATTTTTTGCCTTGCAATTTATGTGAATATCTCATGATTTATGGAAGTTATTTTGTGATAATTTTTGGCACATGTTTAAGTGAAATTCTTAGATTTTTCCAAGTCATCAATGATGACAACATTCATCCAATGAGAAGGTGCCAAGTAAGCGAAGACTAAATGATCATCTAATAAGAAGATGCCAAGTAAGCAAGACATTGTCACAATGATGTCTTACACTCTCTCAAGGACTTAAAAGATAATTTTCAAGAGGGGGAGACTCTCCAAGGGGGACGGCTGGACATGTTAAAAAGAAAGAGAAGAGAGCAAACAAAACAAGGCCAAGCATTGCAAAATCAAAGTGATCAAAAGCCTAGTTCTTCTTCTTCTACATTCTCTCTTTCTTTCTTTCTTCTTGTAAGCCTATTGTATTCATATTCTTTCAATCTTGAATAGGCTTGATATAAACCACCATTCATTCTATATCTTTGTAAAAGATTGATCAAGGTGTGATCAATCTTCATTCTTGCGAGGTGGTGGTGTTCGTGAAAATTGTACTTGTCATACAAGGTGTGTAAAGGGTTGGAGTTAGGTGTAACTCTATCAACCCTGCGGTAAGGTGTATTGCGTGTGTGTGATTAGTGTGAACCATGGAAGGTGTTCCTTGAAGACTGGAGTAGGTTGTTTATTACTGAACCAGTATAAAATTCTTGGTGTCATTTACTTTCAGCACTGATTTTCTGTTTCAGCACTGTTTACTGTTTTTAATCACGTTCGTAAAAATAGTAAAAGAATTTAAAAAATCACGAAAATTTTAGAAAATATAACCACACGTGCTAGGGTTCTTTTGGCACAAGTTTCAACCCTTTTGGACAAGTATAAGTCATTCAAACGTCCAAAATTCTGAGACTAGTGCAGTCTGATTTTCAGGCTTGCAAAGGTTGAGACTTTGATCGTATTTGACTAACTTCTCAAAAGAATTTTTTAAAACTGTTTCAACCCATTTAAATATAACATATAAGGGGTTAGTGGTTAAATTTTCAGAGAATTTGGAGTTGTGTACAAATAGGAATTAAGTTTTCAAATCAGTGTATCGGTTCTGGCAGATTTGCGCGATCTGACCACCAACAAATTTTCAAGGGGTTAGAGGTTGAATTTAAATCTGAAATTTTTAAGAGACACTCATAACATCTGAGACTAAGTTCTCTCCAAATTTCAGAATTTTTGAAGACCTGAAACCTAGTTTTCAAAACGTTTTAAAACTGGTCCTGAAAACAGAAACTGTTTTCAGAAGTTGGGTTTTTGGTTCAAACTAATTTTAAAAACCACATTTTCCGCACCCACTATTCAACCCCCCCTTCTAGTGGTGCCTTGCAGATCCTACAATCTTGTAGAACCTCAGGCGCTACCATCTCTCCCAAAACCAATTGGTGACAGGAGATGCGCATACCCTAGCCTTATAGTGCATTCAGCACACAAGCGCCCACGGCATTCGACTGTGACTTGGCCCACACTGCCTATGCCACAGGACAATTGCTGCACCTAACAATCTCCCCCTCAGAAATTGCTCCTGCTGGGAATCGAACCCGTGACCTCGCTCTGATACCACTTGTAGGACCTCAGGCGCTACCATCTCTCCCAAAACCAATTGGTGACAGGAGATGCGCATACCCTAGCCTTATAGTGCATTCAGCACACAAGCGCCCACGGCATTCGACTGTGACTTGGCCCACATGATCTGCAAGGCACCACTAGAAGGGGGGGTTGAATAGTGGGTGCGGAAAATGTTGTTTTTAAAACTTCTTTAAACTTGAACAATTCAAGTTCTGAAAACAGATTCTGTTTTCAGGACCAGTTTTAAAACGTTTTGAAAACTAGGTTTCAGGTCTTCAAAAATTCTGAAATTTGGAGAGAACTTAGACTCAGATGTTATAAGTATCTCTTAAAAATTTCAGATTAAAATTCAACCTTTAACCCCTTCAAAAACCGTTGGTAATCAGATTGTGCAAATCTGCCAGAAACAGTAGATGGTTTTGAAAAATTAATTCCTATTTGTTGGAACGTCCAAATGCTCTGAAAATTTGACCACTAACTCCTTATACACTATATTTAAATGGGTTGAAACAGTTTTGGAAAATTCTTTTGGGAGATAGGTCAAATATAATCAAAGTCTCAACCTTTGCAAGTCTGAAAATCAGACTGCACTAGTCTCAGAACTTTTGATGTTTGATTGACTTATACTTACCCAAAAAGGTTTGAAACTTGTGCCAAATTAACCCTAGAACGTGTAAGTATGTTTCTGGAAATTTTCGTAATTTTTGAAAATCGTTTACTATTTTTACGGATGCGAACAAGAAGGATAAGCAGTGCAGTAACTGAAACGTAAATGCAGAAAGTAAATGGCACCAAGAATTTTATACTGTTTCGGTTATAAACAACCTACTCCAGTCTTCAAGGAACACCTTCCTTGGTTCACAATAATCACACACACGCAGTACACCTTACCGCAGGGTTGATAGAGTTACACCTAACTCCAACCCTTTACAAACCTTGTATTGTAAGTACAATTCGCACGAACACCACCACCTTGCTAGAATGAAGATTGATCACACCTTGATCAATCTTTTACAAAGATGTATGAATGGTGGTTTATCTTAAGCCTATTCAAGATTGAAAGAATATGAATACAATAGGCTTTTACAAGAAAAGAGAAAGAAGGAAGATGTAGGAGAAGAAGAGCTTGGCTATTTGATCTCTTTGAATTGCAATGCTTGTTGTTATTTTTGTTTGCTCTCCTCTTCTTTCCTTATAGTTGCAGCCATCCCCCCTTAGGGCTTCTCCCCTCTTGAAAATTGTCTTTTAAGTCCTTGAGAGAGTGTAAGACATCATTGTGACAATGCCTTGCTTACTTGGCATCTTCCTATTGGATCATCATTTAGTCTTAACTTACTTGGCACCTCCTTATTGGCTCAATGTTGTCATCAAGATGACATGGAAAAAATCTGAGATATACACTTTAAAATGTGCCAAAAATCAAACATGAAATCATACCATAAGTCAAGAGATACACCATAAATTGCAAGACCAAAAATTCTTCCATTTGCATTCCAAAAATTCGGCCATTATACCCTTGCCATGCTGAATTTTTGAGCATGTGCAACCTTCCTTTTCTTTCAAAATAATACCAATTATTTTTTTTTGATTTTTCATCATAAAAGTGAATCAACAATATATGGTAAGTATTACTACCAATTAAAATATGAACTTGGACACATTTTAGTATTAAAATTCGGCCAGCTAGGTCATACATATGCTGAGAAATTTTTCTCAGCATGTAACATGTAACATATCACCATTTATTTATTTAAATAATATTCAAAACCTTACCATATCTTCTTCTAATCAATCACCTAATAAAAGATGACAAAATATGTCACATTTAACACCATAAAATCGGCCAGCTTGAGGTTAGTATGCTGAAATTTTCAGCATGTGACATAAGAGAGATATATGTTGAATTCTTACCATTTGTAGCTTCTCTCTTCAATTCACCAACAATGTATGATTGATCCTTGACCAATCAATATGCCAACAAAGCTCCACATGTGCTCCAACTCAGCTGTATGTAACGTTATATGATGTGTAACATGTGCTGAAATTTATTTTTGCTAACTTTGCAAAATAGTGCATCTTTAATAATACACACATGTAATATTCCAATCAGCCCTTAATTTAATTTTCTAGAACACTTTAAGATGTATATCATATGTAAAAAGTTTCTAGATACGTGTCACATGATGTACAAGAAAAACGTTTCATGTTATGTGCGTAGAAAACCGAATTTTCGATATTTATCGATTACCCGATTTTTCTCTAATTTAAATTCCAAATTTTGCACATGTTATATATATTATGTTATACATAATATATATAATATATACTTTAAATCTCAGCACTTAGCTGGTTTAAAGTGGTACCATTAGCATGTGACAAAATTAAACTTGGAATCTTCACATTTTGGCCTTAATGTGGAGTAATTTGTGTGTGCCAACATGGAAAGTATTTTTGGCTGAATATGTCATGTGTAACACGAAATTTACATCATATTTTGATGTATATGGGCTGGCCATTTATTTATGGCAAGTACGTGACACGTTGGCGAAGTTTCGGTATTCGCCCGATACGACAAATTTCGGTTTAGAACCTTTTATCGTGTCGTATTTAATTTGTTATCACCATATCTTATATCATATGATATAAGACCTGAATATACTCATAAATATGAGTTAAGTATAGTGGTGTGACATTAACGTACGTACGTAAAATATATAACGTGTCGGTAGTACGTTGGAATACATGTGTATGTGCCTTTTTTAAAAAAATCTGAAAATATATAATTTTTATGTATATGTGGCGTGTACATTAAAGATGGAGAGGAGGAGAAGACTTTCCTTCCTTAGCCTTGTTGCCTTTGTGCCTTTTCCAAATGAAGCTTCCTTTAATGAACTACTTAGTTTATTAAACTAAGTACTTCACTTAATGAACTAATTTAGTTCATTAATGGTGGCACCTGAAAATAGTATAAACACAACAAATGTTTGCCATATGATGTAAGCTTTAATGCTTCATGGCTCGTTAGTACGGCAACATAATATATAAGCTAAATAAGGCAAGTAATGGCAAGTTATCATGCATACATGTACACATTTATATATGTTTATGCACGTTTATATATATGTATACATTCAAGACTTATTTTGAAATCACTCAAACCCCCTTATCTTTACAATCTCCCCCTTTTGATGATTTTCAAAATAATTTGTGTACATGATTTAAATGCTACCTCTCCCCCTTGAATTGTGCGCAAATTTGAAATTTGAATTTCGAATTTCAAATCCGTCTCCCCCTTGATTTGTGCAATTAAGATCAATTAAGATCAATCAGTGTATCTCTCCCCCTTAAATCATGCTTTTCTCTCCCCCTTTATTTTGGAAAGTTAATCAAAAGATTCCTGTCAAAAAGGAAAGTAAATCAAATAATATCAAATCAAATCATATCAGCGGGAATCATGCCTAATTTAGAACGAAGAGATTCATATGTGGCTTGATTTAAGGCCTTTGTAAATATATCCGCGACTTGTGATTCTGTGCGTACGTGATCTATGACAATATTACCATTGTTAACGTGATCACGAAGAAAGTGATAGCGAACTTCTATATGCTTAGCCTTAGAGTGTAACACGGGGTTCTTAGACAAATTTATTGCACTCATACTATCACAATATATAGGAATTTTATTTACGGTAATTCCAAAGCCCGAAAGTTGTTGTTTTATCCACAACAACTGTGTGCAACAAAGGCTAAGAGCCATGTACTCAGCCTCCGTAGTGGACAAAGCAACACTTGCTTGTTTTTTGGAAAACCATGAAATAAGGGAATTTCCTATAAATTGGCAGGTTCCGCTCGTGCTTTTTCTATCTATTTTGCAGCCACCATAATCTGCATCAGTGTAAGCATGTAAGTCAAATGTAGAATCCTTATCGTACCAAATACCTAAGGTGGGCGTGTGCTTAATATAGCGGAATATTCTTTTTACCGCATTAAAGTGTGACACCTTAGGTTGACTTTGAAAACGAGCACACATGCATACACTAAACATGATGTCAGGCCTACTAGCAGTTAAATATAGCAAAGAACCTATCATAGATCGATATAATCCATTATCAACGTCTTTACCGTGTTTGTCCTTGTCTAATTTAGTAGTGACACTCATAGGGGTGGGGGATGGTTTCAAATTTTCAAAATTAAACTTTTTGATCATGTCATTAACATATTTCGCTTGGCTTATATGAATTCCTTTACTCGTTTGCTTAATCTGCAAGCCAATAAAATAATTAAGTTCACCAACCATAGACATTTCAAATTCAGATTTCATGTAATTTTCAAAATCTTTAACAAGTCTATGTGAGGTAGAGCCAAAAAATAATGTCATCTACGTAGATTTGAATAATAAGTAAATCTGATTTTTCTTGTTCCAAAAATAGTGTACTATCTATAGTACCACGTTTAAAATTATTTTCTAAAAGGAAAGTAGCAAAACGATCATACCATGCTCTCGGTGCTTGCTTTAGGCCATATAGTGCCTTCTTTAGTTTGTACACGTGATCTGGATGTTTCAAATCTTCAAAACCGGGTGGTTGCTTCACGTATACTTCTTCTTGTATGAATCCGTTTAGGAAAGCACTTTTTACATCCATTTGATATAATTTAAAATCTTTCATGCAAACAATAGCAAGTAATAGTCGTATAGCTTCTAGACGTGCTACGGGTGCGAATGTTTCATCATAGTCAATTCCTTCTTCTTGATTATATCCTTGTGCAACAAGTCTCGCTTTATTCCTAACAACCTTTCCTTCTTCATTCATTTTATTCCTAAATATCCACTTTGTGCCTATAATAGTCTTATCTTGTGGTCGTGGCACTAAGTCCCATACATCATTTCTAACGAATTGATTAAGTTCGTCATGCATAGCATCAATACAAGATGAATCACTCAAAGCATCATGCACATTTTTGGGCTCAATTTCAGAAATCATAACATGAAATTCATTTATTTCATCCGAAGTGATTCTTCTACGTGGTCGCACACCGTGAGTGAGGTCGCCTATGATGAGATCATGTGGGTGATCTCTATGCCATCTTGGTTGATTATTTTCTAAGTTATCATGCATTTCTATATGATCATGCGTTTCTAGTGTCTCATTCATATCATGCATATCAAAAGAATCATTATCTTCATTCAAAACGGGTTTCAATTCAAAATCATCGTCATATTCCTTATCTTTATCAATCTCACCAAATTCATTGAATTTAACATGAATAGATTCTATAATTTGTCTAGTGAGAGGATCATAACATCTATATGCCTTTGAATTTATCGAATATCCAACAAAAATGCACTCAATTGATTTGGATTCAAATTTATCTAAATTATCTTTTGTATTCAAGACAAAACATTTGCATCCAAACACACGAAAATAGTCAATCTCAGGCATGCGATCATTCAAAATCTCATAAGGCGTCTTGTTTATTTTCTTTCTTATAGATAGGCGATTTACAATATAGCATGCACAATTCACGGCTTCCGCCCACAGAAATCTAGGCAATTTATTTTCAAAGCATGGTTCTAGTAATTTCTTGTAATGTACGATTCTTTCTTTCTACTACTCCATTTAGTTGTGGAGTTCTAGGTGGCAAAAACTCATGTTTAATTCCTTTTTCTTCACAAAACGAAATCATCTCTTTGTTTTTAAACTCACCGCCTCTATCTCTTCTTATCCTTTTCACATTTACACCGTATTGATTTTCAAGTTGTTTAATTAATTTAGCAATCTCAATGGCGCTATCATCCTTATGTGCAAGAAATAAAGTCCAACTATAACGAGAAAAGTCATCAACAATTACACATGCATAGTGACGCCCACCAAGGCTTGTAGTGCGACTAGGACCAAACAAATCGATATGCAATAGTTCTAATATTCTAGTCGTGCTTATTTCATTTTTCGGATTAAGTGACTCACGTGTTTGTTTGCCTTTTATGCAAGATTCACACAACTGAAAGTTGTCTAAATCAAGCGTAGGCAATCCCCGTACTAGGTTCTTTCGTTGAAGTTTTTCTAGTGTGGAAGTGCCAATGTGTCCTAAACGTCTATGCCATAAATTCACATTGGGTTCATTTGACATAAAACACTTGACTTTAGCGTCTATTACATCATCCATAGATAGCGTAAAAATATTGCCTTCTCGTTTTTCTTTTAAAACGGTTTCTCCATTTTTATTTATTATGTTGCAATAAGGGTGAGTAAAACACACATTAAAACCATTGTCAAAAAATTGAGAAATGCTAAGAAGATTGTAGGATAAGTTGCTTACCAAAAATACGTTGGAGATTTGGAGTGTGTTCGGATTACCAATCATACCTTTTCCAATGATCTTGCCTTCATTGTTGTCTCCAAAGGTCACGGATCCGCCTTTTGTGACCTTCTTTAATTTGGAGAACAAGCTCGGGTCACCCGTCATGTGCCTCGAGCAACCACTGTCAAGGAACCACTTTATTGATATGTCTTTCGAAGTGTGGTCTCCCTGCAATGTGAAAAGGTGATTTAGGTACCCTTTTAATTTTGGGTCCTTTCGAGTTAGTTAATCACCTTTTGGTAAAGGTACCTTTCGGTACCCATACTCGGGTGATCCTTCTCGGTCTATCAAATGGAAAGAATGAAGGTGCAATATAATGGACATGTGGTGCATGCACTTTGGGCCTTTGCCCAAGGACTCCTCTATACTCATTGAATGAAGGACGCTTTTGATATGTCCTTGTGTGTGTGTGCGTAGTGCGTGGATGATATGTATTTCGTGTATGCATTGTTCTTCTCTTTTCATATCTATATGGTACAACGTTATATTTCACATGATATGAAGAAGTGGGACGTGAGGAAGGGGGCGCTTTTTGCGTCATCTTAGACGCCACTTGCGGCTTAGGGATGTCTACTTTCTTAGACACAACAAACTTGGTTGGTTTGATTGATACTTCGTTAGTATCAACGTATCCCAGTCCAGTTTTGTCGCTGTCATGCTTTTGTGATAATATGATACGATGCAGCATGTTGGACAATGTGTCAAACTGTTTCATCATTTTCTCTAAATCGGTATTCCTTGATTTCAACTTTGAAATCTCGGATTTTATTTCATTATTTTGAGAGGTTAATGATGAAATCTCGGTTTTCAATACAGTGATGACACATGAAGACTCTTTCTTTGAATCGCTTAATTGAGCGACAAGATTCTCGTTAGAAGATTCTAACAGTTTCTTGTCTTCAATTAATCGTTTCTTTTCTTTAGCGAGAGTCTTAGTAAATTTGTACAATTCTAGATACTGACTAAAAATATCATCATAAGAAGGTTCAGAGTCAAAGTCAGAATCAGATGATACCTCATTAGATGCTTTGGATGCAAAGCATACTTGTGCGGTCTCCTCTTCGGTCTCAGTCTTAGAATCTGATGAATCACTCCAGGTGGAGGCCTTTAGAGCATGTTTTCTTTGTTTGGGTTCTGAGACGAGTCTATGTCTGTTCCGCTCCTTGTCAGGGTACTTAGTAGTTTGCTTTTCTTTATTTGGGCAGTCATATGATAAGTGTCCGAGTTTGCCACATTCATAACATTTAACGTCTTTATCGTTTGACTTGTTCTTATTTCTCTTAGTAGTAGTGCCCTTATTTTTAAATCTAAATGACCTTCTCATAAATTTTCTCAATCCTTTAGCCAATAGAATTAGGTCATCATTATCCGATTCGGAATCACTATCATCTACGTGATCGGAGGGAGGGGAGACGTATTCATTTGATTTAAAAGCAATAGCTTTACCTTGTTTACATGATTCCGTTTTCCGAATGGTGAGTTTATTTTCATAAACTTTAAGTGAACCGATTAGTTCTTCCATCTTTATTGATTTAGTTTCCTTGCTTTCTTCTATCGCAGTCACTTTAGGGTCCCATTCAGAAGGAAGGCTTCGTAGGACTTTCTGCACCTTTTCCTGTGTAGTAAAAGCCTTACCAAGAGACTCAAGAGAGTTGTAGATGTTAGTCAAACGAAGATCCATATCTACAATAGACTCATTTGGCAATAATTTAAAAGACTCAAGTGTGGACATGAGCATGTTAATTTTTGACTCTTTTACTTGACTCGTGCCTTCGTGTTTCATTTCTAGTATCCTCCACATTTCTTGTGCACTCGAACAGTTTGACACATAACTAGACTCACTTTTACTTAATCCGTTTAAAAGCAATTGCATAGCCCTAGCATTCATACTAAGTTTCTTTTTATCATCACTCGTATATTCTTGTCTTGTTTTAATAACTTCTAAAGTAACTCCGTCTACAGTGGATACATTAGATGGGACATAAGGACCATCTTCAATGATTGACCAAAGATCTATATCTATAGCCATAAGAAAAAGCTTCATCCTAAGTTTCCACTGAATAAACGACTCACCATCAAAAAGTGGAGGTCTTTGGCTCGACATACCTTCTTGCTCGGTTTTGAGATTTGTGGATGCCATCTCACTGAATCGTTGGATTCCTTGAAGTGAGTATTCCTGCGCTCTGATAACAATTGTATGATCTTCAAGGCACCACTAGAAGGGGGGGGGTTGAATAGTGGGTGCGGAAAATGTGGTTTTTAAAACTTCTTTAAACTTGAACAATTCAAGTTCTGAAAACAGATTCTGTTTTCAGGACCAGTTTTAAAACATTTTGAAAATTAGGTTTCAGGTCTTCAAAAATTCTGAAATTTGGAGAGAACTTAGACTCAGATGTTATAAGTATCTCCTAAAAATTTCAGATTAAAATTCAACCTTTAACCCCTTCAAAAACCGTTAGTAGTCAGATTGTGCAAATCTGCCAGAAACGGTAGATGGTTTTGAAAAATTAATTCCTATTTGTTGGAACGTCCAAATGCTATGAAACTTTGACCACTAACTCCTTATACACTATATTTAAATGGGTTGAAACAGTTTTGGAAAATTCTTTTGGGAGGTAGGTCAAATATAATCAAAGTCTCAACCTTTGCAAGTCTGAAAATCAGACTGCACTAGTCTCAGAACTTTTGATGTTTGATTGACTTATACTTACCCAAAAAGGTTTGAAACTTATGCCAAATTAACCCTAGAACGTGTAAGTATGTTTCTGGAAATTTTCGTAATTTTTGAAAATCGTTTACTATTTTTACGGATGCGAATAAGAAGGATAAACAGTGCAGTAACTGAAACATAAATGCAGAAAGTAAATGGCACCAAGAATTTTATACTGGTTCGGTGATAAACAACCTACTCCAGTCTTCAAGGAACACCTTCCTTGGTTCACACTAATCACACACACGCAGTACACCTTACCGCAGGGTTGATAGAGTTACACCTAACTCCAACCCTTTACAAACCTTGTATTGTAAGTACAATTCGCACGAACACCACCACATTGCTAGAATGAAGATTGATCACACCTTGATCAATCTTTTACAAAGATGTATGAATGGTGGTTTATCTTAAGCCTATTCAAGATTGAAAGAATATGAATACAATAGGCTTTTACAAGAAAAGAGAAAGAAGAAAGATGTAGGAGAAGAAGAGCTTGGCTATTTGATCTCTTTGAATTGCAATGCTTGTTGTTATTTTTGTTTGCTCTCCTCTTCTTTCCTTATAGTTGCAGCCGTCCCCCCTTAGGGATTCTCCCCTCTTGAAAATTGTCTTTTAAGTCCTTGAGAGAGTGTAAGACAACATTGTGACAATGCCTTGCTTACTTGGGATCTTCCTATTGGATCATCATTTAGTCTTCGCTTACTTGGCACCTTCTTATTGGCTCAATGTTGTCATCAAGATGACATGGAAAAAAATCTGAGATATACACTTTAAAATGTGCCAAAAATCAAACATGAAATCATACCATAAGTCAAGAGATACACCATAAATTGCAAGACCAAAAATTCTTCCATTTGCATTCCAAAAATTCGCCCATTATACCCTTGCCATGCTGAATTTTTCAGCATGTGCAACCTTCCTTTTCTTTCAAAATAATACCAATTATTTTTTTTTGATTTTTCATCATAAAAGTGAATCAAGAATATATGGTAAGTATTACTACCAATTAAAAGATGAACTTGGACACATTTTAGTATTAAAATTCGGCCAGCTAGGTCATACATATGCTGAGAAATTTTTCTCAGCATGTAACATGTAACATATCACCATTTATTTATTTAAATAATATTCAAAACCTTACCATATCTTCTTCTAATCAATCACCTAATAAAAGATGACAAAATATGTCACATTTAACACCATAAAATCGGCCAGTTTGAGGTTAGTATGCTGAAATTTTCAGCATGTGACATAAGAGAGATATATGTTGAATTCTTACCATTTGTAGCTTCTCTCTTCAATTCACCAACAATGTATGATTGATCCTTGACCAATCAATATGCCAACAAAGCTCCACATGTGCTCCAACTCAGCTGTATGTAACGTTATATGATGTGTAACATGTGCTGAAATTTATTTTTGCTAACTTTGCAAAATAGTGCACCTTTAATAATACACACATGTAATATTCCAATCAGCCCTTAATTTAATTTTCTAGAACACTTTAAGATGTAGATCATATGTAAAAAGTGTCTAGATACGTGTCACATGATGTACAAGAAAAACGTTCCATGTTATGTGCGTAGAAAACCGAATTTTCGATATTTATCGATTACCCGATTTTTCTCTAATTTAAATTCCAACTTTTGCACATGTTATATATATTATGTTATACATAATATATATAATATATACTTTAAATCTCAGCACTTGACTGGTTTAAAGTGGTACCATTAGCATGTGACAAAATTAAACTTGGAATCTTCACATTTTGGCCTTAATGTGGAGTAATTTGTGTGTGCCAACATGGAAAATATTTTAGGCTGAATATGTCATGTGTAGCACGAAATTTACATCATATTTTGATGTATATGGGCTGGCCATTTATTTATGGCAAGTGCGTGACACGTTGGCGAAGTTTCGGCATTCGCCCGATACGACAAATTTCGGTTTAGAACCTTTTATCGTGTCGTATTTAATTTGTTATCACCATATCTTATATCATATGATATAAGACCTGAATATACTCATAAATATGAGTTAAGTATAGTGGTGTGACATTAACGTACGTACGTAAAATATATAACGTGTAGGTAGTACGTTGGAATACATGTGTATGTGCCTTTTTCAAAAAAATCTGAAAATATATAATTTTTATGTATATGTGGCGTGTACATTAAAGATGGAGAGGAGGAGAAGACTTTCCTTCCTTAGCCTTGTTGCCTTTGTGTCTTTTCCAAATGAAGCTTCCTTTAATGAACTACTTAGTTTATTAAACTAAGTACTTCACTTAATGAACTAATTTAGTTCATTAATGGTGGCACCTGAAAATAGTATAAACACAACAAATGTTTGCCATATGATGTAAGCTTTAATACTTCATGGCTCGTTAGTACGGCAACATAATATATAAGCTAAATAAGGCAAGTAATGGCAAGTTATCATGCATACATGTACATATTTATATATGTTTATGCACGTTTATATATATGTATACATCCAAGACACTTATTTTGAAATCACTCAAACCCCCTTATCTTTACAATCTCCCCCTTTTGATGATTTTCAAAATAATTTGTGTACATGATTTAAATGTTATCTCTCCCCCTTGAATTGTGCGCAAATTTGAAATTTGAATTTCGAATTTCAAATCCGGCTCCCCCTTGATTTGTGCAATTAAGATCAATTAAGATCAATCAGTGTCTCTCTCCCCCTTAAATCATGCTTTTCTCTCCCCCTTTATTTTGGAAAGTTAATCAAAAGATTCCTGTCAAAAAGGAAAGTAAATCAAATAATATCAAATCAAATCATATCAGCGGGAATCATGCCTAATTTAGAACGAAGAGATTCATATGTGGCTTGATTTAAGGCCTTTGTAAATATATCCGCGACTTGTGATTCTGTGCGTACGTGATCTATGACAATATTACCATTGTTAACGTGATCACGAAGAAAGTGATAGCGAACTTCTATATGCTTAGCCTTAGAGTGTAACACGGGGTTCTTAGACAAATTTATTGCACTCATACTATCACAATATATAGGAATTTTATTTACGGTAATTCCAAAGTCCGAAAGTTGTTGTTTTATCCACAACAACTGTGTGCAACAAAGGCTAAGAGCCATGTACTCAGCCTCCGTAGTGGACAAAGCAACACTTGCTTGTTTTTTGGAAAACCATGAAATAAGGGAATTTCCTATAAATTGGCAGGTTCCGCTCGTGCTTTTTCTATCTATTTTGCAGCCACCATAATCTGCATCAGTGTAAGCATGTAAGTCAAATGTAGAATCCTTATCGTACCAAATACCTAAGGTGGGCGTGTGTTTAATATAACGGAATATTCTTTTTACTGCATTTAAGTGTGACACCTTAGGTTGACTTTGAAAACGAGCACACATGCATACACTAAACATGATGTCAGGCCTACTAGCAGTTAAATATAGCAAAGAACCTATCATAGATCGATATAATCCATTATCAACGTCTTTACCATGTTCGTCCTTGTCTAATTTAGTAGTGACACTCATAGGGGTGGGGGATGGTTTCAAATTTTCAAAATTAAACTTTTTGATCATGTCATTAACATATTTCGCTTGGCTTATATGAATTCCTTTACTCGTTTGCTTAATCTGCAAGCCAAGAAAATAATTAAGTTCACCAACAATAGACATTTCAAATTCAGATTTCATGCAATTTTCAAAATCTTTAACAAGTCTATGTGAGGTAGAGCCAAAAATAATGTCATCTACATAGATTTGAATAGTCGTATAGCTTCTAGACGTGCTACGGGTGCGAATGTTTCATCATAGTCAATTCCTTCTTCTTGATTATATCCTTGTGCAACAAGTCTCGCTTTATTTCTAACAACCTTTCCTTCTTCATTCATTTTATTCCTAAATACCCACTTTGTGCCTATAATAGTCTTATCTTGTGGTCGTGGCACTAAGTCCCATACATCATTTCTAACGAATTGATTAAGTTCGTCATGCATAGCATCAATCCAAGATGAATCACTCAAAGCATCATGCACATTTTTGGGCTCAATTTCAAAAAAATCATAGCATGAAATTCATTTATTTCATCCGAAGTGATTCTTCTACGTGGTCGCACACCGTGAGTGAGGTCGCCTATGATGAGATCATGTGGGTGATCTCTATGCCATCTTGGTTGATTATTTTCTAAGTTATCATGCATTTCTATATGATCATGCGTTTCTAGTGTCTCATTCATATCATGCATATCAAAAGAATCATTATCTTCATTCAAAACGGGTTTCAATTCAAAATCATCGTCATATTCCTTATCTTTATCAATCTCACCAAATTCATTGAATTTAACATGAATAGATTCTATAATTTGTCTAGTGAGAGGATCATAACATCTATATGCCTTAGAATTTATAGAATATCCAACAAAAATGCACTCAATTGATTTGGATTCAAATTTATCTAAATTATCTTTTGTATTCAAGACAAAACATTTGCATCCAAACACACGAAAATAGTCAATCTTAGGCATGCGATCATTCAAAATCTCATAAGGCGTCTTGTTTATTTTCTTTCTTATAGATAGGCGATTTACAATATAGCATGCACAATTCACGGCTTCCGCCCACAGAAATCTAGGCAATTTATTTTCGCAAAGCATGGTTCTAGCAATTTCTTGTAATGTACGATTCTTTATTTCTACTACTCCATTTAGTTGTGGAGTTCTAGGTGGCGAAAACTCATGTTTAATTCCTTTTTCTTCACAAAACGAAATCATCTCTTTGTTTTTAAACTCACCTCCTCTATCGCTTCTTATCCTTTTCACATTTACACCGTATTGATTTTCAAGTTGTTTAATTAATTTAGCAATCTTAATGGCGCTATCATCCTTATGTGCAAGAAATAAAGTCCAAGTATAACGAGAAAAGTCATCAACAATTACACATGCATAGTGACGCCCACCAAGGCTTGTAGTGCGACTAGGACCAAACAAATCGATATGCAATAGTTCTAATATTCTAGTCGTGCTTATTTCATTTTTCGGATTAAGTGACTCACGTGTTTGTTTGCCTTTTATGCAAGATTCACACAACTGAAAGTTGTCTAAATCAAGCGTAGGCAATCCCCGTACTAGGTTCTTTCGTTGAAGTTTTTCTAGTGTGGAAGTGCCAATGTGTCCTAAACGTCTATGCCATAAATTCACATTGGGTTCATTTGACATAAAACACTTGACTTTAGCGTCTATTACATCATCCATAGATAGCGTAAAAATATTGCCTTCTCGTTTTCCTTTTAAAACGGTTTCTCCATTTTTATTTATTATGTTGCAATAAGGGTGAGTAAAACACACATTAAAACCATTGTCAAAAAATTGAGAAATGCTAAGAAGATTGTAGGATAAGTTGCTTACCAAAAATACGTTAGAGATTTGGAGCGTGTTCGGATTACCAATCGTACCTTTTCCAATGATCTTGCCTTCATTGTTGTCTCCAAAGGTCACGGATCCGCCTTTTGTGACCTTCTTTAATTTGGAGAACAAGCTCGGGTCACCCGTCATGTGCCTTGAGCAACCACTGTCAAGGAACCACTTTATTGATATGTCTTTCGAAGTGTGGTCTCCCTGCAATGTGAAAAGGTGATTTAGGTACCCTTTTAATTTTGGGTCCTTTCGAGTTAGTTAATCACCTTTTGGTAAAGGTACCTTTCGGTACCCATACTTGGGTGATCCTTCTCGGTCTATCAAATGGCAAGAATGAAGGTGCAATATAATAGACATGTGGTGCATGCACTTTGGGCCTTTGCCCAAGGACTCCTCTATACTCATTGAATGAAGGACGCTTTTGATATGTCCTTGTGTGTGTGTGCGTAGTGCGTGGATGATATGTATTTCGTGTATGCATTGTTCTTCTCTTTTCATATATGTATGGTACAACGTTATATTTCACATGATATGAAGAAGTGGGACGTGAGGAAGGGGGCGCTTTTTGCGTCATCTTAGACGCCACTTGCGGCTTAGGGATGTCTACTTTCTTAGACACAACAAACTTGGTTGGTTTGACTGATACTTCGTTAGTATCAACGTATCCCAGTCCAGTTTTGTCGCTGTCATGCTTTTGTGATAATATGATACGATGCAGCATGTTGGACACTGTGTCAAACTGTTTCATCATTTTCTCTAAATCGGTATTCCTTGATTTCAACTTTGAAATCTTGGATTTTATTTCATTATTTTGAGAGGTTAATGATGAAATCTCGGTTTTCAATACAGTGATGACACATGAAGACTCTTTCTTTGAATCGCTTAATTGAGCGACAAGATTCTCGTTAGAAGATTCTAACAGTTTCTTGTCTTCAATTAATCGTTTCTTTTCTTTAACGAGAGTCTTAGTAAATTTGTGCAATTCTAGATACTGACTAAAAAGATCATCATAAGAAGGTTCAGAGTCAAAGTCAGAATCAGATGATACCTCATTAGATGCTTTGGATGCAAAGCATACTTGTGCGGTCTCCTCTTTGGTCTCAGTCTTAGAATCTGATGAATCACTCCAGGTGGAGGCCTTTAGAGCATGTTTTCTTTGTTTGGGTTCTGAGACGAGTCTATGTCTGTTCCGCTCCTTGTCAGGGTACTTAGTAGTTTGCTTTTCTTTATTTGGGCAGTCATATGATAAGTGTCCGAGTTTGCCACATTCATAACATTTAACGTCTTTATCGTTTGACTTGTTCTTATTTCTCTTAGTAGTAGTGCCCTTATTTTTAAATCTAAATGACCCTCTCATAAATTTTCTCAATCCTTTAGCCAATAGAATTAGGTCATCATTATCCGATTCGGAATCACTATCATCTACGTGATCGGAGGGAGGGGAGACGTATTCATTTGATTTAAAAGCAATAGCTTTACCTTGTTTAGATGATTCCGTTTTCCGAATGGTGAGTTTATTTTCATAAACTTTAAGTGAACCGATTAGTTCTTCCATCTTTATTGATTTAGTTTCCTTGCTTTTTTCTATCGCAGTCACTTTAGGGTCCCATTCAGAAGGAAGGCTTCGTAGGACTTTCTGCACCTTTTCCTGCGTAGTAAAAGCCTTACCAAGAGACTCAAGAGAGTTGTAGATGTTAGTCAAACGAAGATCCATATCTACAATAGACTCATTTGGCAATAATTTAAAAGACTCAAGTGTGGACATGAGCATGTTAATTTTTGACTCTTTTACTTGACTCGTGCCTTCGTGTTTCATTTCTAGTATCCTCCACATTTCTTGTGCACTCGAACAATTTGACACATAACTAGACTCACTTTTACTTAATCCGTTTAAAAGAAATTGCGTAGCCCTAGCATTCATACTAAGTTTCTTTTTATCATCACTCGTATATTCTTGTCTTGTTTTAATAACTTCTAAAGTAACTCCGTCTACAGTGGATACATTAGATGGGACATAAGGACCTTCAATGATTGACCAAAGATCTATATCTATAGCCATAAGAAAAAGCTTCATCCTAAGTTTCCACTGAATAAACGACTCACCGTCAAAAAGTGGAGGCCTTTGGCTCGACATACCTTCTTACTCGGTTTTGAGATTTGTGGATGCCATCTCACTGAATCGTTGGATTCCTTGAAGTGAGTATTCCTGCGCTCTGATACCAATTCTAGGATCTGCAAGGCACCACTAGAAGGGGGAGGTGAATAGTGGGTGAGGAAAATGTGGTTTTTAAAACTTCTTTAAACTTGAACAATTCAAGTTCTGAAAACAGATTCTGTTTTCAGGACCAGTTTTAAAACGTTTTGAAAACTAGGTTTCAGGTCTTCAAAAATTCTGAAATTTGGAGAGAACTTAGACTCAGATGTTAGAAGTATCTCCTAAAAATTTCAGATTAAAATTCAACCTTTAACCCCTTCAAAAACCGTTTGTAATCAGATTGTGCAAATCTGCCAGAAACGGTAGATGGTTTTGAAAAATTAATTCCTATTTGTGTTAACGTCCAAATGCTCTGAAAATTTGACCACTAACTTCTTATATACTATATTTAAATGGGTTAAAACAGTTTTGGAAAATTCTTTTGGGAGGTAGGTCAAATATAATCAAAGTCTCAACCTTTGCAAGTCTGAAAATCAGACTGCACTAGTCTCAGAACTTTTGATGTTTGATTGACTTATATTACCCAAAAGGTTTGAAACTTGTGCCAAATTAACCCTAGAACGTGTAAGTATGTTTCTGGAAATTTTCGTAATTTTTGAAAATCGTTTACTATTTTTACGGATGCGAACAAGAAGGATAAATAGTGCAGTAACTGAAACGTAAATGCAGAAAGTAAATGGCACCAAGAATTTTATACTGGTTCGGTTATAAACAACCTACTCCAGTCTTCAAGGAACACCTTCCTTGGTTCACACTAATCACACACACGCAGTACACCTTACCGCAGGGTTGATAGAGTTACACCTAACTCCAACCCTTTACAAACCTTGTATTGTAAGTACAATTCGCACGAACACCACCACATTGCTAGAATGAAGATTGATCACACCTTGATCAATCTTTTACAAAGATGTATGAATGGTGGTTTATCTTAAGCCTATTCAAGATTGAAAGAATATGAATACAATAGGCTTTTACAAGAAAAGAGAAAGAAGGAAGATGTAGGAGAAGAAGAGCTTGGCTATTTGATCTCTTTGAATTGCAATGCTTGTTGTTATTTTTGTTTGCTCTCCTCTTTTTTCCTTATAGTTGCAGCCGTCCCCCCTTAGGGCTTCTCCCCTCTTGAAAATTGTCTTTTAAGTCCTTGAGAGAGTGTAAGACATCATTGTGACAATGCCTTGCTTACTTGGCATCTTCCTATTGGATCATCATTTAGTCTTCGCTTACTTGGCACCTCCTTATTGGCTCAATGTTGTCATCAAGATGACATGGAAAAAATCTGATATATACACTTTAAAATGTGCCAAAAATCAAACATGAAATCATACCATAAGTCAAGAGATACACCATAAATTGCAAGACCAAAAATTCTTCCATTTGCATTCCAAAAATTCGGCCATTATACCCTTGCCATGCTGAATTTTTCAGCATGTGCAACCTTCCTTTTCTTTCAAAATAATACCAATTATTTTTTTTTGATTTTTCATCATAAAAGTGAATCAACAATATATGGTAAGTATTACTACCAATTAAAAGATGAACTTGGACACATTTTAGTATTAAAATTCGGCCAGCTAGGTCATACATATGCTGAGAAATTTTTCTCAGCATGTAACATGTAACATATCACCATTTATTTATTTAAATAATATTCAAAACCTTACCATATCTTCTTCTAATCAATCACCTAATAAAAGATGACAAAATATTCACATTTAACACCATAAAATCGGCCAGCTTAAGGTTAGTATGCTGAAATTTTCAGCATGTGACATAAGAGAGATATATGTTGAATTCTTACCATTTGTAGCTTCTCTCTTCAATTCACCAACAATGTATGATTGATCCTTGACCAATCAATATGCCAACAAAGCTCCACATGTGCTCTAACCCAGCTGTATGTAACGTTATATGATGTGTAACATGTGCTGAAATTTATTTTTGCTAACTTTGCAAAATAGTGCACCTTTAATAATACACATATGTAATATTCCAATCAGCCCTTAATTTAATTTTCTAGAACAATTTAAGATGTATATCATATGTAAAAAGAGTCTAGATACGTGTCACATGATGTACAAGAAAAACGTTCCATGTTATGTGCGTAGAAAACCGAATTTTTGATATTTATCGATTACCCGATTTTTCTCTAATTTAAATTCCAACTTTTGCACATGTTATATATATTATGTTATACATAATATATAATATATATATATATATATATATATATTATAATATATATATATATATTATAATATATATAATATAGCGAATGGCGGCGGCACTAGCTGCTGCCGCTGAAACATCCGATTGTCCATTCCTTTTTCAGCGATCACCCTCCTCACTCTTCCGCTACTGTCCGGAATTATTGCAGCTCCATTCTTTTTTAATTTTACAGCATTGACAACCATGACTGCTGCGCCTTCATTCGCCGCAGTGGTCGCAGGATCATCAACCACGCCGATATCCATCTTTCCTAAGACAGCAACGCGTTATAAAGGTATTCCATTGGTTTCATTTCTTGATTCGGAAATTGATGCATTGGCTGTCCCTTTTCGGTACTCTCTAGTCGGTACATTTTGGTATGGGCGCCCCCCCTAAAGGTCATACGCAATGTTTTTGAAAAGATTGGTTTTCCCCACGACCTTCGGATTACTCTCATTGATCAAATGCATATATTGCTGAATTTTACCAATGAAGCAGATTATTTGCGATGTTTTTATCGTTGTTCTTGGCATATTTCTGGTTGTCACATGAGGGTTACAAAATGGACAGTAGATTTTGATCCTTCCTCTGATGTCCCAATTGTGCCGGTTTGGATTGCACTACCGGCATTGCCGATTCACCTACATAGGCAGGAAGCTTTGTTCGAAATAGTGCGCACAATCGATTTGCCTCTTAAATTAGACGTAGCCACCTCTAAAGGCTTACGTCCATCGGTAGCTCGTGTATGTGTGGAGATTGATGTATCACAGGAGATGCCGCAAAAAATTTATCTACAAGCTAAAGGTCGTTTAATTTTTCAGTCTGTTGTTTATGAAGATTTGCCGTTGTTCTGTACTGACTGTCGTAGACTGGGGCATAAACATTCTGATTGCACATCTAAGGGTGAGACTGGTATTCCGCCCCCACCTCCTCCACCCCCGAAATCTCGTCCATCCAAGACGTGATGGACTCCAGTAAAGCACAACCAACCTGTTCCGCCGCCAGGAAATACAAAGAATAATGATGTAGCAGATTTATTGGATAATCTAAATACGGTTGAAGGAAATATGGGGCCAAATGCACAGCATCCCGCTTCATTGGAGGATCCATCGCCGCTCTCAAATGATCCGGGGGCAGGGGGTCCTGTCATAGGGTAACCGATCCCTATACTGGAGCAACATTCTTCCAATAATACCATACAAGATGAGTTTTGTGATGCAGTAGACTTTCCAACTGACACTTTTGTAGAGGACATATCGACGGTTGATCCATCACGCGTTCCAGACGCTCTGGATGAAGCATCTGACACCACGCAACACCCTGTGCATACTGCTGACCCATCTGTATCGCAGATTTTCTCTAGGTTGACTGCAGATTTATGTCCGGTACTGGTAGTGCCGCCTACATTGGAGTTTCAAAAGCAACAGGATACGCAGCACACAGATACTCCTACACTATCTCCGCCCTTGGAGATTTCATACACGGCCATACAGCATACTCACGAGATTACCTCCCCGTCTGAATTGGCTCCGGAAGTCCAAATTCAATCCATTCAAGTTGAATTGCCAGTTCCACTAGCGATAATGCCAGCCCATGGCCAGCCTGCTTATGATCCCTTAGTTGAACAATTCTATCAAGATCACTTTCGTGAAGAGGAAGAGGAAGTGGCTTTGGCACTAGGTTCGGACAATGAAGCTTCTCTCTCATATACTCGCCGTAAAGGGACTGAATATGATGATCTACGCGATAGTTTGATCATTGCGGGCGATGATTTGGATTGTTGCAGGACATCGACTAGGGGCGGGACTCTCCTTGGTGGCCTATCTCGGAAAAAACGCAGGCCTCGGAAGGATCTTCTACCACCTCCACCGTCCTCAATGGTTACTAGACGGCGCAGCCATCGTTCTTTTGAAATATAGATAGATTAGCAGTCCCACGACTGATCACTTGGTCTCTTTTTCTTTTATTTTCGCTTGTACTCACGGCTACCCTCGGCCATTAACACGGGATATGATATATAAATAAAAGCCGGAAGGTATCCTTCCGTTTATATATATAATATATACTTTAAATCTCAGCACTTGGCTGGTTTATAGTGGTACCATTAGCATGTGACAAAATTAAACTTGGAATCTTCACATTTTGGCCTTAATGTGGAGTAATTTGTGTGTGCCAACATGGAAAGTATTTTTGGCTGAATATGTCATGTGTAGCACGAAATTTACATCATATTTTGATGTATATGGGCTGGACATTTATTTATGGCAAGTACGTGACACGTTGGCGAAGTTTCGGTATTCGCCCGATACGACAAATTTCAGTTTAGAACCTTTTATCGTGTCGTATTTAATTTGTTATCACCATATCTTATATCATATGATATAAGACCTGAATATACTCATAAATATGAGTTAAGTATAGTGGTGTGACATTAACGTACGTACGTAAAATATATAACGTGTCGGTAGTACGTTGGAATACATGTGTATGTGCCTTTTTCAAAAAAATCTGAAAATATATAATTTTTATGTATATGTGGCGTGTACATTAAAGATGGAGAGGAGGAGAAGACTTTCCTTACTTAGCCTTGTTGCCTTTGTGTCTTTTCCAAATGAAGCTTCCTTTAATGAACTACTTAGTTTATTAAACTAAGTACTTCACTTAATGAACTAATTTAGTTCATTAATGGTGGCACCTAAAAATAGTATAAACACAACAAATGTTTGCCATATGATGTAAGCTTTAATGCTTCATGGCTCGTTAGTACGGCAACATAATATATAAGCTAAATAAGGCAAGTAATGGCAAGTTATCATGCATACATGTACACATTTATATATGTTTATGCACGTTTATATATATGTATACATTCAAGACACTTATTTTGAAATCACTCAAACCCCCTTATCTTTACAGTTAGGGGAAAAGAGGAAGACGAATACAGTATTATATGGAATTACATTGATGAAATTAAAAGGATTGATCTGGACAGTAGTATTACTGTGAGGACATCGGCCACGACAAATGAAGACGTACAGTTGAGGGAGGAACACATGATCCTTAGGTCAGCTAATATACCTTTGATTGTAGACCAACTGTGTTTTCAACGCATGTATTACTGTTTAAGTCCAATGAATAAAGGGTTTGCGAATGGGTGTAGACAGATATCTGGCATTGATGGATGCCATGTGAAGCCTAAGTATGGTGATATGTTACTTACGGCTGTGGGACTAGACCCGAACAATAGTTCGTTTCCCATTGCCCATACAGCCATTGAGGGTGAGGCAAAGGATTCCTGGAAGTGGTTTCTTATTAAATTGAAAGAGGACTTAGGTATAGTGATGGATTACGAATGGACGATCATTTCAGATAAACAAAAAGGCCTTATTCAAGCATGAGAGGAAGTGTTTCAGCAGCATAATATCGTTTTTGTGTCAAACACTTGCATGCTAATTGGGTATTGGCTGGATACAACAACATCTCACTGAAACGTGCATTGTACAAAGTTGCAATGGCATTCCATGATCCCATTCATGTGCTGCTATTGCATTTGATCAAGAGAATGAAGTCGATTATGTGGATCGATGCTACTATGTAAGCACTTATATGAAAGTGTATGAGCTTGCAATACCTCCATGTGTGGGAGTCACCCAGTTACCTGATTCTGAAAGTGAGCCGATTGTGCCACAAATCGTCCGAAGAAAACCTGACAGACATAAGACACTGAGAAAAAGGTCTGACTGTGAGCCACAGTTGATTACATTGCAAAAGGAGAGGAGGGCGAGAGTCCAAAAGATGAGTAAGCACGGTCAGCTGCATATTTGCAAGTCATGCCAGAAGGAGGGTCACAACATGAGAACATGTTCGAAAAAATTAGGGTCACCGTCAAATGTTGATGTAAGTCGTGGGGGAGCTGGACAACCGAAGGTAACCATTTTAATTTCAATGAAATTGTCTTGTGTTTATTGTTAATATGAATTTATTTATGTCATTATTTGGAATGTGTTTATTGGGTTGACTATTTCAGAGAACTCGTAAAAGGACAGTTGTACGTGAAAGCAGAGAAGACATGACCCCACAGATTGAGTTTCCAGCAGCTTGTAGTGCCCTAACTCAGTTGGAGGATGCTGCCTGGAGGGAAAGAAGTTATTTTGGTGTTAATTTAGATTTTGACGGTAAACTGCCTGGAAACCGGCTGTAGCAGGTAAGCATCCGGTTTCTGATGTTAATTGAGTCACATTGGGCCACCTTTGGGTGATCAATGAGGTTTGACAACGTTTAAATGTTAAATGAAAAATTTTACCAACATTTGGGTAATAAGTGAAATTTTCTCTACCCAACAGTATATGGAAACTCCAGGCAGCATCAAACATCAACTATTGAAAACAACGAACATGTGTACATGTCAACATTGGGTAGGACAATCTCTGTGTGTCCCAAAAATATTGCCACGGCTAATTAATAAATAGTTGGTCACGCCTCATATGAAATCAAATTGTCAAAGTTTTTATACATTGTTTAGTATGTATTTCTATATGATATAAAGACTATTTTTAATGAACTATTGTACTTAAAAGATTTGATTTTTATTGACATTTAAATAATGTGACAATATTTTTGAAACTAGAGTATTTATGGAAGTCATTATTTTATTTTTAAATTCCTTTATCCCTTTCAAACCAAGTCAACTACAAACGTCTAGGGCCTAAATCCTAGTCCTGGTTAATATATGCCATTAATAAATCCAAAAATCGATACTTATAAAAAAACAATAAAAATGAAGAAGAAGAAAGTCAATTTGATGCACTTGATATTGACGTTTTTAAGATTGTTCGGCCGTATATTTAATCGGTATATACATACAACAGAATGTGTTCAAATCACATATTGTCGAGTTCAAACAATTCTTTCCCTGATCATGTATAAGCATCCTCAACACAGAATATTGAGATCTCGAAGTAAATTTTCACTATTTAAATTAAATTTCGACGTCAAGAATACACTATAAACACGTGTTACACCTTAACAACAACAATCATACCCATTATACACACCGACAGCAAAAGATATCGCTAGGGCCTGGGGAGGGTGAGAGGCAGACAAACAATACCACTATCCCAAAAGATAGAGAGTTTGCTTCTAGTGAGACCTCCAGCTCTCTATATACATGCATACATAACACAATAATAGGAATATGTACTAGTGAAGGGGTTTTATTAAATATAAACAGAAATCTTCCAATATTAAAATAGTTATAACAGTGAATATGTACAAATAGTTGAAAGACAAATACTGAAACAGAAGACTTTAATAACTCGACGGTTTAGAAGTTGTAGAAAAATTGGAAGAACATGTTTCAATTTTTTGTTGTTGTTGTTGTTGTTGTTGTTGTTGTTTGGTATCTAAGTTTGGTCCGATTCTAATATTTGGTATAGACGTTTACCAAACGTTCTGTTGTGAGTTCAGTGACAAGTTCTGAGTTATAACGTTCAAAAATTTTGAATTCACCTTCGGTCAAAATGGCCGAAAGTTTGATCAACTGAGGCAGCATAATACTTCTGATGTCTTTTGATAAAATGATCAACTTTTACAACTTAGGACACCTCCGCTCAATATTAAACTAAACTAACTTAGGACACCTGAGTATTTAACTCAACAAGTTCTTAGATTGTGTCAAATATGGGAAATCACCACCTCTGTAGTTTTTTCAGTTCTTCAATCAAATCACAACCTCTTCTGGATCCAAGCCAGTGAAGAAATCATACGGGCTCATTGCAACTAATTATTAGATACTGTGTACTTGATAAGGCAATTGATCAAATATCAAATACCATGCTCTAGATCTGAAAGTAGACAATCTTGTTTTTGATCCCTAACAATAGAAATAGCAGTAGGAGGAGTTGCGTTCTTAGAAATTTTTTATTCTACATTACGGCATACAATTTTCTTTCCCTTGGTCTGTTGTCCCTGCAGTTTTTGTGGCAACTTCTTCGCTGAAAGAGAATCTACAACAGTGTTAGTCCCCTCCCTGTAAAAACAATCTTTTGAATGAAAGTTGTTTTTTTATTGATTATAATACTTTGCTATAGATTCAATTTATAACTATATTCTGATTATATCTATGGTATATTTGATTTACACGCGATATGATATGATTTGATATAATATGATTGATTTGTTACAATCTCAATCATATCCTTTTTTATCCCTACTTTCTATCACTCCCGTCAAGTTGAACATTGAGATCTTCAATGTTTAACTTGCCTAGCATAGAGTCAAATACCTTCCCAGCTACTGCTCTAGTGAGTATGTCCGACAGCTGATCCTCTGATCGCACGAAAGGGATTTGAACTATGCCATTCTTGAGATTTTACTTGATGAAGTGTCTATTTATCTCGATGTGTTTTGTTCGGTCGTATTGCACATGATTTTCCAAAATGCTTACTGCTGTTTTGTTGTCACACTTCAGCTGACTTGGTTGCGTAACTAGGAAACCCAACTCATACAGTATCTTTTTAAGTCACAAGACTTCCATGACTCTTTTGGCAATCCCTCTGAATTCTGCTTTTGCACTTGATAGTGAGACTACCTTTTGATTTATGTTCCTCCAAGTAACCAAATTTCCTCCAACCAGGACAAAATACCCTGATGTAGACCTTCCATCATTTGAGTTGCCTGTCCAATTTGCATATGCATAGAGTGAACAAGAGAGGAAGGAGAGAATTTTGGAGAATATGTTTTCTACAAGTATATCATCCTTCTTATGCTTTTAATCTATTTATAGACTTTTACTTATTAAATGGTGGTTAATATTTCATATCTCTGCAGAATTTAACCCCGAAAAATAGTTAATGACCGTTCAAGGTTGAATTAATGTGTCATAAGTTGAAACCATGCATCAAAACGGAATGAACCAAAGATTCTTCTGAAAATAAGCTGGTCGAACGGTTGGTATCAGAGCTATGTATACACTGGAATCATACATAACTCCAAGCCAAACATTCGGTATACCCGCCAAACCCTCAAGCTGAAGGTTATGTATCCCCACCGAACCTTCAACACATTTATTCCAAACTTCATAATTGAAGGTTTAACAAACATATATCCATTCAATCTTGTAACTCGACTTTAACTGAATTTAGATCACATTTAAAAACACTTTTGTGTGTCTTTTTCCTAACAATATTAGAATGTTTATATAACCTCTACGTGCATCTTGGTGTTAGAGCTGACGCCGGATCTTCACCAAGGGTCTAAGATGACCTCAAATAAACGTATTCAGTTAACTCAAAGAGTAGTTAACTGGATTGAAGACGGTAGTTGGAATAGCTTCATGAAAATCCTGCACAAGGAAGCAAAGATCAGAGGTCCCGGAGGGATGACACCGGGTAAAACCCTCCGACGCTCAAGTCAGTTTGGGTCATTTCTCAATGAGAATATAGTTTAGTGTATGGAGTTAGAAAGTCTCACAGGTCTTAGCCGAGGAGAAAGTTCAGTATATTAGCTCCAGGTTGTATGAAGAATGGATTTCGGGATCGGATCCCCTTTCTGGTCTGCCTTGGCTTGCTTTTATTGGTTTTTTCCCACCCCTGGCCTCTGATAGCGAATAAGAAGTTTGCTTGGGGCAGAAAACCTATGATGTAGTAGGTCTGCTGATATGACGGGTAGACCAGCTGATGTGACTAGTAGGTCGGCTGAAGTGACTTTGGCGTGTACAGGCTGAATAGCCAGACGTGTACTCTTTCTTTGAACTGCACTTCTGCCTGATGGTTCTACGATGTGATACTGTGCTTGATTCCTTTGCCGAAGTGCGAAACTAGGCCTTGCCTAAGTGCAATATTAAATCTGACCGAAGTGATCTGGAGTGTAGCATTTAAGCCGAAGCTGATGTTCGAGTTCGGTGCCGAGGTGCAGTCCTTGGCCTATTCTTCGATAGTAAAATGGGTGTCATGGGGCACAGCCGAAGTGCAATCATGGCTGAACAGCAATACTTGGGTGCTGAACTACAGGAGTTATACCGTTGACTATTGTTGACTAACAGACGATTAATTCTGGTTTATCATTTGCCCCCAGATTTTGTGTGACCGAGCTGACTTGTGAGGGCAGGCAAATCTATTCTGAAGAGTCATTGACGTGTCTTCATTAATTGGTCAGTTATCCTCTTAGCAGCGCCGTAATTCCCGCTTTTAACGTAAGCGTCAATTCCAACGCCTCATCATTATCTTTTCGGCGGTTTCAGTTCCCAAGGGAGAAAAGTTGAACCGTCACCACCTTTTGAATTTCATCCGAAAAGTTGCAACTTTGGTTTTTCCTTTTTATAAATAGGGGCAATTGCCCTAATTCTTTCTTTTCTTCTTCTTCTATTCTGCTCGCTGCTTATTCTGCTGTCCTGCTCTTCTTCGTCTTCGAAGCCTCTCTCTGTACTTATTCCGGCGTTCTTCTTTTCAGCTCTTCAACCTCTCTGTAAGCTTTTCTTCTTCTAGTTTTCTTCCATGGCTTCCGTTATTTCTTCTTCTTCTTTGGTTGCCCCAGAATCCATGGGGTCCTCTTCATCGGTGCAGAACTCAATGTGCACCTTGAAAGCCACCGACCTCCTTGAACTATGTCAACATTATAACATTGACAGGAGCACCTTTGCCCCCATTCTTCCCCTACCGCATCAGACTGCTTATGACCCCCCGGTAGAGTATGAGGCAGTCTATGAGGAATACTTTAAGTCTGGTTTCAATCTTCTCATTTTAGCTCCTTTATTCAAAATCCTATACTCTTACAAACTTAGACTTCCCCAAATAACGTCTAACGGCCTTAAGGTTATTCTCAGTTACCTGCTTTACCTAAGAGCTGCTGAGAAAGCTTTTTCGCTTGCAATCTTTAGGGGAATATTTGTGTGTGAGCAGAAGGGTAGTTGGTATTGTTTTGGCAGGAGGCACCAAAATAGTGAAAATCTCCATGTTATAAACCTTCCCTCTTCTATCGAGGATTGGAGGGGACGTTTCTTTTTTGTTAAGAGTGTAGGATTACCCGAAGGGATCCTTTGAAATTCCAGGAGTGCAAATAACAGGAGGCCGAGCGAGCAATCTTGTAATGAAGCCTCGCAATTGTTACACTTGCCCTTGGCCGTGGATTGGAAAAAGGTGGATAGGTCGGTTGTGAAGGTTGCTGACCTGGAACACTTGTGGCCAGAACATAACTTTCGGCCCCTCATCCCTATTGCTTTAAGAATTGTTCGGGGTACGTAGTAGCCTTTTGAACATCTCTGACTGGTTCTGATGTTGCGTTTTTGAATGATTTGTTCATTGAATTCTGCAGGAATCATGGTGTCCGAAACCCTGGCAAGGATGAAGAATTTGGTCCCCAAAAAGAGGAAGAGGACCGAAGGACAACCTTCCTCTTCGAGGCAGACCTCTGCCAGTACTTCGTCCGAGGTGCAGATAACTCTCGAGACCGAAGTTCCAGGTAGGATTTTTGCCCTGCGTTAGTCTTGAACATATTTTGTCTCTATTTAACCACTTGACCTTTTTCCTCTTCAGCCTGATTTTTTGATAATCCTATCCGGACTGAAGCTCAAGTCCTTGTCCCAGCTTCAGCTCAGCCAGATGATGGGAGTGGGGGAATTGATGCCCCCATTTTGATTCCTTCCTCTCCAGTTGCCGAAGAGGAAGTCATGCCCCCACCAAGGTGGATTTCTGATGAGGCTGTTCCTTCTTTTGAGCTCGTAAGTGAGACTTCTGGAGAAGATGCGCCGGAGGGAGAGTCTTCCCTATGGAATCGCCGAGGTACCAGGACGTTGCAATTTTCTTTTGCTGATATTGCTGCAAATCCTGGTGTGGCTAGGAAAGTCACCGAGATGTCTGTGTTACCTCACGATTGGCAACTTTATGGCAGTATGGACTGGGATACTTCCATGAACTTATTTGCAATGAACATGGCCATGGTAATATTTTCTGATATTTTCCATCTTTTTTTAGCTTGATCCCTTATGCTTTTTCTAACCAGACTGATTTCTGCAGTACCGGGTTCAAGAGTATAACATACTCAAACAGGCTGAAGAGCTACGTGTCAAATTTTCCCAACTCTCTGAGATCAATGCCAATCTTAGAAATGGCTATGACAGGTTGGCAGAGGTGGCAAGACCCAACAATTTAAGGTTGAACCAGCTGGAAGCTCAAGTGAACAGCCTGAAATCTGAAGTGGCCATCCTTACTGAAGAAAACTCCAGACTTCGAGCAGGGAAAGAAGATTCTGATGCCAAGTTGGCCGCTGCTAATTCTCAAGTATTTGAGCTGAAGGAAGCATTGGCTGATATTGAGTTAGTATCTTCTAAGGCTCAAGCTGAGCTGGAGTTTTATCAAAAGGAACTTGGTACTTTTGAGCAAGAGCTGTCCAATAGCAAGGCTGAACTGAACCATCAATTGGAGGCAGAAAGGAAAAGCAAGGCTGATCTCTTTCAACAATTTGAACTTCAAGCTGAGGAGATTAAGAAAAATTCCGTTGCTGAGTTCAGGCAGTCTGAGTTCTTCACTGGTAATTTCTTGAAGATTCAAGGTTCAGCAATTGCTGTTGGACAGACTTGGGCAATCGACACTTGTTCTGAGGTCTGACCAAACCTGGACAAAAATCATCCTCAATTGCTGAACTCTACAACCCCAAGGCTGGAAGCTTACTGGAGAACCAGATAGCGCAATTTTAAAGTGGGGCTGATCTCAGAGATGATAAGGACGATGAAGAGTAGAATAGGATCTTTTGTACTTTTCCTATTTTCTTGTAGTTGTAATAGATAAATTCTTTAATGAAAGTTTCACTTTCTTCAACTTGTGCTCTTCAGCTTGCTATTATTTTCTTGACTTTGTCTCATGCTTGTAAGACTTCACTTGGTTTATCTTAATAAATTGTACAAGTATTTGTCTTATACTTCAGCCCTGCCAAAGTTCTTTTAAATTATTCTCGGCTCTACCAAAGAGCTTTTTAGTTACTTTTATATTGGACTTTTCCACAAGTATTGAGCTACAGCCCCGACCTGTGGCTATGCCAAAAATGTTACACTGTTTGACTGAATAGCAGCTCTACCACGCTTTAACTTTGCCATCTACAACAGATTTTTGATAAAGCCAACATATGACTCATTCACTTTAGAACATTGTTGAATCAAGTCCTGCTCAGCCACCTCAGTCCTATTGAGGTGAGATATAGGGAATCCTGTTCCGTTGAGTCCTGTTCAACCTTCTCAGTCCTGCTGAGTTAGGATATAGGGAAACATGTCCCAAATGTTGAAAACTGCTCAACCTTCTAGTCCTGCTGAGTTAGAATATAGGGAAGCCTGTCTCAAATGTTGAGTCCTGCTCAACCTTCTCATTCCTGCTGAGTTAGAATATAGGAAAAAATGTCCCAGATATTGAGTCCTGCTCAACTTTCTCAATTCTGCTGAGTTAGAATATACGGAAACCTGTCCCAAATGTTGAGTCCTGCTGAATTAGAATATAGGGAAATTTGTCCCAAATGTTGAGTCATGCTCAATTTTCTCAGCCCTACTGAGTTAGAATATAGGGAAACCTATCACAGATGTTGAGTCCTGCTCAACTTTCTCAGTCCTGCTGAGTTAGAATATTGGGAAACATGTCCCGGATGTTGAGTCCTGCTCAAATTTCTCAGTCCTGCTGAGTTTGAATATAGGGAAGCCTGTCCCAAATGTTGAGTCCTGCTCAACCTTCTCAGTCCTGCTGAGTTAGAATATAGGGAAACCTGTCCGAGATGTTGAGTCCTGCTCAACCTTCTCAGTCCTGCTGAGTTAAAATATAGGGAAACCTGTCCCAAATGTTGAGTCCTGCTCAACATTCTCAGTCCTGCTGAGTTAGAATATAGGGAAGCATGTCCAAAAGGTTGAGTCCTGCTCAACTTTCTCAGTCCTGCTGAGTTAGAATATATGGAAACCTGTCCCAGATGTTGAGTCCTGCTCAACTTTCTCAGTCCTGCTGAGTTAGAATATAGGGAGACATGCGGGAGTCTAACAAAGGATTGATCCTTTAATAATGTAAGGCCGAGCTGAAAAATTATGGATATACGCAAGAGGCAATAAATCTTGATTCATTTAAATTACAGACTCTTGCTGTCAGGTCAACCTTGTTCGCCCAGGAACCCGTAGCCCCTTTTCATTGGAATCTGAGTCCTCATCCCTTGGCAACCCGTGATGAGGCCCAGGTTTGTAATTCTCATTAGGAGGGGGCCTGCAAAAGTCTAGCCTGTTGTGCAGCCTTGACCTCGGATTGTAAAACCGATGTAGGTGACCAAGCTCGATAAGACGCCCAATTACCTGTCCAAGCTGCCTACAGTCTTCTGTATCATGCCCAATATCATGATGATAAAGGCAGTACAGTCGGTGGTCCCTTTTGTGAATTGGTCCAGCCAGGGGCTGAGGTTCCCTTGCCAGGGCCTTCTTCCTCATATAGGAAAGAATATGGGCTTTTGAAGTAAAGAGTTCCTTTCCTTCACTCGGCCTCCCAACCGAATCTTGACAGACCACCTTTCCTGCAGAGGAGCTTTGCCTTTATTGTCAACTTCTCTGCCATGTTTGAATGGCAAAGATGCTTTTTGAGTGCGTTTTAAGCTCTGGTGGCTAGGCCCTGTTCCTGAACACCCAGCCTTAGCCATAAATTCGGCCTGTCACCTGGGGTGATAGTCAGGCCGAATTGGAGAGTACTCCAGGTGTTCCTGTGGGTGAGAATTACTGGAGTGAGACCCACTGGACCTTGCTGCGGAAGTTTTCCCCTTCATTTTCCTCACCACAGCTTGAAACACACCCGGGTTTTGAGCCACATAGCGTATGGCTCGCATATGCTCTTCATATGTGAAGGCGATGGTGGGAGTTGAGGATTCTTCCAGCTCCATAGAACACTGTTTTGTTTGTTGTTGAGAAGATCTCTGACTTCTCTTAGATGTCATAGGTTGCTTGTACCATTTTCCATCCTTTTTATCCATCTTTCTCTCAATAGCTAGGTAAGACCAAGATTAAGAAAGCTTTGAGTAACTGTTTTAAGGAATTGAGGGCCCTCCTTCTAGCGCCAAATGATGAAGCCGAATCTTCACCAATGGTCTAAGATGACCTCAAATAAACATCGTCAGTTAACTCGAAGAGTAGTTAACTGGATTGAAGATGGTAGCTGGAATAACTTCTTGAAAATCCTGCACAAGGAAGCAAAGATCAGAGGTCCCGGGGGGATGACTCCGAGTAAAACCCTCCGACGCTCAAGTCAGTTCGGGCCATTTCTCACTGAGAATATAGTTTAGTGTATGGAGTTAGAAAAATCTCACAGGTCTTAGCCGAGGAAAAAGTTCAGTGTATTAGCTCCAGGTTGTATGAAGAATGGATTTCGGAATTGGATCCCCTTTCTGGTCTGCCTTGGCTTGCTTTTATTGGTTTTTTCCCGCCCCTGGCCTCTGATAGCGGATAAGATGTTTGCTTGGGGCAGAAGACCTATGATGCAGTAGGTCTGCTGATATGACCGGTAGGCCAGCTGATGTGACTAGTAGGTCGGCTGAAGTGACTTCGGCGTTTACAGGCTGAATAGCCAGACGTGTACTCTTTCTTTGAACTGCACTTCTGCCTGATGGTTCTACGATGTGATACTGTGCTTGATTCCTTTGTCGAAGTGCGAAACTAGGCCTTGCCGAAGTGCAATATTAAATCTGACCGAAGTGATCTGGAGTGTAGCATTTAAGGTGAAGCTGATGTTGGAGTTCGATGCCTAGGTGCAGTCCTTGGCCTATTCTTCGATAGTAAAATGGGTGTCATAAGGCACAGCCGAAGTGCAATCATGGATGAACAACAATACTTGGGTGCTAAACTGCAAGAATTATACCGTTGACTGTTGTTGACTAACAGACGATTAATTCTGTTTTATCACTTCCTTTTGCACGCTTCAGAAGATTCTTCTTTAACAAGGAAAAATAAAAGGCTTTGCATGTTAATGGTCAAAAAGGAAAAAAGGAATGAATGTATGCAAAGAAAATCCAACGGCATGAAATCAAAAGTTGAATTCTTCTTTCTCAATCAGAGGCATTTGCAAGGGCTTTTTTAGGACGTGGACATAATTTAAAACACGGATCTTCGGTTGAAACTTAGGTTTACATGAGGTGAGGCCTATATCCGCTCAAAACTTTAAGGCAACGGGTGTGGTGGTACCTCATCCTCATATAAGACATGCATTTTTTTCTCAAATTAGCCAATGTGGGATTCTCAACACCCGTACTCACGTGGCAACGTGGCTTGACATGCACACGCGCCTTACAACCCGCCCTCAATCACAAACCACAAGCTAGGCATGAACATCTGGACTTAGGTGAGGAAAAACATTAAGTGGCCAACCATGGGCCAGGCAAGGGTGAGTCTACATTTTAGACTGCCCTGATACCATGTTGAAACTTGAGCTTACATGAGGTGAGACCCATATCCACTCAAAACCTTAAGGCAATAGGTGGTGGTAACTCATCCTCATATAAATTATGCATTTTTTCTCAAATTAACCAATGTGGAATTCTCAACATCTTCGATTGGATTGTGGCAGGTCTCTTTGCTCCAAAAAGATCATGGAAATAGTCTTCCATATTAGTTCATACATACGTACATATATGTATATTTGTCTCTTTCCATATATGTTCTTCATCATCATCATCAATCATACCTAGTATATCTCAATGATACCAAAAACTATCGCTCGGATATGAGGAGGGTAAGCGCCAATCAAACAATACCTCTACCCCCAGAGATAGAGAGTTTGCTTCCAGTGAGACCCCCGGCTCTAAATGTATCTGCTTAAATGATACAATAATAGGGATATGATGTGCTAGTGTGTTAGTGGAGGAATTCAGAAAATACAAAGAGAAGGCTGCCGATATTAAAATACTCATAAACGTGTATATGTACATATAATGCAAAACGACGACAAAAACATAAACAAACAAGTGAGAAGTCAACCTAAAGCGTAAATAGTATCTACGCCCTTAAATATACTCTAAGGTGCCCTTATATCTGGCTTATACCACGTTAACATTAATCCGCTGTCTCTATAAACTCCTATCCTGGATCATGTCCTCAGAGAAGTGCAATCTAGTAGGACGTGCCTAATCCGTTCATCCCAAGTCAGTTTGGGCGTGTCTTTACTCATGTTTCCCTCTACTTTATATATATAGAGAGAGATAAGTAGACAGATATATACATAGACAAATATATTATATTATATCAAGGTTGAATCAGTTTAGCATCTAACTGTAGCTCAAACTACAATTTAGAAGAGCCTAAATTACAGCTAATAAAAAGAAAAAGACATTAGAATTGAAATATCAATAAATTTTATTTTTTTTTGATGTCATACGTGGTTTATTGTCAAACAGCCTAATTTCTTTTAGCATTCAAATTCAGACAACTATTTAAAAATTTAAACACTTCAATTATTTCATTAATTAATATATTCAAACTTCATATTTTCTATTTTAGAATTAGATTTTCGATTTATAATCAAGTTTAACAAAAAAAAAATGTCATAAGTCACCTATAACGAAGTGCTCGAGAGTATTGACTAATTCCCCCCAAGAACGTATCCTACCTGGCCGTTTTCAGGTTTCTAAATTCTGCTATGGTCCAACAGTATATTGAAACTCCAATCACCCGTTGGAAAAGTACGTCAAAAATATTTTAAAATATGCTCCAAACTTATACAAAAACATGTAAAATGTTTGGAAAATTAAAAGATGATTTGAACTATATAAACTTGTAAGGGATCACTTGGATCGATCCATATATGAGTTGGATCGAACCAAGTGATAACAGAAATGAAGTTGAGTGTTCTGTTGGACATATATCAATCACATCGATCGATCGATATGGTGAGGATGCAAAGTTGGAAGTTCTCTGTCCAACATAAATCGATCACATGGATCGATCGATGTTGGTCGGATGAAAATTTGAAGCTATCTGTCCGACATCGATCGATCACATCGATCGATCGATGTGCCAAAAGTCAGAAATCTTCACTTTGAATTGCATCTTATCATCAAAGAATCATCTCCCTTCATACATGAACGTTATGCAACTGACTTAGAGGTTAATTAAACTGCTGAAATGTGTTTTAAAAGTGATATTTGCACAACACAAGGCCTATAAATAGTAGGCCGTGCTATCTTAAATTAAGAATAACAACTTTTGCTAAATTCTGAATTTTTCAGCATTTTATTGGCCTCCTACTTCTCCTTCTTCGTCGTCCACTATCATTCACTTCTACAAGTAAGTTCAATCTCTCTCTCTTAGAACAAAAGAAAGAAAGGAAACCGTTATATCCTAAGAAGCAATTGCCTGAAGACTACATTGTTTGTTGGTAGAGACAAAATTGTTTTAAAGGCAGTGACCTTTTAGTCATGTCTAGGCTATTATTTATCTTTGTTGTTCACTTGGTTGTCCGTATTCCTACACGTTTTCCTAACAGCACCATCAAACATCAACTATTGAAAACAACGAACATGTGTGCATACATGTTAACATAGGGTAGGACAATCTTATATATTCCTTCTGTAATTTAAATAAATAGTTGGTCCCACCTCATTTAAAATGAAATCATCAAAGTATTTTATACATTATTTAGTAAAATGTATTTTTACATGATGTAAAGACCATTTTAACAAACCATGGTAAGGTTGATGCTTTGTGACCTTGAGGTCACGGATTCAAGCCGCAGAAACAGCCTCATGTATAAAGTTTAGGGTAAGACTGCGTACGTTAGATCGGAAAGCAATCCGGCCCCTCTGTAGACCCTGCGCAAATGCGGGATCCTAGTACACCGAGAAAGTCATGTACTTAGAAGATTTGATCATAATTGATACTTCTTCAACCTCTGTTGATCAATTGTGATAATATTTTTGGAACTGGAGTATTTATGAAAGCCAATATTTTTTTAAATTCCTCTATCCGTCTCAAACCAAGTCAACAACAAACGTCTAGAGCCTAAATCCTAGTCATGGTTAATGATATATGCCACTAATTAATAAATCCAAAAATCGATACTTATCAAAAACAATAAAAATGAAGAAGAAGTAGTCAATTTGATGCACTTGACGTTTTCTTTAAGATTGTTCGGCCGTATATTTAATCGGTATATAATACAACAGAATGTGTTCAAATCACATATTGTCGAGTTCAAACACTTCTTTCCCTGATCATGTCTTAGCATCCTCGACACATAATATTAAAATCTCGAGGTAAATTTTCACTATTGAAATTAAATTTCGACGTGAAGAATACTCTAGGAACACGTGTCACACCTTAACAGAACACCACCACCACAACAAGAAGAATATTATTCATTACTTTAGAAGATCTCGTCTATGACAGGTATAAAGAATTCGAATGTACGTATTCATACTAATGTGTTAGAAACAGAATAATTTAATAACTAGACGGTTTAGAAGTTGCATAAATATGGGAAGAAAATGGTTCAATTTGTTGTCGTTCTTCTTATTATTATTATTCTGCTTTTCAGCATCTCTTATTGATTTAGTATATATTTTGAACAATGAATATCACTTAATCAAGTAAATGCTGAACCAATTAATGTTTAACGCTTGTCTGGTTGTTAATTGATAAACCATAATTAAATCGTCTGTTAGTCAACGACAGTCAACAGTTCAACTCTAGTAGCTCAACACTCGAAGTACTGCAGTTCAGCAGTTCAGCGCCCAAGCATTGCTGTTCAGCCTCGGCTGCACCTCAGCAGGGCATCATGACGCCCTTATAACATCGAAGAATATGTCAAGGTTTGCACCTCGGCACCATCATCAGTTTATGTTCAAATGCCGCACTTCGGACCACTTCAGCGGGTTAAGGCCAAATCATGCACTTCGGTAAGGCCTGGTCATGCACTTCGGCAGAGTTCAGCTGTGTACCACAGCAAAGGAGCCAAGCACAATATTACTTCGTAGGACCCTCAAACAGAGGTGCAATTCAAATATAATGACTACAGCTGGTTATTCTTCCTGAACACGCCAAGGTCACAACAGCCAGCCTACTAGTTATATCAGTCAGGCCGGCCTATTAGTCACGTCAGTCAGACTACTAATCACATCAGCATACCTACGGCGCCTTAGGCTTTCTGCCCCAAGCAAGCGTCCTATCCACAATCCACTATCAGGGGTTTAAAGGGGGGAAAAGATGTATAAAGGCAAGCCAACCAAGACAAAGAAGAGGACCAAGATCTGAATCCAGAATTCAAACATTCATACTCTAAAGCAAAAACATACACTTTGCTCCTCGGCACATACTGTGAGAGACTCCTAACTCACCTTTTAAATTATAATCTCAATGAGATATGGCCCAAACTGACTTGAGCGTCGGAGGGTTTTTTCTGGGACCAACCCCCCGGGACCTCTGACCTGTGCTTTCTTGTGCAGGGTATTTTAGAGATTATTCTAGCCACCATTTCAATTCCAGTTGACAATTCTACAAGTTAACTGACGGAACAAATTTGAGGTCGTCTAGACCCTTGGTGAAGATCCGGATTCATCATTTGGCGCTAGAGGAAGGGCCCTTAGTCCCTTAACCCAAAAAACAGTTACTCAAAGCTTTTCTGACGATTACTCAGAACTTTTCTAATTCACCTTGGAAACTATTGAGAGAAAGATGAGTAAAAAAGATAGTCAAGGGTCCAAGCAACCTATGACGTCCAGTAGGAGCCAAAGGTCTTCTCAGCAACAGACTGATCAATGCTCTACTGAGCCGGAAGAATCCTCAACTCCCACCATTGCCTTCACATATGAAGAGCACATGCGAGCCATTCGCTATGTGGCTCAGAACCCAGAGGTCTTCCAAGCAGTAGTGAGGGAGATGAAGGGGAAGGCCTCTGCAACAAAGTCCAGTGGGTCCTATTCCAATAACTCTCACTCACTAGAACATATGGAGTATTCTCTCACTCGGCCTGGTTATTGTCCCAGGCGTCAGGCTGAGTTTATGGCTGAGGCAAGAAGGCCAGAACAAAAGTATAGCCACCAGAGCTTAAAATGTAATCAAAAAGTTTCCATGTCTTTCAAACATGGCAGAAAAGTTGACAATAAGTGCAAATCACCATTGCTGGAAAGGTGCTCTGTCAAGATTCGGTTAGGAGGCCGAGGAAAGGAAAGAATCTCTCTGCTGGCTTCAAAGCCCATATTCTTTCCTACATGAGGAAAAAATCTCTAGCAAAAGAACCCCAGCTCCTGGCTGGACCAATCCACAAAAGAAACCATCAACTGTACTGCCTTTATCATCATGATATCGGCATGATACAGAAGATTGTAGGCTGCTCGGCAAGAGATTGGGCGTCTTATCGAGTTGGGTCACCTGCAACGTTTTTATAATCTGAGGTCTAGGTTCCACAATAGGCTAGACTTTGGCAAACCCCCTCCGGATGAGAGTTGTAAACCTGGGTCTCATCAAGGTTTTCTAAGTGATGAGGATTGAAATCCTGATGAAAGGGGGTTACGGGTTCTTGAGCATATAAGGCTGACATAACAGCAACAGTCCCTGATTTAATCGAATCATGGTTAATCTCTTCTTGTGCTCATCCGGTATCTTCTGGCTCAGCCTTATGTTATCAAGGGATCAGTTTCTTATATTCAACTGGATTCTTGTTTGGCATTCAGCCAGGAAAAATTAAGTCACCTTATGGTGCAAGGAGCAATGATTTATGCCTATATATCACCCACAACGAAAGTGGGGGCATATTTATTCTTACCCTAGCAGGTCTGAAAGGTTGAGCAGGTCTCAACATTATCTTTATCCCAGCAGGTCTGGGAGGTTGAGTAGGTCTCAACAGGATGGGACAGGTTTCCCGATATTCTTACCCCAGCAGGTCTGGGAGGTTGAGCAGGTCTCAACATTATTCTTACCCCAGCAGGTCTGGGAGGTTGAGCAGGTCTCAACATTATCTTTACTCCAGCAGGTCTCGGAGGTTGAGCAGGTCTCAACAATATCTTTACCCCAGCAGCTCTGGGAGCTTGAGCAGGTCTCAACATTATCTTTACTCCAGCAGGTCTCGGAGGTTGAGCAGGTCTCAACAATATCTTTACCCCAGCAGGTCTGGGAGGTTGAGCAGGTCTCAACAATATCTTTACCCCAGCAAGTCTGGGAGGTTGAGCAGGTCTCAACATTATTCTTGCCCCAGCAGGTCTGAGAGGTTGAGCAGGTCTCAACATTATTCTTACCCCAGCAGGTCTGGGAGGTTGAGCAGGTCTCAACATTATCTTTATCCCAGCAGGTATGGGAGGTTGAGCAGGTCTCAACAATATCTTTACCCCAGCAGGTCTAGGAGATTGAGCAGGTCTCAACAATATCTTTACCCCAGCAGGTCTGGGAGGTTGAGCAGGTCTCAACAATATCTTTACCCCAGCAGGTCTGGGAGGTTGAGCAGGTCTCAACAATATCTTTACCCCAGCAGGTCTGGAAGGTTGAGCAGGTCTCAACAATATCTTTATCCCAGCAGGTCTTGGAGGTTGAGCAGGTCTCAACAATATCTTCACCTCAGCAAGACTGAGAGGTTGAGCAAGTCTCAGCAGCGGGATAATTTTCCTATATCTTCACCTCAGCAGGTCTGAGAGGATGAGCAGGTCTCAATTACGGGATAAGCTCCCTATATCTTCACCTCAGCAGGTCTGAGAGGTTGAGCAGGTCTCAACAGCGGGATAAGTTCCCTGTATCTTCACCTCAGTAGGAGTGAGAGGTTGAGCAGATCTCAACAGCGGGATAAGTTCCCTATATCTTCACCTTAGCAGGTCTGAGAGGTTGAGCAGGTCTCAACAGCGGGATAAGTTCCCTATATCTTCACCTCAGTAGGTCTGAGAGGTTGAGCAAGTCTCAATTACGGGATAAGTTCCCTACATCTTCACCTCAGCAGAATTGAGGGGTTCAGCAAGTCTCAATTACGGGATAAGTTCCCTATATTCTAACTCAGCAAAGCTGAAAGGGTTGAAGAGGGGATAAAGGTTAATCAAGGCACAACAGAGCTGAAGAGCCAAGGTTAAAAGCTCTTAAAATTCATCAAGGCACAGCAGAGCTGAAGAGCTAAGGATAAAAGCTAATGCTCAGTACTTCTGCAGAGAGCCAGCATGCAAAAGATATTCTTTTGGTAAAACTAAAGACAAATACTTGCAAACTATCAGTATAGAGCAAGTTGAAGACAAGTAAAACTTCGCAGTACTTGCAACTACGGAAAAAAGAGCAAGTAAGGCTTTGTAGAGCCGAGGACAAATATTTGCATTCACTATTAAGACGAAGCAAATAAAAACTTCACATGTTGAAGACAATGACAGTTAAAGAGGCTGAAGGAAGTCGAAGAGCAAAAAGTTGGGAAAAATATATTTTTATTGAAGTACAAAATCTATTACAACTACAACTATCTACAGGAAAAATCCTATTCTACTTTGCAAATCTCCTCCTCCTCTTTGAGGTCAACTCCACTTTGAAACTAGACTTCTTGGCAGGCCTCAGTCGTGCAAATCCTTCTTCTTCCAGTGAAGCATGAAACAAATGCGGTTACATTCTCCGCAGTCCATCTTCAAGACATGGTAGCAGTGAAATAAAATCCGGCAAAGTTGGTCAACCACTTAAAAAAACAAGGCTTGGCATAAATAAAGCTCAGGCAAGGACTATGTTGGATTCGACGCCAGTGCAACAAATTTCAAGCACTGCAATTCCAACAGATATAAACTTGGAAAATGATTTCAACCATCCTTCGGAGGGTGATTCTTTGAAACCTAACTTCTGTAGTAAAGTTTTGCTCTGCCATGTTACCATGGATCGGGATGCTTGTTTTGCAGAAAGGACTGATTTATTGGACCTATCCCTGTTTGAAGTGCAGCAAAATGAATACTTTACTGGAAAGGGATGTGTTGAAGGAGAATCTCTATCAAGAAATGGCAGGGGTGCTAAGGCGGAGGATATGGCAGTAACCAAAGAAGGTCCGCCAGTAAGGCGTAACCTCCTTGAAGGACGATAGTCCCCATCAGAATTAAATTTTTTGTGAAAGGACTGAACCTCACGGTCATCCTCCAGATCCTCTGGGTAAGAGGGAATATACATGTTTTGGGAATGTTTACATGAAAATGAAGGGCTGGATTGAAAGGAAGAGCACTGTAGAAGACAAGGATAGGATTCAAAGACGAGGAAGATACATAGAGAATGCAGAATGAATGGAAGAAATCGTCTCTATTTATAAGTCAAAGAGAGCGAAGAGTTGCTCCTTTTCGTTTGAAATTCAAAAAGGCAGAGGTTCACGCATTTCCCTCCCTCGGGGAATGAAACCGCCGAAAAAGTAATGATAAGGTGTCGGAATTAGCGCCTACATTAAAAACACGAATTACTGCACAAGTAAAAGGATAATCGCGCAGTCAATGAAGGACTGTCACGTCAAAGGAACAAGATTTGTATGCCTAAGCAGTTCAGCTCAGCCACACAAAATCTGAAGGCAAATGATAAACCATAATTAAATCGTCTGTTAGTCAACGACAGTCAACAGTTCAACTCTAGTAGCTCAACCCTCGAAGTACTGCAGTTCAGCAGTTCAGCACCCAAGCATTGTTGTTCAGCCTCGACTGCACCTCAGCAGGGCATCATGACGCCCTTATAACATCGAAGAATATGCCAAGCTTTGCACCTCGGCACCATCTTCAGTTTATGTTCAAATGCCGCACTTCGGACCACTTCAGCGGGTTAAGGCCAAGTCATGCACTTCGGCAGAGTTCAGCTGTGTACCACAGCAAATGAGCCAAGCACGATATTACTTCGTAGGACCCTCAAACAGAGGTGCAATTCAAATATAATGACTACAGCTGGTTATTCTTCCTGAACACGTCAAGGTCACAACAGCCAGCCTACTAGTTATATCAGTCAGGCCGGCCTATTAGTCACATCAGTCAGACTACTGATCACATCAGCAGACCTACGGCGCCTTAGGCTTTCTGCCCCAAGCAAGCGTCCTATCCACAATCCACTATCAGGGGTTTAAAGCGGGAAAAAGGTCTATAAAGGCAAGCCAACCAAGACAAAGAAGAGGACCAAGATCTGAATCCAGAATTCAAACATTCATACTCTAAAGCAAAAACATACACTTTGCTCCTCGGCACATACTGTGAGAGACTCCTAACTCACCTTTTAAATTGTAATCTCAATGATATATGGCACAAACTGACTTGAGCGTCGGAGGGTTTTTCCCGAGGCCAACCTCCCAGGACCTCTGACCTGTGCTTTCTTGTGCAGTGTATTTTAGAGATTATTCTAGCCACCATTTCAATTCCAGTTGACAATTCTACAAGTTAACTGACGGAACAAATTTGAGGTCGTCTAGACTTTGGTGAAGATCCGGCTTCATCATTAATCATGTCTTAAGTCTACTACATGATATAATATGCCCATCTAATCCCTACACGGAAAAAGTTTTGGCCTTGATAGATTTGTAGGTTTGCTAAATAATGTGCATGTTTTGGTAAAGTCACCGGTAAACAACTTCCGTGTGTTTTTAACACATTGATATGGTTGCGTACATTCAACCTTCTTATATTTGCTATAAGCAAAAGTCGCTTAGACAGTAGAGTAATATTGTTGTTGTTGTTTCCGTAAGATCATGTATAATTTCAGGAGTTTAACTCTTATGTCCCAAAAAAAATGTATACTTTCTATCAACTGATTCTATATCGTTTACTAAATTCGACGTGGGTGAGGGTAAAGTACAAATTTACATACATCCCTGGCAAATATCGAATTTTGGTGGTCTAAGTGGAAGACAAATTCCAACCTATTACCAAGGTGTGAAATATAAATAAATCATTTATTAAAGTGAACAAGATAGCAATGATTCCAGCTGTAATTTTTAGATGTGCCCAATAAATCCAAAAGTCATTTATGCACATTGACACATCAACAACAAGATCATTATCGTATCGTCTTAAAAGCTTCTGTCTATGATGGGTAACAGTACCATATTGTTTTAAAGTCTTTCGTCTATAATGGGTGTGGAGGATCGGATGCACGCAGCCATATTTATGTGTTAGAAATACACAGATGTTGTTTTCAAGATGTGTCGATATTCACAATATAAGAAGTGCAGTTAGTTTAGTGTGTCATTTTGATTTATTCCATCACATCCTAAAATCAAAGAAGAATATGTGATTGACTCTATTAGAAATGAAAAAAAAAACTATTCGCAAAACCTATATTATATTATTCAAAAACCTACACTACCAAGTGTGCTCCCTCTGGAGGAGGAACATCACAGCTTTCCTTTTCTGCAACTGTACCGTGTACGAGAAAGCGAGAATTTCTTTGCTATTTCTTGGGAACCAACCTTCAAAGTCTTGTTTAGTAAAAATATTTTTTTATATACAAAAACCTACACAATCTACACAATGTTCTATAAGTTTGCATGATTAAATTACATAATAAGTCTATTATTTTATTCTAACCGTTAAATATTTTATTACTTCATCCGACCATTGCAAAAACCACAATGAGACACTGTAGATGATTTCCGAATGGGACTTTGAAATTTTTCTCAAAATGCATGATGCAAAAGAAAATCACAACAACATTACCCTATTAGTTTAGAGATTCCTGTCTATCATAGGGTATGGAGTCAGATGTACGCAATCATACCCATCAATTAAAAACATACATGTGTCGATCAACTGCTACTTCACAATAACACAACCAATTTAGTGAGTCATCTTATTTTATTCCAACATATTTCTAAAGAAAATCGTGGTCTCTAAATTGGGCCCAAATTAGTTACCACATTGATGTAACTCTGTACATTTTTCTTCTGTAGAATAAAATGCTGTTGTTTTCAAGTGAAGGAGTATGGCTAAGAAGGTCCCAAAAGAGCATAAAAAACCCCAAGTAATAAACGTCAACTGATAGCATCTGCTGCCATTGCAACTTCCGTCAGGTCTATCCTTTCCGTTGTTGTAAACCCAAGCAGCAAAATTCCCAAAAAGAAAGGATCCAAGTGGAATATTGGTGACTAAGATGTTATGATTTACGCCAAAACTTTTGGTCCCGAATAGCTCGGCCGTTGTGGACACTGAAATCGCCAGAATCGCCCCGGTGCATAAACATATAATAGCTGTGCTTATATAAAGAGAAAGGTCACTGTCATTGTAAAGCCAGAAGAACGCGCCGGCCATCGGAATCATCAGGGCTGCCATTAAACTTGGCCTTGACATGTTAGATTTATTCCTGAAACATAAGTCAAACAATGGTATAGAGGATTAGATAGGCATCGGATTGGATTTGACACCAAGAGATTCAGAGTTCGATTTTAAAGACACGCATAGTGTAAGTGTTTCGCTGCTGCTAAGCCGAAAGAATAGTTTGCACAGGGACACCTTGTGCGGGTCCTTGCTAAAGTCCTCACCAACCGAGAAGGCCGACACCTTGTGTGGGTCCTTGCGTAAAATCATCACTAACCTAGAAGGTCGTTAAGCTCTTGATTTACATCCTCCACAATACTTCTTGGGCCTAGGGCAGTAAGGCGCTCAGGACCAGAGTATGGTCCCTTGCGTAAAGTCCTCATCAACCCAGAAGGCTGTTGAACTCATGATTTACATCCTCTACGATGCTCCTTGGGACTGGAGCGACGGAGGGGCTCAAGGCCAGGGTATGACCTTTTGCCACCCAGATTAGATAGGCTTATTGATAAAGGTCATTTTGCATGTATATATACAGTATATCTGCATCTGTTTTATTTTGTTTCGGGTTGTGAAAGATTCAGGCACTATTCTCATTTAAACACATCCTACGATGCATCAAGGATTGCATATATATGCAGACATGTAAACGTGTAATGTGCAAGAAAAGGGATCAAAATTACCTTGACAAATAGTAATCAAGAAGTGCAGGAATGAGACGACCAAAGAAACTAAATGAAGAGGACAGTGAAACGATTGCTGAAGTTCTTGAACTCCCACGAGATTCCACTATTTGTCCTAGGTTGTTCACGTAAACTAAACCAATAGTTGCCCCAAAAAAGTACACAAAATAGTATAACCAAAACTCCAATCTTCTCAACATCAAAATCGGTCCGATTTCTTCCCTAGCCTGAATTTCTTCAAATGGGCTACTCTCCTTAATCTCATCGATTTTCTGGATCTCCTGCTCTGACAAAATGACTGTGTCTGAATGATATTCTTTATCCGCCCCAACATCCCACACTCTAGGATTTCTCACACGCCTAATCTTTCTCATTGTTTCACAAACTTTTTCAGACAATGGAACCAAAAAAGGCGCAAGTAAACATAATCCCATTAGTCCCAAAAACACCCAAGGTGGCGCTTTAGGCGAAATCGAGCTGCTTAAGCTGCTGATCACTGCAAAGACTCCTGTTGCTATAGTAATGGTGAACATAATCATCAACCCAGATGATATATTATGATATTTTCCATCACTAAAATCTCTGACCACCGGGGCAGCAAGAAGGCAAACTATTAAAGGAAAAATAGTGTTTAAAAGAAGGTAAGTTTTAGCTCTTTCAGCTGGAGAAGAAAGATTCACCACATTGACGATATTAGTGAGAATCCCAGCACTTAGACCTTGATAACATGTCGATAATGCCACCGTGATTTGACGATGAAAAGGGAAATTTTTTATGACAATAATATAAGAAACAGTGTTGATCCAAGAAATGCTATTTCCAGCTAAAGAAGTCAGCAAAAATGTTTGCCAATAACCAAGAGAAGAAATTTTCTGGGCTAATAACAAATATTCAACCCCATAGCCTATAACCCCTAGGCAAGTTCCTATAAGAAGAACCGACCATAAAGGGAGATAGCCGGCGGCGACGCCAGATATCCAGCCGAGGAGTTTTCCGGCGTCGGATGCAAGTGCTAGATTATTAAGTTGTAACTGAGACAACCGCAAACTGCGCTTCAGCTCGCCTGAGTAAGCCGGAAAAGTGAAGTTTGTACCACTCATGCATTGTAGCCATATAGCTGCTATTAGGGTTAGCCACCGGAGAGTGTTGGCCATTGATACCTCCGGCAGCCAGAAAATGCTTAGCTGATTGGAATGAATATGTAGTGAGAGGAGCAGAGATAAGTACTGTTGGGCTTTTGGAACAAGTTATGAGATTATAACTAATGTTCCGAAGACTTTATTATTTTATTAAACCGGTCAGAAAATCCATTATTTAAAATATAATTTATCTCAAACCATATAAATAATCTTAAGTATATTTAGTCTCGTGGCATTTTGTGCATAACATTATTAGATATTATCAAAGAAGGTATGGTTTGGATACGGCAACAAAAAGCAAAATATATGTGTGATACTATGTGTCACTTGAAGCTTGAAAGAATGTTTCCCCGACTCATCCGTGTTGAAAGTTATGATAATAAAAATCATGGAGCTTGAATCGATACTGTCTTTTTTTCTCCGTGTTCTCTACGTGTTTTTTCTGTTATGTATGTGTGTCTATATATATACACACACGCGTTATGTGTATTTTAATATCAAAATTATCTTCTTTGTATTTCCTGAACTCTCCTCACTAACACACTAGCACATCATTTCTATTATTATGTCATTTATGCAGGTACATATGGAGCCGGGGGTCTCACTGGAAGCAGACTCTCTATCCCTTTGGACAGCGGTATTGTTTGCTTATCAATTACCCTTCCCAGACCTTAGCGAAAACTTTTGCTGTCGTTGGAATATATTGGGTACTGATGATGATATATAGCATACGAGTACAGAAAGAAGATGAAAGGAAACTGTTTTTCACAAGAAGGAATTGACGCCCCTTAACTTATTTATTTGACTCAACCTGAAGGAAGAATGAATTGTAACGGGAGAGAAAGAAGAGCGGGGGGAGCAAGAATTTTGATGTTCTCCAATCATATAGCATATATTTCCTACTACCTAGCGTATGAGGCGACTCATTTTATATAAAACAAGTCATATGTCATATAAGTTACACAATTAATACGTTAACAAAATTAGATGGTATATATATCATACCTTTTTGTTGGAATATTTATATCAATCCATTATATCACTTTATATATTGATTTATTGAATGTTTCATGATTATCTATCGTGGTTCAAATCTTGACCCGAAGCCCTTGTACCTTTAGCATTTATCGCATGTGCCTAAATGAGTTGGGATCTCCTCAACCATAAATCTCTCACTCCTGTTCTCACCGCAAGGCACGTGGCAGCAGGGTGGGCAAGAATGGATGTATGAAGAGAGACGGAGGACATGTGTCGTACAGTAAAAAAGTGGATGAGGGATTTGTAGCTGAGAGGATCTCAACCCGTCTAAATGCGGAGGGGGACAAAAGAAAGAGGTGGTAGCTGCACGTATATGCAATGGAGTTGCTTGTGGAAATTTGGACCTGGCAAGGAAGCTTGCAGGCTGGAGAAAATTATAGACTGAGTCAAGTGTTTTCTGCTGTTTATTTTAATTCAGTGTTTCGTTTTGATTTAACTAACAGCTGTTATACTTTACGCAATATATTAAAAAATTAGAAAGAGAAGGTTATTCTCCTTTTCTAGGAGTTTCTATTACTTCTAAACCGCTTTATCCTTTTACTGTACAGTCGTTACAGTTCATCTACGGTGATGTCTAATGGCTACAAAGCTAAGGACTAGTTACTTGCTCAGCTCGGACTAATACACATAGAGATTCTAAGCTACTATATTTATATGTAAAAATTAGATTAAGTGTTGCAGCTCAGTTTTAGCTTTGCTGCCTAAGTGGTCGTGTCTTCATCTCCTCACTTCGATTCAGGACACATTTAATCCGGCTCTTCTATCATATTCACCTCAGCTCTTTAGACTTTTGCCTAGGTCACCTCGTGAGGGCAGTATTCCTGTCTGCTCAGCATAGCTTTACCTCAGCCGTTAACTTTGTCATCTCAGTAGCTTCTTATATTACCTCGATAGCTACCTCTTCACCTCGACCGCTAATTGTAGCACCTCGGTAGTTTTCTATTTCACATTGGTAGCTAGCTCTTCACCTTGGCTGCTAACTATAGCACCTCGGCAGCTTCCTATTTCACCTCGGCACAGCTCGGCTGAGCTCGGATGGGCCTATATTTCTACACTCCTCCTCAAGCTTAGTTGTAGATATTTATTCAACCAAGCTTGGATACTATGTACCGAAAATTATTAGTTGAAACTGGCTTCGTTAGGATGTTGACAACCTGACATTTCGTGGAGATGTGTACTAGGCTGATCTCATTACCTTCAATCTTTTCTCAGATGAAATGTCTGTCGACTTCTACATGTTTTGACTCGTCGTATTGAACTGGCCTTTTGGCCATACTTATTGCTAACACACTATCGCAAAATACTTTGATTAGTAACTTTGTTTTTACATTGAGATCTTCAAGTACTCTTCTGATCTAAATGCCTTCGCAAATTTCTAATGCAAGTGCCCTCAATTATGCTTCTGCATTGCTCATGGATACAACTGCTTGTTTCTTGCTTCGCAAAGTGACAAGATTTCCCCGCAAAAAGTTCCATGCCTAGTAGTTGATCTGATATCAACCATGGACCCAGCCGAGCTCACCCGAGCTGTGTCCAGATGAAATAAGAAGCTACCGAGGTGCTATTGTTAGCGGTTTTAGGTGAAGAGGTAGTTGCCGAGGTGAAATAGGATGCTGACGAGGTGCTATACTTAGCAGCCGAGATGAAGAGATAGCTACCGAGATGATATAAGAAGCTGCTGAGATGACAAAGTTAGCGGTTGACGTAAAGCTGTGCTGAGCAGATAGGAATACTTTCAGCCGAGGTGACCTAGGCAAAAGATTGAAGAGCCGAGGTAAATAAGATAGAAGATCTGGATAAAATTAGGTGTGCTGAACCGAGGTGGCGAGGTGAAGACACGACTACTTATGCAGCGAAGCTAAAACTGAGCTGCAATACTTAGTCTAATTTTTTACATGCAAATATAGCAGCTTAGCTGAGCAGTTAACTAATCATTACATTTATAGTTGTTAGATATCTCCGTAGATGAACAATGACAACTGTACAGTAGAAGAATAAAACCGTTTAGAGGTAATAGAAACTCCTATAAAAGACGAATAACTTTGTAAATTCAATTTTAAGTAGGAAATGAATCCACGACCTTCATCTCACACGTCAACCTTTACTGTTGAGGTAAGACCTCACCGCTTCTGCTATCATGTTGAAAATATGGAAACAAAAAAACAAAAGGAAGAAGGAACGTGGAAATCTCGTACAAAAACTAATAAGGTTAAGAACCTTCATCGTGCGTTATCCATGATGAAAGAAATTCTAATCAGCACCCACGAAATATAATAAATAGATTTTAATCTTGCATGACAGATAGTAAAAGAAGAAGTTGCTAAGTTGTGTATTTTAGCAAGGAGCACTCAGATACAATACAACAACAACACATACCCAGTATATCTCAATGACAGCAAAAGCTATCTTTAAGTTATGGGGAGAGTGAGAGGCAGAAAAACAATAACTTCATCCCAAAAGATAGAGAGTTTGATTCCTGTGAGACCAAAACTCTATTTGTACCTACATATATGAAACAATCATAAGACTATGGTATGTGAGTATATTAGTGAAAAAAATTAGTAAAACACAAATAGACAGTATACGAGATTTTTCTAACACAAACACTAGAAACATTCATACCAAAACACCGCCCACAACTTATAACAAGAACACCACAACCTATCTAGACACAGTCCGCCTTTAACACAGACGAGAATGTATCGAAACCTTCGAAATTCAAAAATACATGCAAAGGTCAGGAAAAATAGTGGAGAGATCTCAATGGATTTCGCTGAAACACAAAAGATGTAAAGATAAGAAGTGATGAGCCAAAAAATATTCAGTTAGTCAACAAACAGTCAACGACAAATTAAGGTCTGAGACAACTCTTGCAGCTCGGCAGGGATGCACTTTTGCTCGGCCATCTTGCACTTTAGCCAAGACAAGCCTATTAAAATGGTTAAGGCAAAATCAACTATAATCTCTGGTGAGCTCGGCCACATGCCTGAGTCAGGTCGGCACTTGCTTAACATGACCAAGACTAGTTGGGAATGAAGCCATCTCGCAAGGACATTTTTACATATTGCACCTCGGCTCGGCAATGCCTCAGACAAAGCAGCTTCTTATGGTCAACCTCGGCAAGTAAAAGAATCAACAGTGCACAATTCTTAAAGGACACTTATTCAGCTCGGCCTCAGCTTCTTATCAACACTGAATTCTGATCTCGGCTCTGCTTTCATACACACTATTACTCAAAGCATTTCGGATAAGATCAGAGGAAGATATTATGGGCATCTGGGATCCATCAAGGCCATTCTGCATAATACTTTCCAGGTGTCAAGCATCGACTGGATTGGTACAAGGTCATCATAACAGGCCGGCCTACACATCGTAGATTCAGCCACTGTTACAGCTGCAATCATAGGTCTTTGTCCCGTCATACTGCAGCTCTGCAGTGGACTAGACCACCATCTCAGACACATCACCATCCCATCAATCGGGCAGGGGGTCAGACCTCCTTCATCTTGAGTATAAATACCCCCTATCCAGAAGGAGAAAAAGATCCAACTTTTGGAACAACTTCTGGAGCTCTCGTCTATGAACTCCATCTCAGCCAACACAGAAAGAGCCTAACATCTTATTACATGTTTCATCTAAACATTTATTCCAGCATAAATTGCCTACTCAAAACACCCATAACTGACTTAAGCGTCGAAGGGTTTTCCTGAGGCAGCGCCCTGAGACCTCTAACGTTTTTCTTCCTTCTCAGGTTCCATTGACAGATTTACACGGAAGATTAACGGCATACAATTCGGGTCATCTCTGATCCACCCGGTGAGCAATTCTGGTCTCATCAAGAAGCATAGCCCGAACATTCAACTCCTCATCTTCTACTACTAAACATCCCGCTGATAAGAGTATATGCTTCTGTGTCCTTTTTGATGGCGAAGAAGCCAGCCCTCACGAGAACACACATCAAACATTTAGAAATATAAGTTCAGACGAGATGTGTCGAAGTGATATAGGTAGCTGTTAAGGTAATATAGGAAGCTATCGAGGTGATATAAATAGCTGACATGGTAAAGTTATGTTGAACATATAATTGAATACTGCCCTGCCAAAGTAGACAAGGCGAAGAAATGAAGAGCCAATGTAAAGAACAATAGAGATATAAATGGTCGAGGTCAATAAGAGCGGAGAAGAAGAGCTGGAATAAAGGTATGTAAAACCGAGGTAACGAGGTGATGGCACAACCAGTTAAGCAGCAAAGCTAAAGCCGAGCTGCAACACTTAATCGTTTACATGTAAATATAGTAGCTTAGGATCCTAACTATATATATGCCCGAGCTGAGCAGCTAACTCATCGTTACCTATATAGCCATTAGGAATCACATCAAGTTATTGTAGAAGAACAAAAACTACTGTAGAATAGGGAATAAAGCCGTTAGAGGCAATAGAAACTCCTATAAAACGAGAAACGCCTTGTAAATTTAAACTTAACTTAAATGAATTTCATATTCTTTCAATCTCAACATGGTATCCGAGCTAATTGATTGCTTTTTAAATACAGCCTGCCTTCTTCCACTACCTTGATTATTTTTAAATGGATGCTCCTTCGGTCCAGCTGAATACACTAAGGTCACATCCATTTATGATCAAGCACGTGGTCTTCAACTATCTAATGATTCTTCCATTGCCATTATTTGCCATAAATTAAATGAAGATAACTACCTCTCCTAGTCTCGATGGGTGGAAATATTCATCACTTGTAAAAGCAAAGAAGAATACTTATAAGAAACAATTGTTAAATGATGTGAATTATCGACTATGGAAATCGAAAATAGCATGATAATGACATGGCTGATACGTTCTATGCAACCTGACATTTCTGATGACTTCATGATGTACAACACTGCAGCAGAAATATGGGCCGAAGTAAAAGAGATGTATAACAAACAAGACAACATCTCTTGAAGCTCATTTTCATGAGCTTAAAGGTAATCTGGCGGTGATATTATACCTTATTAACCAAGGCGTTTCAGCAGTTAGATGTTGAGAAACCAGGGTTTGCGTGATTTGAAAATACATGATTAAGTGTTACGTGTTTACGAAATGCATGAATAAATTGTTACTTGACATGCTTATGTGATAAATATGCTTTACATGTTTATATATATTATTGTCGTACTAACGTGCCATGAAATGTTAAAGCTTACATCATATGGAAAACATTTGTTGTCTTTATACTAATTTCAGGTGCCACGATAAATGAACTAAACTAATTCATTTAATGAAGTGCTTAAGGAGATGAACTAACTAGTTCATTGAATGAAGATATATTTGGAGATAACTACTTGTCAACAAACTTGAAATGGAACGTACTCTCTCCACACTAACCACACACGCCACTTATATATATTATATATAAGCATAATTTTTTATAACGGCGGATTATATGTTTCTATCTCGACATTCCACCTACACGTCATACACATCATAAATGTACGTCGACATCACACCACCATATACACATCATATTTGCGAGTATATACAGGTCACATATCATACATTACAGGTCATATTGTTACCAAAATTATGTCGGCATGTCACGAGTACATAAACCGAAAATTGTCGCATCGGGTGACTACCGAACCATCACCAACATGTCACGTAATTACCATATAAAGATGGCCAGTCTATATACATTCTAAACACTCAGAATTTTTGTGCAACACATGTCAAAGTCAGACCCAAAGTCATAACATGTTTACACACATCAATCACCCACAATTTGGCTTGATTGGTTGAAAATTCAAACTCAAACATTTTTGTCACATGGGATTTTTTACCTCAGCTATTGTAGCTGAAAATAAACTTTATTTTAGTATATTATGTGTGACATAACATATATTACATGTCTAAGATGTTTGAGATTAATCAGAGAGAAATCGCGTAATCGACGAAAGTCGAAAATTCTGTTTCCTACACTTTTATATGCATGGAACGTTTTTGGTGTATATGTAACATGTATCTAGACACTTTTTACACATAAAAAACATATTAGAGTATTCTAAAAAAATTAAGGGTTGATTGAAATTTAACATATGTGTGAAGATTATGCATCATTATTTGACAAAGTTTACAAAAAAAGATTTCAGCACATGGTGCAGGTGGATTACACGCCATTTACACATAATTTGGAGTCTAGTTGGAGCTTGTTTGGCACTTTGATTGGTGGAGGATAAGCCACATGTGATTGGTGACATTGGAGAAGGCAAGACACACAGAAATATTTCAAAATCAAACAAGTGCTGAAGTTTCATCACATATTTATTCTTGGCGTTTTTTTGGTGATATTATGCTCCAATTTCCTTTCGAAATTGAGGGGCAATCACATCTTGATTGATTGATAATTTACAAGTTTGATTTTGAGAATGTGTTTCAGATTTTATTGATGAATTTCCAGCACATTTTATAAAGTGTCAAGGTGTAAAATGATTGCCTATCATGAAGTGACAACTAGGCGAAGACACATCGTTCGTCCAGTCATATTTCTCCAGGTAAGCAAGGGTGTGTCTCAATGTTATACAAGGCAATCTTCCAATGAATTCAAGAAAATTTTCAAGGGGAGAACTCAGCACCATAGGCGTCCACTTCACCTATAAAAAGGGGGCAAAGTGTTCAAGACAAAGCAAGCCAAAGTTCATATTATATTAAGATCAAGCAAGACCATTCTCTTCTTCTCATATTCTTTTTTCTTGCTCTTAGCCTCAAGCCTATCATTCTTATCTTCTATATACTATATAGTCTTTGATCATACCACCGACATACATTCATTTTTCTTACAAGGTTGAATAAGGTGTGATCATACCTTCATTTTTTTGGCAGTGGCGTTCGTGTTGTTGTTTTTGTTTGTTTGATTGTAAAACGGTGGGGTTGGTGTTTGACTCTAGAAACTCTTGTATCAAGGTGTTATTTGTGTTTAGTGAATACCGAGGAAGGTGTTCTCGAATATTGGAGTAGGTTGATTTGACCAAACCAGTATAAAAATCCTGGTGTTATTTACTTTCAGCACTTTTACTTTCAGTTTCAGTTTTCTCTATTGTTTTCACACTCACGGTAAAAATTTCAAACGGTTTTCAAAAATTACCAAATTTTGCAGAAACATAGCCACGCGTCTTAACTTTAATCTGGGACAAGTTTCAGCCAATTTAGATAAGTATAAGTCATTCAAACGTTCATAGTTCTGAGACTAGTGCAATCTGATTCTCAAATCTTCAAAGGTTGAGAACATCAACGTGGTTGACATACTTACCAAAAGAATTTTGAAAAATTGTTTCATCCCATTAACGCACACACCCTAAGGGTCATATCTTAAAATTTTCAAGTCATTTGGAGATATAAATTCATAGGAATAAATTTTTTATTTTGAAGTACAGTTTTTGACAGATTGACACAATCTGTGCAAAAACAATTTTTCAAAGTGTTACACTTAGAATTGTAATTTGAAATTTTTGTGACACATTAATAAAATCTGAGAGCACTATGTCACCAAATTTCATGATTTTTGGAGGTCTACAATCAGATCAACTAATTAATCCAAATCAGGATCTGAAAACAGAAACTGTTTTCAGAAGTGAGTTATTGTGTTTAAAAAGTTTTTAAATCCAATTTTTCTGCACTCACTATTCAACCCCCCTCCTCCTTTTAGTGGTGCTATACAGGTCTTACATTAGATACTTTTGAGAGATATCAGTAGTCTTGTATCAGCGACTCTGGCCTTTATAAAGAAATTACTGAGCGAAAACAGGTATTACGCTTCTGTACTAGATTAAATCTAGAATTTAATAGTGCCAGAAGTCAAATCCACGGCACTAAATCACTTCCGAGCTTAAAGGCAGCCTTTTTCGAGATTAAACATGAAGAAAGTCACAAGTAGGTCATGATGGAAGGAAATCTAAATACAGAGACCTCTGGGTTACTAAATGAACAACAAGCAGAAGTTTATGGCCTGACTGTTAAATGACACTTTACTTCTATATGAAGTAAGATGTGCAAATAATGCAAAAAGGAAGGGCATACAGTCGGTGACTGTTGGAAGCTTCAATCTAAGCCAGTATGGGAAGGAAAACCTCCACTGAAGCCTGGTAGTGCCCCCTAGAGACCACATTCAAAAACATTCGCTGCTTGACAAAGTGTTGCACATCAAGTCGGCAACACAATGTAGCTCGGCGCAGCTTGGCAAAGTACAACACAGCTCGGCTCAGCCTAGATAGCTAAATTTGATATTCTTATGAAAGATCAGATTGCAACACTGATCGAATTGCTGAGCAAAAAAATATGGTCGAGCTGAATCTATTCAAGCTACAATGGCAGGCTACGTCTACCCGAGGACCAACAGTTCGTGGATGGTAGACTGAAAGCCTACAGACCACCATATCATAAGTAATGGTAACCTTATGAACTCCTACTCTATGTTTTCAGTACCTAAGAAAGTTAAAATTACTAATGGTACTTTTCTAGAAGTTATTGGAATAGACTCTTCAATGATTAATGATAAAATATTGTTAAAAGATGCCTTGTATGTCCCTATCTTAAGCTTCACTCTGTTATCAATAGGTAAACTAACTAGGGACAAGGATTGTATAGCCTGCTTCTCATCCTCGGAATGTTGTTTTCAGGAAAACAAAATGAATGGGTTGATTGACAATGCTAAGAATATAGCAGGTCTGTTCCTACATGAATCTAAAAACAGAGTCTTAGTAAACACAACACGGCAGCCAAATGATCAGGATACCATCAGACTTGTTGTACCTATACTCCACAGCAGAATGGTGTCAATGAGAGAAAGAATAGACACCTGTTTGAAGTAACTAGAACCATTATGTTTGCAATGAACGTACCTAAATACTACTGAGGAGAAGCCTTTCTAACAGCCACATACTTAATAAATAGAATGTCATCTAGAACTTTATCGTTTCAAACACCAAGAGAAATTCTTCTCAGCCACTTTCTATATAGTAAACTACTCTTGGAGTTACCATTCAAACTGTTCGGATATGTAGCATATATATACATTCAGCCAGCCTAAGGGAAAGACTAGATCATAGATCAGTTAAGAGCATTTTCCTAGGATATTTTAGATCACAAAAGGGTTACAAGTGTTATTGCACAAGCAATAGAAAGATGTATGTCATACTGGATGATACATTTGATGAAAAGCATGCTTTTTACAACTCCTTAGCCAAACCAGAAGACTTAAATCATGTTGCATGTTGGAATATAATAGATATTATAGACAAACCTCATTCGGGCTCGTTATTGCAAGTTCAGTCGAGCTCAACAGCTCGAGTTAGGCAACTTGGCACCGTAGCTCGGCACGACAAATTCATAACTTAGAACTAATATTCTTATGACCTCTGGCGATTAGGAAACCCTTGTATGGGATAGACGGCCTAGTACACCTGAAAACACACAGCCCACGTCGGAAGAAGAAGGTTCATTAAAAGCAACTCATGATGAACACGAAAATGGACTACCGATAGATGATAGACCTATAACATTGAGGAAAGGAACAAGACAATGCACTAAGAAACCTTTCTGTACCCAAATACCCTATGAAAGACTTCGTATCTTATAATAAGTTGAATCTTAACTTTAAGACTTTTATATGTTCAATTGATAATAAAACATGTCCAAAAAAATGTACAAAAAGCTCTAAGCTAGCCTAAATGGAAGAACCGTGTGCATGATGAAATAAATGCCTTAGAAAAGAATCAAACTTGGGAGCTGATACACAGCTTGGCAACTATGAAACCTCTTGGATGTAGATGTGTATTCACAATTTCAAGCTCGTGGATGTAGAGATGTATTCACAATTAAATATACAAACAAGGGAGCTGTGAATAAGCACAAAGACAGATTGGTAGCTAAAGAATTCACCTAAACATATGGCATTGAGTATTTAGAAACCTTTGCCCACGTGCCAAACTTGATACCATTAGGATTATTTTCTCGATAGCAGTTATCAGTTAGATGTTAAGAATGCATTCCTGAATGGAGATTTGGCAGAAGAGGTTTACATGAGTATTCCACCAGGATTCAGTGACATAACTAATCAGAACAAGATCTGTAAGCTAAACAAATCTCTATATGGACTAAAACAATCACCAAGAGCTTGGTTTAAAACCTTCACTAAAGTGTGAAGGACCTTAAGTTTACCTAAAGTCATAGTGATTATATATTGTTCACCAAAGTATCACCTAAGGGGGAGCTCACTATTCTAATAGTATATGTAGGCGATATCATAATAACATTAATGATAATCATGGGATAGAAATTATTAAAACACAACTATCAAAATTAATTGAAATAAAAGATCTAGGAAGGCTAAGGTATTTCTTAGGAATATAAGCTCAACCGAGCTCATCTGAGTTGTGCCAAGGTGATATAGGTAACTGCTAATGTGATATATGAAGTTGTCGAGGTGATGTAAGAAGCTACTAAGGTGATATAGGTAACTGCCATGTGAAGCTATTCTAAGCAGATGAAGGAATGCTACCATGTCGAGGTGACCAAAGCGAAGAAGTGAAGGTCCAAGGTAAAGATTGGCATAGAAATATAAATGGCCAAGGTGAATAAGAGCGGAGATGAAGCTGGAATAAAGGTGTGTAGAATCGAGGTGACAAGGTGAAGGCACAACCAGTTAGGAAGCGAAGATAAAGCCGAGCTGTAACACTTAATCATTTACATGTAAATATAGTAGCTTAGGGTCCTAATTGTACATATGCCCGAGATGAGCATGTAACTAGTTATTACCTTTATAGCCGTTAGGAATCACATCACAGCCTCATGCTAACATCCTTCTTTTACATAAATAAGACTGGTGCTCCCCAAGGCGAGACACTAGGTCTTATAAAATTTTGGTCCAGCAATTCTTGTAACTGCTCCTTAAGCTCCCTCAGTTCTGTTGGTGTCATTCTGTATGGCGCCTTCAAAATCGGTTCTGCTCCCGATATCAGATTGATTTCGAATTCCACTTTCCTGTTCGGTGGCAATCTTGGTAACTCATCAGGGAAGACATCCTTGAATTCTTTCACCACCGGAATATCATCAATGGAGGGCGTCTCTTGGTCAGCATTTAGGGCAAATACTAGGAACCCCTCATCTCCTTTCCTCAGCACTTTGTAAGCTCGTGCTGCGGTGAAATAAATGCTGCGAGGCAGCTTCTTCAACTTCGTGTTCCCCTGGAATGTAACTTCCACTTTAGTGGGGTTCTTGAACACCACTTGCTTCTGCCAGCAATCAATATGAACGTGACATCTAGCCAACCAATCCATTCCCAAGATGACGTCGAAGTCGCTCATTTGGATTGGTATCAATGCAGCATCAAAGGTGCGGTCTTCCATTTCCAACTTGCAGTCCTTGTACAGATGATGTGAGATGATCACCTGATCTCTAGCCGCTAGCACATGGTAAGGGGTATCTAGCCATTTGGGACAACTTTGGAGGTTCTTGACAAACTCTTGGCGACGAAAGAGTGGCTCGCACCACTATCAAACAGGACATTTGCTGGGACTTTATTTAATAAGGTTGAACCTAAAATATTTAGGGGTTAAAATATCGAGTTACACGGATACGAATATAATCAAGTAAAAGCTCAAAAATAAAGGTACCTATCACCACATCATTGGGCCCTTGGACATCAGTGTCTATCATCACATGAACCCGTGTATTAGGCCGTGGTCGGCCTCTCTGACTATGATGTGGGGCTGCCTTCAGAGGCACTCTCCTTGGCTCGGGGCAATCCTTCAACATATGACCAAATTTTCCACAATTGAAGCAGGTTCCCATCTTCCTCTAGGAATCCCTAGTGTGTCGGCAGCCACATGATGGGCAAATGGAAATCCCCGTCTGCGAAACACTCTTGGGCTGCTGCTGCTATAGTGGTTGTTCCTGCTGGGGTCTGAATGGTAGACCTACTGACTGACGTCGCGACACCTTGATCCACCTTCCGGATCTACCACCGCTGCTCTCTTCCTAGGCCTCTTTCTCTTCTCCTCTACTGCCACATGTTGAAGATCAGCCTCAATTCGGTGACAGACCTCCAGTAACTCCCCGTAGTTTTTAGCATTGGCATTCACAATTGCGAAGCAAATGTGAGAATTTAGTCCAGTCTCGAACTTCAGCATCTTCAACCTGGTATCTGCCATAGTGGAAGGGATAAATCTCCCCCAAAGAATGGAATTTTTCAGCATATTCTGACACAGATATACTGCCCTGGGTCAGTACCTGAAATGACGCAATCTTTTGTAGCACCGCAGTAGCCGGAACACGGTACTTCCGAAATTCTTCTCTAAAGTGGTTTCAGTTAACCGACTGGGGTAGTTTTAGCACAGCGTCGTTAGCCAGAACACAGTACTTCCGGAATTCTTCTCTAAAGTGGTTTCAGTTAACCGGCTGGGGTAGTTTCAGCACAGAATCGTTCCACCGCTCCTTGGCTTCTCCCAACAAGAATGGTGTCACTACATCGACCTTGATCTCCTCAGGTACCTGTAGCAGTCGTGGATTACTCTCCATCTCCTTTAGCCACAACTCACCCTCGTCTAATCCAGGCTTCCTGTGACTATCGGAACATGCGTCCTTTTCATAACCTGGTAAAAGAAACGGATGCCAAGCTTTAGCGGTGGAGGAGGCGGCGGCGACTGGTTTTGCTGTTGTTGTTGTGCCAGTACTTGCAATATCGTCGTCAGCGCATCTGTCAAAGCCTGGGGCAGGACCCCCTAATTCTGCTGTTGTCTAGCTCCGTTGCCTCAATTTCTCGCATTTTCACGATGTGGTGGCACTGTGCTGTAACATCACAATTTTATAGATTTACCAAATTTATAATTCAAAAATAAATAAATGAAACTCACAGTAATCAAGTCTAATGGTATGCAAAAGGCAAAACTCAAAACTTACGTGGGATAACTGAATAAAACGGCCTAATATGTTCTAAATACGCATGCCCCACCCGATCCTCACTTAGGTCCAATGTCAAAACTTATTTCTAAAGTCGGCGCTTAGTATCATCATTCCTAACACTAGTATCGTGACTTATGGGCAAAATCATACTTAGTTTCTATGATCATAGCCTAAATCTACGTTTCCGCTGTGGATCTAGGGTCGTTCTCTGATACTACATGTAGCGACTCGTCCAAAGCCCTAGTACTCGAAACGACTGACATGTCGTATTTTGCTAAGAAAAATACAAAGCGTTGATACAAATCAATTGCACATCGACAAAATGACACAAACTGATATCAGCGAAAGTTATAAATAAACTACCTCGGAATAACCATTAACAATAAATGCACAGTCTAGGCAAAACTAACGCAATATAGTGGTCTTAGCATAGCTAAAAGAAATAAACTAAGCCTCCATGAAATACATAAAAACCGAAATTCATAAGTCATCTAAACCAATCATCAGAAATCTCCTCAAAATATCCTCACTCCATCAGAATCCCCACTCCAAGTCCTCCTCAACATACACTACATCATAGTTCTGGCTATCTGCAAAAACATGATAAAGTATAGTATGAGCTACACTTCGCCCAACAATTAACCTCACTATATTTACCATAGGATCATATATGGGGAAAAGGTTTATAAAATAAATAGCAGTATACAAAAATAACATGTTCCCCATTCGCAAATAAAATTACTAAATTGCCCTTAACACTCAGAGAAAATCAACAAGTACAGTCATCAAAGGCAAACAAGTCCAAATCCAATCAAAAGTTAGTCTAAGTCAAATCATGACGCAATTTTTCAAAATTGACGCAGTGACAAATCAAAACCAATTTTTCAAAGTTCAAAACCAAATTCAATTTCAAATCCGGTTTAACCGGTCTAAAGCCAAATAACCAAATTAGAGTCCAACTTGGTACCAAATCCAAAGTCCGAATCCAAATTCAATGTAGTGGCTATAGCACTTTTCCTACAAGTGACTCGTACCTAAGACTTACGATTTGATAACCCAATAGTCAATATGCACATGCACTCTATATCAAGATAGCCAATATGCCTGGGCACCCTAATGGCAGCCAATATGTCTGAACGCTCTATACTAAATAGCCAATATGCTTGGACGCTCTGTTTATTTGGAATCAATCTAGTTTAACGATATATTACATCTTATAAGAGTGAATTTCGAAATATGAATGCAATTTCCAAAACAATTTCCAAGTCCAAATACTTTCCGAAATTCAATGTTTTCCAAATATTTCCAAGAATTCAAATATCAATACACCAATTACCAATATGCCAAATAATCCAATGTGTTCAATATGCCAAAGTTTCTCACCCCATCCACTTACATATGTACATATATATGCCCACCTCCTACATGTGCAAATACACTTATATACATACACGTACCTCTCTCGACCCACTTTTTTTCCAACCCACTACCCAACTCACCTCACATCACCCCCATTACCCTCGACCCCCTACTGCCCGCTGCCAACAGACCCATCACCCACCCTAGCTCCCTCGACCGTCTCCCTCCCTAATCCCCAAAACTCTAATTTCACTCAACCTTCTCCCTAACCCTCGACTGCCTTCCAAAACTGACACCAGCCACATTTTCTCACATCTAATGCCTCAGGCAGCAAACACAGTTCAAACTTAACACTCAGCACACGTGCACGCGCCATCATGCTCCTGCGTGTGCCACCTCACGCGCGTCCATGCGCAGCCAGTTGGCCGGTGCATGAGCTCCATGCACCGCCGCTGCCTGACCCCTCCGACCACCAGAATTCCTCTTTTTCCAATTCTAACCTTATTCCACCCTCAAACTGTGCAAAATCACAATTTGTAACAATTCCAAAGTTTTTCCAAAACCCTAAATTATATCACATAAAATCATACGTTTTCCACTACAAATAATTCATGTACTCATCAAATCCATAGACAAACCTCCACCACTAACACTCCTCTGGCCGTTGTTTACCCATCGGCCTACCCCAACATATCCGTCCATATCAATATATAACACAAAATATAAATATACATCTACATGATTTCATTTACACATTCGAGATACATGTGCATATATTTATATGTCACTATATTCATATAAAGGATATCATATTTCGGCCACTGTCCAACAATGATGCATTCGTCCAAGTCTATTATACATACAACAATTATTAATTTATGATACACACTCATATACCATCGGCATACATATAAATATCTATATATATAATTCATCCATCTATGAAGGCAATTATAGCATGCATGATCCAAGGTTGCTACATAAAATATAATCTTTTATTTTGCAAAATTCATAGCAAATACAATTAGGTTACTTACCTTAGTCCTTTTATACTATATCGTTATCATAACAGGGGTTGGGTTAGGATAAAATTGCCTTCTCCTGCACCTAAGAGTGCTCGGCCGAATGGTTTTGGGGTTGGGGGGTTGGCGAAAATTCTTGTTATGTATTTGGCGGGGTTGGCCGGGTATAACTACATATATATAATAGGGTTTGTTTAATGTTATTTACGTAGGTATAGATAAGATTTAGGAATTTTCCTAATAGATATAGTTTACCATTTAAATTAATCCTATCCTATATTTCTATTTCGATTCTAGTTAACTTAGGATAAATTCCATCCCATATTTATTTTTTTCTTGGCCGATTACATACATTCATGCATATCTTATATATGTATTTTTACATTGCCAAATGAAAAGCGGGGGATAACATGCATATCTCACAAAGAAAAGACACTTTTGTAAGACGAACCTCTTGAAAAGATGACAAACAAACAAACGAAACGCCGAGACGTGATGTAAATCACTGTCCTTAAAAGCAATTTCGCCTCACCAGTGAGCAAGGTGAACTACAAGCGAATGCTTCCCAGGATTTAACGGCTTCTCTTGTTCCTTTGCTCTAGGAGAAAGAGAATGAACTTGCAAAATTGAAGTGTCAAAAGTAGAGAAAGAAGAAGAAGAAAACTGCTGAAACTTTCTGCACTTTAAGGAAAACCTTCAAAGAAGAACATATATCTTTTCAACATACTTAAGCCTTATATATATAGGCTTTTGGAAAGAAGAAGACAGCAATTTAAACTTGTATCAGCAGTTTTCTAACCTCTTCAGACAGTTGAACAACGTTCATAATCGAAAGGACATGAATCTTGGATTAAAAAGCTGCAACTCTTGAAGAGTTTTCTGCCCGTTGGACACATCGATCGATCACTTCGATCGATCGATGTCACTTCGATCGATCGATGTGATCGATCGAAGTCTGTCAGAGAACATCGATCGATCACTTCGATCGATCGATGTACTTCGATCGATCCAAGTGATCGACTGAAGTCCTCAGATTCACATCATTCTCTAACGTTGATCGATCTATGTACTTAGATCGATCGATGTAAGAGATCAATGTCCAACAGAGACTATTCCAGCTTTATACACCCCAAATCGATCTCCCGAATGACCTCATATATGTTCTATATAAGTTTGGAGCACATGAAAAGTACTTTAACGTACTTTTTCCAACAATCCCCCACATGATCCAAACTTATATAAAAACATTTTCAGAACGTTAAACAACTACCCTCTCTACTTTTAAACGAAGACAATGACACATTGTGGACAATGACTTTCGTCTTGAATTGCCACTTAGTGCTAGAAGAAGCATATAAACGGAAATAAGATGACAAACGTCTTGAATCTTATCTCGCTACTGTTTATATAAACTTACAACTGACATGCCATTGACTATCTTCAGGCGAGTTCGCGGTTTGGTGCGATATCGGCCATGCACCCAGTCCCAGGTTTTCATAAGAGCTCTAGTGAGTTGTTCCAAACTCTCATAGGAAGCGGCACCACCTCCACTCTTATATAGGTGATGTTCATCAAGTGTGTACTGCGCACACCACCATACAACATGGCTATGAACTTCATTAAGAGATTCTAAAAATCTCACCCTCCTCAACTTGCAGTAAGCACTATCTTCAACAACATCATAGGAAGGGACAAAACGATAGCACTTGTAGAACTTTTGTATGACTTGTTTTTACCACATTGAACCTCGTTCGTAGGATCTCTACTAATAAACGGTTGGGTTGCCGTCATACAAAGTTCACAACATTGGAACCAGCCCCATTCCCCTCGATGCTTGTTGGACTAACTTCTTATTTAGTCCTTTAGTTAAGGGGTCTGCCATATTTAACTCGGTTCTTACATACTCCAAGTTAACCACCCCAGAACTAATTAAATCTCGCACAATATTGTGTCTCAATCTGATATGCCGGCTCTTCCCATTATAGATCTTGTTCTTTGCTCGAGCGATCGCCACCTGAGAATCACAATGTATAGAGACAGAAGGCATTGGGTTATGCCACAAAGGAATATCAATCAATAAATTCCTTAACCATTCAGCTTCAGATGCAGCAAGTTCTAAAGCTATAAATTCTGATTCCATAGTTGATTTTGCTATACATGTCTGTTTAGAAGATTTCCAAGAAATGGCTCCACCACCTAAAGTGAACACATAGCCATTTGTCGAATTAATCTCATCATTATCCGACACCCAATTAGCATCACAGAAACCTTCTAAAACTGCTGGAAAACCGTTAAACACAAGACAAAGATCCATTGTACCTTTGATATATCTCATTAACCTCTCTAAAGCCATCCAATGTTCACTACCTGGATTATGAGTATATCTTGCTAGCCTATTCACTGCATAAGCTATATCAGGTCTTGTGCAATTCATTAAATACATAACACTACCAATGATTCTAGCATAATCAACTTGTGAAACACTATCATTCCTATTCTTCTTTAAGTGAACTGCTGGATCATATGGCGTACTTACTGGCTTAACATCAAAGAAATTAAACCGTTTCAACATTTTCTCAATATAATGAGATTGAGATAAAGCAAAACCCCCACAATTTTCGACTAACTTCAAGCCAAGTATTAAATCAGCCTTACCCATGTCTTTCATATCAAAGACGGAAGATAAGAATGATTTAGTACTATTAATTACATCCATGTTAGTCCCAAAGATTAACATGTCATCAACATATAAACATACAATGACACAACCAGAATTTTCAACTTTGCTATAAATACAACGATCACTTTCATTCACAACATAACCGTTGGAAACCATAGCATTGTCAAATTTTTCGTGCCATTGTTTTGGTGCTTGTTTGAGGCCATACAAGGACTTCTTAAGCCTACACACCTTATGTTCTTGACCTTGAACAATCATACCTTCCGGTTGATGCATATAAATCTCTTCATCTAGATCACCATTTAAAAAGGCCGTTTTAACATCCATTTGGTGTATCACTAACTTGTTAATGGAAGCTAAAGCCACTAACACTCTAATAGACGTTATTCTCGCTACCGGTGAATATGTATCGAAATAGTCTATACCCTCTTGTTGGGTAAATCCCTTGGCAACTAATCTTGCCTTGAACTTGTCTATAGACCCATCAGCCTTTAGTTTCTTCCTAAACACCCATTTACAACTAATAGGCTTACAACCTCTTGGCAACTCTACTAGTTCCCAAGTGTTGTTACTAAGAATTGACTCAAGTTCACTATTAATAGCCTCTTTCCAAAACTTAACGTCTATGGAACTCATAGCCTCTCTATACGTCTTAGGATCTTCTTCTAAAATAAAGGCTGTAATAAAATCATCTCCAAATGACTTTTCAACCTTTTGTCTTTTGCTTCTTCTAAGAATAGAAGGAGCTTCATCACTAGTTCTATTACTAGACTCACCAAGATCAAGACTAACACGAGCTTCCCTATCTTTCTTCATCGGAAACTCGTGTTCAAAAAATTCTGCGTCCTTTGACTCCATGATCACACCATTATCTAAAGTCATAAATCTATACGCAGCACTATTCAAAGCATATCCCACAAATACACAATCTCTAGTTTTAGACCCAATTTTATTCCTTTTGAACTCAGGAATTCCAACTTTAGCTAAGCACCCCCACACTTTCAAATAATTCAAGTTGGGTGTATAACCTTTCCAAAGTTCATACGGAGTCAAACTAGTTTTCTTATGCGGAATTCTATTTAAAATATGACATGCTGAAAGAATAGCTTCACCCCACATATTACTAGACAATCCGGAACTTAAGAGCATTGTATTCATCATATCCTTAAGTGTCCTATTTTTCCTTTCGGCAACACCATTGGATTGAGGAGTATATGGAGCTGTAAACTCATGTATAATACCATTATCTTCACAAAACTTTTGTAAAGATAAAGTATTATACTCACCACCTCTATCCGACCTTATCTTTTTGATCTTTTTGTCTAGTTGGTTTTCAACTTCATTTTTGTACTTAACAAACATACCTTCCGCTTCGTCCTTGTTGCTAAGTAAATAAACCTTGGTAAACCTGGAAAAATCATCTATAAAAGTAATATAGTACCGCTTACCACCTTTACTTATCATATTCTTAAAATCTCCTAGATCACTATGAATCAATTCTAGTTTCTCGGTTGCTCTATTTACCGACTTGAAGGGCTTCTTATGATGTTTCCCTTCGACACAATAATGGCACTTTGTTAGACTACTCTCATTGTTTAATTCAATTAGATTGGTGTTCTTTAACCTTCTAATTGCATCGGCATTAACGTGACCTAGTCTAGCATGCCATAAATCAAAAGAATCAACAATATACACAGAACTAGATGCATTCTTATTACTTAAACATACAGCATCAAGAACAAATAAACCACCCGAACAAAAGCCTTTCCCAACAAACTCCCCACTCCTAGATAATACAAGTTTATCAGAATCAAAAACAAGCTTAATATTAGCCTTGTTCAGAAGTGCTCCAGAAATTAAGTTCCTCCGAATAGTTGGAACATGTAACACATTGCTCAACTCCAGCCTTTTACCAGAAGTCAACTTGAGGAGCACTTTCCCCTTCCCGATAACTCGGGTCGCTCGTGCATCCCCTAGAAAGACTTGGTCTCCACTGTCTATCTCTTGATAGTCAAGAAATAGATCTCTGCTGATCGCAATGTGTCTAGTGGCTCCAGTGTCCACCACCCACTCTGTTGCACCTCCGACAAGGCTTACCTCATCGACGACAACTGCAGCTATTGTCTCATCCTTGGTGTCTGAGCGTCCTTCAGCAAGGTTGGCTTGTCCACTTGATTGTCCTTTTCGCTTATTGCAAAAGAATGCCTTGTGACCCTGCTTCCCGCACACCCAACAGGCTCCCTTTGACTGGGACTTGAACCGCCCCTGCACTTGAGCTTTACCTTTGGCCTTGTTTGAGTTAAATCTCGGCTTCTTGGCCACATGCTCAACGACGTTGGCCTTGACACCACCTTCATCTCCGCTTGCATCTTCAATTCTGTTGTTTTCCTCTATACGAATGTGTTTGATTACACTATCCATAGAGAGTTTGGCATCGTCATGCTTGCCCCTCTTCTTATACTTGTTCCAAGAGGAAGGGAGTTTCTCGATCAAAGCAGCAGCCTGGAAGGTTTCATCAATCTTGATACCTTCTTGTTCAATATTATCCACCAGTTGCTGAAACTGATGAATCTGGTCATTGATAGATATGTGATCAACCATCTGAAACTTGAGAAATTCACTGACCACATATTTCCTTTTCCCTGCATCTTCAGAACCATATTTGTTCTGAAGAGCTTTCCAAATTTCTTTCGCTGACTGAAATTTGACATAAATGTCAAACAACGAATTAGAGAGGAAGTGTAAAATATGTCCTCTACACGTAATATTATCTGCATCAAACTTGAGTGCTTCTCCATCTACAGTAGGCCACTCCTTTGTCAGAACGTAGGAGACAGACAGCATCTCAAGAAAGAAAAGAACCTTTGCAGACCATCTTTTGAAGAACTTTCCGTCGAAAGGCTCCAGCTTCGACATATCAGGAACAGCAGATTGTTTGGATGCCATCGCAGTAAATTGCTTTTAAGATTGTAAGACGAACCTCTTGAAAAGATGACAAACAAACAAACGAAACGCCGAGACGTGATGTAAATCACTGTCCTTAAAAGCAATTTCGCCTCACCAGTGAGCAAGGTGAACTACAAGCGAATGCTTCCCAGGATTTAACGGCTTCTCTTGTTCCTTTGCTCTAGGAGAAAGAGAATGAACTTGCAAAATTGAAGTGTCAAAAGTAGAGAAAGAAGAAGAAGAAAACTGCTGAAACTTTCTGCACTTTAAGGAAAACCTTCAAAGAAGAACATATATCTTTTCAACATACTTAAGCCTTATATATATAGGCTTTTGGAAAGAAGAAGACAGCAATTTAAACTTGTATCAGCAGTTTTCTAACCTCTTCAGACAGTTGAACAACGTTCATAATCGAAAGGACATGAATCTTGGATTAAAAAGCTGCAACTCTTGAAGAGTTTTCTGCCCGTTGGACACATCGATCGATCACTTCGATCGATCGATGTCACTTCGATCGATCGATGTGATCGATCAAAGTCTGTCAGAGAACATCGATCGATCACTTCGATCGATCGATGTACTTCGATCGATCCAAGTGATCGACTGAAGTCCTCAGATTCACATCATTCTCTAACGTTGATCGATCTATGTACTTAGATCGATCGATGTAAGAGATCAATGTCCAACAGAGACTATTCCAGCTTTATACACCCCAAATCGATCTCCCGAATGACCTCATATATGTTCTATATAAGTTTGGAGCACATGAAAAGTACTTTAACGTACTTTTTCCAACAACTTTGGATCTTCTAAAAGAAACTGGGATGCTTGGATAGAAACCAGCAAACACCCCTGTAGAACTTGGACATATACCTAGAGAACAGTGAGACACTACACCTGTTGATATACTTAGTTATCAGAAAATAGTTGGTATATTGATTTATTTATCACATATTAGGCCTGACATTTGTTATGCTGTGACTTTTGTGCCTCAATTTATGCATGATCCTACTAATGAACATCTCCAAGTTGCCTTGAGAATCTTTAGGTACCTTAAAAATGCACTAGGACAAGGGTTATGTTTCAAAAAAAATAAAGGCAGAGGTGTTATAGTGTTCATATATGCTGATTGGGCTGGATCCAAGGTTGATATTAGATCAATAACCAGTTATGGAACTTATTTATGGAGTAATCGAGTTACTTAATGGAGCAAGAAGCATCCAGTTGTGTCAAGGAGCAACATAGAAGCAGAATTAAGGGCTCTTGCATTAGGCATATGCGAAGACATCTGGATTAAAAGAGTACTTGAAGATATCAGTCCAAAAACACTATGACTCATCAAGGTTTTGTGATAGAGTATCAGCTATAAGTATGACCAAAAACCAAGTTCAGCAAACAAATCAAAACATGGTGAAATTGATAGATATTTCATCTGAAAAAAATTGACGGAAGAGAGATTAGCCTGAAACATATCTTCACTAAAGGTCAAGCCGCTGATATCTTAACAAAACCAGTTTCAACAAATATATTCTAGTACTTAGTGTCCAAGCCTAGTTGTATAAATATATACAAGTAAGCTTGAGGGGAGTGTGAAAATATAAGCCCAGCGGAGCTCACCCTAACTGGGCTGAGCTGAACACAGTAGCAACCGTACAGGAGAAGTAAGAAATATAAGCTGCCGAGGTAAAGCTGTGCTGAGCAGATGAAGGAATAGTGTTATGCTTAGGTGGCCAAGGCAAAGAAGTGAATAGCCGTGGTGAAGAGCAGAGCAGAACTGTAAATGACCGAGGTGAAAAATAGCAGGGAAGAAGAGTCAGAATAAAGGTATGCAGCACCGAGATGACGAGATAAAGACACAACCAGTCGGGCAGCAAAGCTGAAGATGAGCTGCAACACTTAGTGTTTTTTACATGTCAATATAGTAGCTTAGAATCCTAACCGTACATATGTCCCAGATGAGAAGGTAACTAGTCATTACCTTTGTAACCGTTATAGACATCAAATCAAGTTACTGTAGCAGACATCAGGTTACTATAGAAGATATCAAGTTACTGTAGAAAAAATAAAGCTGCTGGAGGCCATGTAAACTCCTATAAAAGAAGAAACACCGCTTGTACATTGAATTAAATTGAATGAATTTTATATTCTTTCAATCTGGTCATGTAAAAATGGAACCATTTCTTTTCATGAGGCTCTCCATGACCTCCATTGGCGCTCTGCTATGAAATGGAAATCTGTGATCTCGAGTGTAATCATTCATAGAATTTTTGATCTGCCTCCTGGTAAACACGTTATTGGGTGCTGATGGTAGAATTAAACGATACAAAATTCATTCTATCATTCATGAGAAACTGTCGACAACTAGAGGAGATGTACTATAATAAAACATTTGTACCCACTGCAAAACTTGTCACTTTTCGTGTTTTTTAGTTGCGGTTGCAGTATAGGAACTTTGTTTATTAAAAAAAATCTCACTAAGTAGCCAAACGTTTGGTCCATTACTCAGTTAACAGTCAAACGTTGATGAAAATCGCTTAACAGCCATTGTTTTGGATAATGGCTCATTTATAGCCATTCAACAGGCATCAACCGTTTATCAAAACATATATTAAAAAAGAAACAGGCACCAGCCGGTCATCAACCGGTCGAATGGATATAAATGAGCCATTATCCAAAAAAATGGTTGTTAAGTGAGTTTCATTAACGTTTGGCTGTTAAGTGACTAATGTGTCAAACATTTAGCTACTAAATGAGATTCTCCCTAAAAAAATGTTCTAAATGCTTTTCTTTTGGCATGGAGACCTCCAGAATTCTCTGTATGCGCCTTCGACATGGTTTTGACAAAAATTCTTTGAGGAATGTCGCTGGTTGGACAAATCTTCGTATGGTTTTAACAGACACTTCATTATTGGGTTGAAAAATATTCTACAGCCTTGCGTCATTATTGTAGCGCCCCGACCCGGACAGCGGAATCCGAACCAGTGCACCCGTCGTAGCTTACTGAGAAGACTACAAGACGTCTCATCTTTCGAATACACATCATCAATGATGTCAGAGAAATAAGTACGGAAACACGTATCTCATAAATCTAAACCATCAATGCGGTACACCAAAAGATAAAGTGACTATCAATAACTGTTTATGGACGCAGCCATCTAAATCTCCAAATGAAATAAGAAAACTGAAATAACAAGAAACAGTTTAAACAATTCCCAACATGCTCTAGGCATCCCATTCTGCCCACTCGCCATCGTCCTCAATGAATATCATATCATAACTAGGTTCATCTGCAAAACAAAGGTAGTACCCTTAGCGAAAAACGCTAGCAAGTAACCCGCTTATAAGACATACGGGATCAACACATGTCAAGACATGAGTAATATATAATTCAAGGGATTGGTGGGGCACATGTCTTGTATAACTTCAAAAAATGTAGACTAGTAGCATACAAAAGCAAGAACCGTAATTCATATACACATTTAGCAGTTCAATGACAGTCCAGTTACAAGCCAATCATAACATTTCAACTCGCGTGATGCATGACAAAATATGTACTATACTACACAGTCACAAATGCGTATGCGATTTCTTTTTAAAACAGTGCAATGCATGTCACAATGTCCGGTCACATAACTTTATACCCTGTAGTGGGTCATGGCTTATATTTCCATCCCATGACACACCACAACTCAACTTTATACCCTGTAATGCTCCACGACTTCTATTTCCATCCCGTGTCACATTACAGCCAACTTTATACCCTGTAATGTATCATGGCTTATATTTCCATCCCATGACACATTACAGCCTTAACTTTATACCCTGTAATGCTCCACGACTTATATTTCCATCCCGTGTCACATTATAGCCCATTTCGCAAACTTTATACCCTGCGCCGAAGCACAGCTCTTTTCAAAACATTATGCAAATGCAAGTGCCATGATGCAAGACTCCTCATATCAATCACAATCTTTAATCACATACTTCAAATCACGTTCACATATCAATCAGTCACACGAGGCTCATCTCACGCACACACTCGAGCTTATTCTTCACGGCAGATCGACATCACCTAAACATTGACTCCAGAACTCACAGGCTAATGTAAGAACCCTCACATTCCTCTTTTGTACTCTGTAAAGCCACATACGTTCATTCCTAACCCCTTAGGTCTTTCACGTTGAAATCCGATTCGAATGCCCTTCGAATTCTCCACATTTGATTCACCATCTTAAGTCATGTTCCCAAGACTTAGACTAACCTCAATCAGGTCCTAAGAAGTCCCTAAGGTCACCCAAAGGGTCCCCCAGCTTCCCTTTTTCTTCCCTTATTTTCCCACAAAACTGATGGACATCATGCCCTCACATCGATCGATCGATGTGACTTCATACCCTCACATCGATCGATCGATGTCCATCAGAGAACATCGATCTCTCACCCCATTCTACATCGTTCGATCGAAGTGACTTCGAACTCTCACATCGATCGATCGAAGTTCATCAGAGAACATCGAACTCTCAACCCCTTATACGTCGATCGATCTACGTACTACTAAGACCCATCGATCTCTCACCCATAAGACATCGATCGATCGATGTACTTCGAACTCTGACATCGATCGATCGATGTCAGCCTTTCTCCAGAATCTCCTCTGCGAATTTCTGCAGTTTAAATCAAACGATTTCCCACTTTCTTCCAACCATTCCAAGCCTAATCTTCCCTATCAATCAATTCTTAATCAACTAAAAACATCACCTTTAACATATGATTCACGGGTTCAATCCTAACACTCGAAGTATTCATCAATCAAATCCAAAAATTTAATCTTTCCACTCTCCCCTCCCTTCAACTGCCATTATCAACAAAGTAGGGTTCAAGGGATTGGGATTTACATGATCTCACATAAACAACAAAAACAACGAACGATATTTCAGCATATGATGGCCAAATCTCAAATCAAAACACATAAATCACGCATATAGATTCACAGAAGAAATTACTGCATGGTGATCCAATTTGATATCAAAAATAGGCCTTTTCTCTTTCGCAAAACGTAGGAACTTATAAGTAGATTACTTGCCTTTGATTACTCGAAGACGGATTGAAGAATGAATGAAGAACGGATTGATTGCTGTAGAAATTCTTCTCCTAGGGTTGCGAGGGTGAAGAAATCGCCTAAAGGATGGAGAGAAAAAGAGCGTCGGTTTCTTTCTGAAATAAGGAGAAACTGACGTTCTGTCAGTTTTGATATGGAAAGGGATGGAATTTGAGTTTCTAAATTATATCCTTTTATCTTATTTATCTTAAAGGATTAAATTCTAATATTTAATTCCAAAATTAAATACTAATTAATTCTAATATTTAATCTCTTCATAAATGCCACTTAAACCAATATTTAATTTCTTAATTTATTACCTTTGACCGTCGTCAATTCATTTAACCACTCTTATCCTTAAATTACTCTACTGAGGGTGCGGGGCATAACATTCTACCCCCCTTACAAAAAGTTTCGTCCTCGAAACTTACGTACCTTATTGGAAGAGGTGTGAGTGGATACAGCTCCCTCATTTGCTCCTCAAGTTCCCACGTGGCTTCACGCTCTGTGTGATTGCTCCATTAAACTTTGACATACGGAATCACGCGTCTGCGTAGGACTTGATCTTTCCTATCCACGATCTTCATTGGATGTTCTTCATATGAGACATCTTCTTTAACATCCAATGGTTGAGCTTCAAGGATATGGCTTGGGTCCGATACGTATTTCCTTAATTGAGACACATGAAATACGTTGTGGACTTGCGACAAACTTGGTGGCAAGGCTAACCGATATGCTCTTTCTCCAACCTTGCCAAGCACTTCATATGGACCAATATATCTATGGCTTAACTTGCCCTTCATTCCGAACCTCGCTACTCCCTTGGTGGGTGAAACTCGTAGATACACCTTTCCACCTTCCACAAACTCCAAGGGTCGTCTTTTAGTATCGGCACAACTCTTACTGCGATCTTGAGCCACCCTTAGCCTCTGTCTTATCACTTCCACCTTCTCAATTGTTTGTTCAACCAATTCTGGTGCAGTGATTGTCCTTTCCCCAATTTCGTCCCAACAAACCGGGGATCTGCACTTGCGTCTGTATAATGCTTCAAACGGTGCCATGCCGATTATGCTGTGATAGCTGTTATTATACGAAAACTCCATCAGCTTTAGCATGTTATCCCAGTTTCCCTTAAAATCCAAAGCGTATGCTCTCAACATGTCCTCCAAAGTTTGGATGGTTCTCTCAGATTGTCCATCTGTTTGAGGGTGGTACGCGGTACTCATTCTCAGCTCGGTACCCATCGCCTTCTGAAATGCCCTCCAAAACTTAGAAGTGAACTTGGGATCACAGTCCGACACAATGCTGACGGGGACTCCATGCAAGCTCACAATGTTATCCACATATATGTTGGATAGTTTCTCATAAGAGGTACCATGTGGCATAGCTATGAAGTGAGCTGTCTTTGTCAAGCGGTCTACAATTACCCAAATCATCTCATTCCCATTTCTGGTTTTGGGTAACCCCATCACGAAGTCCATAGTCACGTGCTCCCACTTCCATTCTGGAATCTCTAGTGGCATCATCAAACCACCAGGTCGTTGATGTTCAGCTTTGACTTGTTGGCATACCAAACATCTTTCAACATACTCCGCTATAGATCTTTTCATCCCTATCCACCAATAATTCCTTTTGAGATCCTTGTACATTTTAGTGCTCCCGGGGTGGATAGACATTATCGAGTTATGCGCTTCTTGGAGCAATTCCCTTCGAAGTTCATCTTTACCTGGCACGCATAACCGATTCTGAAACCATAGACTTCCATCTCTTCGCAACTGGAAATCTTTTACTGGTCCCGTAGACAATTTGTCGCGGATTTCTCTCAGTGCTGGGTCATCATACTGCGCTTCTTTAATTCTGTCTACAAGTCTGGGCTGATAGACAAAGCTGTAAGAACATTCGCCACTGAATCCACCACTTCGAGGCCAAACTCCTCGATCTCTCTTTCCAACGGAGACTGTCTTGCATGGCTAGACTTTCTGCTCAACGCGTCTGCCACTCTGTTGGCCTTACCCGGATGGTAGTTGATGGTTAAGTCATAGTCCTTAAGTAACTCCAACCATCTTCTCTGTCGCATATTTAGCTCTTTCTGCGAGAATAGATACTTCAAGCTCTTATGATCTGTGAACACGGCGCATTTTTCCCCATACAAGTAGTGTCTCCATATCTTAAGAGAAAATACCACAGCTGCGAGCTCCAAGTCATGCGTCGGGTAGTTCTGCTCATATGGTTTCAACTGTCTTGACGCGTACAAAATGACTCGTTCATTTTGCATCAAGACACAACCTATAAACGGGAAGTTAGTTCAAGGCTAGCATATGTATATACAATGCATTAATTGTAATGATGTACATACCTAGTCCTTTCTTGGACGCATCACTATAGATCACGAAATCGTCGGTGCCGGAGGGTTGTGCCAACACTGGGGATGTGGTCAATCTCTTCTTGGGCTCAGAAAAGCTCTGTTCGCATTCAGCAGTCCATTCAAACTTAGTCTTCTTCTGCGTGAGTCGGCTCAATGGAACTGCTATTGTAGAAAATCCTTCAACAAACTTCTTATAGTAGCCTGCAAGGCCTAGGAAGCTTCTGACTTCGGTCACATTTGTGGGTCTTGGCCATTCCGTGATGGCTTCTATCTTCTTAGGATCCACAGAAATCTCATCCTCCGAAATCACGTGACCGAGAAAGGCTACACTTCTTAGTCAAAATTCACACTTGCTGAATTTGGCATAAAGCTTTTGTTGTCTCAAAATTTGCAACACCATTCTTAAGTGTTCAGCATGAACTTGCTCGTCGAGGGAGTAGACCAAAATGTCATCGATGAACACCACTACAAACTGGTCCAACTGTTCTCGGAATATGGTGTTCACCAAATCTATAAAAGCTGCTGGGGCATTTGTCAATCCAAAAGGCATCACCAAAAATTCATAATGCCCATATCGAGTCCAAAAAGCCGTTTTAGGTACGTCTCCTGCTTTCACAAGCAGCTGATGATACCCCTGACGAAGGTCAATCTTTGAAAACCATCGGGCTCCTTTTAGTTGATCAAATAAATCCTCAATCCTTGGCAGAGGATATTTGTTCTTAATGGTGATCTTATTCAACTCTCGGTAATCAATACACAGCCTCATACTGCCATCTTTCTTCTTCACAAACAATACAGGAGCTCCCCAAGTTGATACACTGGGATGAATCAACTTCTTATCTAGCAGCTCCTGAAGTTGTCCCTTTAGCTTCTTAAGTTCAGCTGGGGCCATTCTGTAAGGTGCCTTAGATATGGGCTCGGCTCCGGGAATCAAATTAATCTCAAACTCCACTTATCTTGATGGCAGAACTCCCGGTAAGTCGTCCAGAAATACGTCCTTAAATTCGTTGATTACCGGAATCTGATCTATGGAGGGAACTTCTTTCTTAGCATCTACTGCATACACCATAAATCCCTCTGCTCCTTTTTGCAAAGCTTTAAAGGCCTTAATCGCCGTCAAGTATATCTTCTTTGGGGCTTTTGTTAACTTGACGTTTCCTTGTACCGTTATTTCATTCATCTCAGGGTCCTTAACGGTCACTTGCTTAAGTTTACAGTCAATATTGGCATGATTCTTGGTCAGCCAATCCATGCCCAATATCACATCAAAATCCTTCATCGGAATTGGAACTAATGTCATAGCAAACACCTTTCCATCCAACTCCAACTCACAATCTTTGTACTGGTGGTGGGAAACCAGCACTTGTTCTCTTGCTGCCTGCACCCTGAAGGGGGTTTCAAGCCATTCGGGTAGACAGTCGAGTCCTTTGGCGAATCGCTTAGAAATGAAGGAGTGACTCGCTTCGTTATCAAACAATACGTTCGCAGGTACTTTATTAACTAGAATCACACCTAAACACACAAAGGGTATCACATAAAGGTTTTCACATAAGGCACATTTAATCTCCAACTTAAACAACTAAATTTCAACTTAAGCAACTAATATTTAACTTAAGTCGTACCTATCACAACGTCGGTGTCCTCCTGTACTTCAGCGTCCGTCATTGCATGGACTCTCGCGTTGGGCCTACCTCTATGCTGCTGTGCCGGCCCTGCTTCTCTTGTGGCTTTGGTTTCCACTTGGGGCAATCCTTTATTCTATGGCCCGTCTTCCCACACTTGAAGCATGCTCCTGACTTCTTCCAACATTCACCCACATGGCTTTTCTGGCAGTGTGGGCATACTGCTGGTGCCTGACGGTCGGGCTGATTCTGTTGTGGTGCCCTCTGAGCTGGTCCTGCCTGCCCTTTCCTAGAAATCTTGACCCAACGTCCGGGTCTACCTCCAATTCTCTCTTCCCTGGGCCTCTTGTTAGTCTCATCACGAGCCTCTCTAGACTGTGATCGGCGCATGTCACTCTCCACACGGTAACATGCATCCAACATCTCTTCAAAAGTTTTCAAGCTAGACGCCGCTATAGCTGTACGTATGCGGGGGTTCAAACCTTCCTCAAATTTCAGCATCTTCATCCTGTTGTTTTCCAACACCATGGGCGTGAATTTTCCCAAGGCATGGAATCTATCGGCGTAATCAGAAACGGACATCCTCCCTTGTTCAAATTTGTCAAACTGTCTCATCTTCTCCAAAATAGCAGTCTCAGGCACATAGTAATCTTTGTAGGCCTGTACGAACTGTCTCCACAGGATAGGGAGAGTCATCTTTGGCAGAATACCATTCCACCATACGTTGGCTCTGCCGATCAGTAAGGGCGTGACCACATCAACCTTAAGTTCTTCAGGAACTTGCACCAGCCTGAAGCACTTTTCCACCTCGTCTAACCAAAATCCGGCCACCTCTGGATCAGTGGTCCCTTCAAAGGTGGGGACATGCATCTTCCGCATCTCCCCAATATAATACTTGATACCCTGCTGAGGAGGTGGTGGAGGAGGAGGTTGTTGTTGTTGCTGGGCAACTCCTTGTGCTATCACAGTGATAGTATCTATCAGTGCCTGGGGGACTAACACTGGTGGTGGTGGAGGGTTCTCGTTCCCATTGTCACCATTTCCTTGATTATCTCTTCGGGGAGGCATTTTCTGCAAAATCAACGCTTATCAGCATTCAGCAATTCCAAAGTAAATACTGAAGGCCCTTATGTGTTGTACAAGGTGGAACTCGTAAACTAAATAGAATAACATTTATTGATTAAATTTTATCGTACTCGCACACACCCATCCCAATCAAACTTATATCTAAGATCATGTAATTAGACCTAAAGATCAACTTAGAGTCAAAATCATAGCTTAAGACTCTACATGGCAAAACCTAGGTCTCCGAGGTAGATCTGAAGCCTAGGCTCTGATACCACCTGTGGCGCCCCGACCCAGACAGCGGAATCCAAACCGGTGCACCCGTCGTAGCTTACTGAGAAGACTACAAGACGTCTCATCTCTCGAATACACATCATCAATGACGTTAGAGAAATAAGTATGGAAACACGTATCTCATAAATCTAAACCATCAATGCGGTACACCAAAAGATAAAGTGACTATCAATAACTGTTTATGGACGCAGCTATCTAAATCTTCAAATGAAATAAGAAAACTAAAATAACAAGAAATAGTTTAAACAATTCCCAACATGCTCTAGGCATCCCATTCTGCCCACTCGCCATCGTCCTCAATGAATATCATATCATAACTAGGTTCATCTGCAAAACAAAGGTAGTACCCTTAGCGAAAAACGCTAGCAAGTAACCCGCTTATAAGACATACAGGATCAACACATGGCAAGACATGAGTAATATATAATTCAAGGGATTGGTGGGGCACATGTCTTGTATAACTTCAAAAAATGTAGACTAGTAGCATACAAAAGCAAGAACCGTAATTCATACACACATTTAGCAGTTCAATGACAGTCCAGTTACAAGCCAATCATAACATTTCAACTCGCGTGATGCATGACAAAATATGCACTATACTACACAGTCACAAATGCGTATGCGATTTCTTTTCAAAACAGTGCAATGCATGTCACAATGTCCGGTCACATAACTTTATACCCTGTAGTGGGTCATGGCTTATATTTCCATCCCATGACACACCACCGCTTAAATTTATACCTTGTAATGCTCCACGGCTTATATTTCCATCCCGTGTCACATTACAGCCAACTTTATACCCTGTAATGTATCATGGCTTATATTTCCATCCCATGACACATTACAGCCTTAACTTTATACCCTGTAATGCTCCACGGCTTATATTTCCATCCCGTGTCACATTACAGCCCATTTCGCAAACTTTATACCATGGGCCGAAGCACAGCTCTTTTCAAAACATTATGCAAATGCAAGTGCCATGATGCAAGACTCCTCATATCAATCACAATCTTTAATCACATACTTCAAATCACGTTCACATATCAATCAGTCACACGAGGCTCATCTCATGCACACACTCGAGCTTATTCTTCACGGCATATCGACATCACCTAAACATTGACTCCAGAACTCACAGGCTAATGTAAGAACCCTCACGTTCCTCTTTTGTACTCTGTAAAGCCACATACGTTCATTCCTAACCCCTTAGGTCTTTCACGTTGAAATCCGATTCGAATGTCCTTCGAATTCTCCACATTTGATTCACCATCTTAAGTCATGTTCCCAAGACTTAGACTAACCTCAATCAGGTCCTAAGAAGTCCCTCAGATCACCCAAAGGGTCCCCTAGCTTCCCTCTTTCTTCCCTTATTTTCCCACAAAATTGATGGACATCATGCCCTCACATCGATCGATCGATGTGACTTCATACCATCACATCAATCGATCGATGTCCCTCAGAGAACATCGATCTCTCACCCCATTCTACATCGATCGATCAATGTGACTTCGAACCCTCACATCGATCCATCGAAGTTCATCAGAGAACATTGAACTCTCAACCCCTTATACGTCGATCGATCTACGTACTACTGAGACCCATCGATCTCTCATCCATAAGACATCGATCGTTGTACTTCGAACTCTGACATCGATCGATCGATGTCAGCGTTTTCTCCAGAATCTCCTCTGTGAATTTCTGCAGTTTCAATCAAACGATTTCACACTTTCTTCCAACCATTCCAAGCATAATCTTCCCTATCAATCCATTCTTAATCCACCAAAAACATCACCTTTAACATACGATTGACGGATTCAATCCTAACACTCGAAGTATTCATCAAATCAAATCCAAAAATCTAATCTTTCCA
>AP025058.1:33852801-34002860 GCA_036186865.1 Eustoma russellianum
ATGAAGGATTGATCACATCTTGATCAACCTTTCACAACAATGAGCATGTATGGTGGTCTATACAAAGCCTATTCAATATATTTGAATATAAGAACAATAGGCTTGAAGGAGAAGAAGAAAGAAAAGTAGATGAAAGTAGAAGACACTTTTTGCACTTTGGAAAATATGAGACTTGTCTTTTTTTTGGTTGGCTCTCTTCACTTCTTTTTATCACAACATGGCCGTCCCCTAAGGCTTTTCTTCATCTTGAGAATTCTCTTTTATGTCCTTGGAAGAATGCCTTGTGTAGATGTGACACCATCTTGCTTACTTAGCACAACTTGATTGGATGATTGTCTTGGCCTTGCTTACTTGGCACTCCTTGATTGGATGAGATTTGTCATCACTTAAAGGCTGTAAAAATCTGAGAATAAAACATAAAACATGTGCCAAATTGAAGTTCAAAACATTGCCAAAAATTATGCAATTAATCCCCTCAAATCTGGAAGCAATTTTTGATCACATTGAAGACTAAAATTCGGCCAGCACCATTGTCTCACATGCTGAAATTTTCAGTATGTGCTATATTTTCAAGACTTTGAAATATTAACATATTAATACACATCAATCCCTTGAATATTGAGAAGCAAATTGATCACCATTAAGACATAAAATTCGGCCAACATAATGTCTCACATGCTGAATTTTCAGCATGTGTTACATTTGCTACAAAGTTTGAAATGTTACCTAGTGTAGCTTCCTCCATTATGTCACTAACCTTGTGTGGCTTATTCTTCACCAATTGAGATACCAACTAAGCTCCACATAAGCTCCACCAAGGCTGCATTAGGCGTGTATGAAGGCTTGACCATGTGCTGAATTTTATTTTTGTAAACTTTGTAAAATAGTGCACAATAATTACACATGTATGATATGTTCCAATCAGCCCTATTTTGAATATTCTATAACACTTTAATATGTATTGAATATGTAAAAAATTTCTAGATACATGTTACATGTCATGCCTAAAACATTCCATGTGTTGTGTTCGTAGAAAACCGAATTTTCGACTTTTGTCGATTCTGCGAATTTTCTCCGATTGAATTCAAACATTTTGCACATGTTATATATATTATGTCACACATAATATAAATAAAATAACTTGAATATTCAGCTCTAATGGCTGATTAAAAGTGGCACCCCATGTGCTTAAAAATTGAATTTGGAATCTCCACAATTTGGCCTGCATTGGGGGTGATTTGTGTGTGCCAACATAGAATGATTTTATGGCTGACTGTACCATTTTAGCCACCAAATTTGTGGCCACTTTTGAAGTGTAGGGGCTGGCCATCTATATATGGCAAGTACGTGACACGTTAGTGAAGTTTCGGTAGTCACCCGATACGACAATTTTTGGTTTACAACCTTGTAACATGTCGTAATAATTTTGTCGTCACTATGACTTATATCATATGATATAAGACCTGAATATACTCATAAATATAAGGTAAGTATAGTGGTGTGATGTTGACATACGTTTGTAATATATGTAACGTGTCGGTAATACGTCGGAATATATGTGTATTGTGCCTTTTTTAAAAAATCTGAATATATATAATTTATGTATATAAAAACGTGTGGTGAGTAATGAGAGGAGACTTTCCATTTACATGTTTGTTTCCTTCCTGCTTCTCTAAATATATCTCTATTTAATGAACTACTTAGTTCATTTAACTAAGTACTTCTCTTAATGAACTAGTTTAGTTCATTGATGGTGGCACCTCAAAATAGTTCAAACACAACAAATGTTTGCCATTTGATGTAAGCTTTAAAGCTTCATGGCTTGTTAGTACGGCAACATTATATATAAAGTATATAAGGCAAGTTTGTTGCAAAAACGTGTCAAGTAATAAATTGTGCCATGCATTTCTTTAACGCACGTTATTTAAATCATGCATTTTGTGAATCACTCAAACTCTTTTTCTCAACATAATTCACCTTTGGCGGTTTCAATGTGTGTTTTATGTATAGTGGAGGTGGAGAATGTGATAAAATTGTCAGGATCAAAAGTCATAGTGTCGGTTGCCCCACAATCGAGGATCCACCGAGAATGTTTATTTTTAGAAGTCGGGTCAGGTTCGGAATGAGTGGGTGAAAATAAGGTAGGGGCAGTTTGGTAATAAGGCAAGGGATTAGGTTGGATTTTATTGGGGAGGGTATTTTGGTCTTTTGTGCAGGGATGAGGGTTTTTTGTATGCAGGGGTATTTGGGGAAAAAAAGAAATGGGTTGGGGATTATAAAATCCCAACCCTACCTGAAGAGTTCCATGCCTCCTCTCTGTTGCCCCTTCGTCCTTGTCCCGTCTTCTCCACTGCTGGTTCTTTCATGGCCGCTTTCCCTCTCCTTATCGTAGCAACTGCTGGTGTCTGCAGAGATGCCCATTGCTGCGGCCCCTTGGCCAGCCCCGTCTGCTTTCTTGCGCTCTCCCTGTTTGGCAGTCCCTTGTGGGTTTCCCCACCAGTCTGGGTACCCCACTAATTCAAAGCATTCCTTCTTGGTATGCTTTCTCTTGCCACAGTGAGTGCAGTACAGCTTCGTTTGTCCTCTTTTTCTCCACCCCGCTGTGAATTTTGTGATGAGCGAGGTGGATCTCCTTTTTTCCCGTCAGTTCTGGTACGAAGTCCGTCCCCTACCCCTGATGATGAGCCAACGTGCTCTGAGGGGCCTCATTTCAGGATTATCATCCTGGCTTCTTCTCGTCTGATAGCTGCATAGGTTGCTTCTGGTGAAGGCAGTGTCTCCTTTTTAAGAATATCCCTCTTGATGGCTTCAAATCTGTCATCTGTTGCCATCAATAGTTGGAACAGTCGTTGTTCCTTGATTTTGTTGTTGTATATGGCGATATCCTCTGTATCCCTCATAGGATTGGGCTCCCTTCGGTCAATCTCCATCCAAATACTATACAGCATGTTGCACAGGTCTTCCAGGCTGTTGTTTCCTTGCTTGATTGAGTTAGCTTGCCTGTGCAGGTAAATACCTGCAGTGAGTCTGTCCCTGTGCCGTATGTGACTGTCAAGCCATCCCACAAGGCCTTGGCAGTCGGGTATTGCAAGATGTCGTTCACCAGATTTGGCTCAATATTTTGTATAAGCCACGTGAACACACAGTGATCGTTTTTCTCCCACTGTGAGTAATTGGGATTTGTGACAGCCGGAGGACGAGGCGTACTGGTTAAATGCTAACTCTGGCCTCTCCCCCTAACTACCTTTCTGATTAACGTTGCCCAGAGTTGATAATTTTCATTGTTTAGTTTGATGCCAATTGACAGATTGTCGGAGTTGGTGGTGGGAATTTGCAGATTGAGGCCACTCAGCAAATTGGCCAGTTGAATGGCTAAATCATTGTTTTCTGGTTTATTTCTCCACTTCCTGACATTTCGCCTTTGGTTTCTTGCAGGTTTTGAGGCTGCCTAATCTTTGCTGGGGTGCGAGATGGGTGTTAAGGGAACTATGATGACACAGTTGTGAGTTCCCGAAAAAAAATCGACTGGTTGTTTCTGGGGGTAAGCCTGGCTTTGTTCTTGTCAGGTTTTTTTCTGGAGGCAGAGGATTGATTCTGTGTGTGTTTTTTTTCCTGGATGGTTTAGTGCAGATGCACTCTGTTTGTGGGTTTGGACTGTGATGAGCTTGTGTTCTGAGTCCTCAGAAACCAAACACGCTCTGATACCATGAAGATTAGAATGAAAGAATTCGTTTTTCATTGATTGAATGTGTATACAAACACCCTATCTATAGTGTCTCCAACCAAGACAATTATGGTAATAACACAATTACAGGGTATGATTGACTCTATACTAATGACATATCAATTTACACTTAAGAACATTCCTTTTCTACTTATAGTATGATTTGATACTTTCCATCAGTCCGATCGGCGATATGACATCATTTATCGTTATTTTAGATGATAGTTTTGTATTCACGGCCAACTACAGATTTCTTAACTCAAAAACTGATTTTCTTCCTATTGAGCAAAATCATTGCCTCAACCTGGATAATGACACTTTTATGACTGGTACTATTGTCTATCGTCGACTTATTGATCGGCTTATCTACCTAACTATTAATTGGCGAGAGCTCACCTATTGTGTTCATATCATGACACAATTCATCTTCATTTTATCTTTGTTTCGTGCTTTGCCTCAGCTCCTCTTCAGCTCAGCACGGCTACCTTTATCTTTCACATATGTCAGCTCAACTGACAATTTGTCTTCTAACACGTTGGTTGTGTTATAATAGTTTGTAAAGGCAATGGGATGAAGAATGAAGGTGAATTGGTGTTGGAATAAGCAAGAATAGCTTGACTCATGACATGGATCGATCCATGTCTCAGTTGGATAGATCCGTGTGGCTTGAAAATGAAGTTGAGTATTCTGCCGGACATAGATCGATGACATTGATCAATTGATGTCACATAGATCGATCATATCGATCGATCGATGTACCCTGAGTGCAGAGTTAAAACTTTATGTCCAACATAGATCGATCACATAGATCGATCGAATCGATGCGATAGATCAAAGTGGACAGGATAAAAGTTGGAGCTTACTGTGAGACATCGATTGATGACATCGATCGATCGATGTGCCAACAGAAGTGTTTTTCATGCAGAATCACAACTTATGCACCAAGGGACATACTCAATCACCATGCAACGGAAAGAAACGTCTGAATGGAGTTTGAGAGCTTATAAATATGCTATTACAACCCATTTTTCAAGATATCTTGCAACCAAGTTCATACTTACATTCTGTATTCTTCTTCCTACACATTTTCACTATTGTTTTTGAAAGTTCATTGAATCTCTATTTTTTTGCTGATAATAAAAGATTGTTGGCTGTTGTATCCTAGGAGGAAGTTTGCTAACAACCCTGCAGCAACCAGTGGAGGCAAATATTCCTTACGGAAAGTGATTCTCACGCCTCAAGCCAATCTTCTTCTCATTCATTCTCTCTTGTTCATTTTTTTGATTCCTTATTTATTTAACAATTGTAAGGAATATTTGAAATGGATTCAAAGACATTTTTGAACCAAGAGAGCATGAAACTTGATCGTTTCAATGGCACCAACTATCTGAGGTGGAAGGACAAGATATCGTTCCTCCTGACCGCACTTCAGATTAGGTATTCTCTGGACCCAAATCTGAAGGATTTGCAGATCCCACAAGAAGAGGACCCTGAGGAGGTCAAGGCCGCTTGGAGGAAGAGACATGAGGATAACATGCTATGCCAAGGGCATATCCTCAACAATCTGTCAGACCGTATCTACGATCTGTTTACGGCAACTTCATCACCAAAGGAGATAAAGAATGCCTTGGAGTTCAAAAACAACAACGAGAAACAAGGCGCGGACAAATTCCAGGTGATGAAGTATTTTAATTTTAAGATGGTTGAAAATTTTTCAATCATGGACCAAGTGCACGAGTTGCAGGTCATTGTTTCCAAACTCAAAGAGGGTGTGGAAGTTTTGAGGTATTGCAAGGGGGAGTAATCGCAAAGCTTCCCCCTAGTTGGAATGACTACAGGAAGAAATTACTGCACTCAACAGAATCCTTTTCCCTTGAACAACTTCAAAAGCATTTGCAAATTGAAGAAGAGACAAGAAGTCTTGTAAAGAGACATGTCTCTGATGATGCACCTAGAGTGCATTATGTCAAAGGGAAAATAGGGAGTTGGGTTGGAAACAAACAAAAGAACTCCACGACGTCTGAATCCATAGACAAAGCAGAATCCAAGAAAGACAAGAGATGCTATAATTGTGGCAAGAAAGGACACCTCAAGAAGGACTGTTGGTTTCGAAAGAAACAAAAATAGGGTGCTAGTTCCCAAAATACCAACAATGCAAATACGGTAAACATTGAGACCGATCAATTGGTAGCAATGGTTTTCGGATTGCATGTTGGTATGGTAACAGAACTTCGAAATCACGAATGACTGGTGGTTTGATTCGAGTGCGACTGTACACGTATGCAACAATAGGGCTCTATTCAAGACCTATTATGTTGTGGATGATAGCCAGCAGGTTCTGATGGGAAACCGCAGCGCCACAAAAGTCTTGGGTAAAGGTAGTGTAGAGTTAAACTTTACTTCGGGAAAGAAGTTGTTATTAGTCAAAATTCTACATATACCTGAGATTTCAAAGAATCTCGTTTTTGCTAGTCTTGTTTGTAAGAATGGATTCAAGATTGCAATGGAATGGGACAAAATTATAGTGTCCAAGAATGGTGTCTTTGTTGGCAAGGGTTATGCTTACGACGGAATGTTTAAATTAAGTATCAATAAAAATTCCACAGTTTGTGTTTACTCTGTTGATTCTTCTTTTTCATTGTGGCATGATAGACTTGCTCATGTTAGTAATATTAATTAAGTTTATGTCTAAGCATGCCTTAATTTCTTGCAAAGATGAAAATGAAAGAACATGTGAAGTGCGTATACAAGCTAAAATGACAAAGAAACCATTTCCGAAAGTAGAACGGAAAACCAACTCTTAGAACATATTCATTCATATTTTGTGAATTGAACGGTGTTTTAACCCGAGGTAGAAATCGATATTTCATAACTTTCATTGATGATGCCTCTAGATATACATATATATACTTGCTAAGGCATAAAGATGAAGCCTTTAACATGTTCAAAGTCTATAAAATGGAAGTTGAAAATCAATCGGGATTGAAAATCAAAGTTCTAAGAAGTGATCGTGGTGGTGATACTTTCCTCTTGAATTTAATCAATTCTGTGAGGAGAATGGTATTATAGACCAGAAATGTGCTCCGTATACACCGCGACAAAACGGTCTGGCTGAAAGAAAGAATAGAAGTTTAGTTGACATGCTAAATGCAATGTTAATAAACTCTAGTTTGCCAAAGAATTTGTGGGGAGAAGCCTTGTTAACGGCTTGTCGCATTGATAATAGAATTCCTTCTAAAAAGTTTAAGGTTTCTCCATATGAATTATGGAAGAAACAAGACCAAATCTAAGTTATCTTAGAGTTTGGGGTTGTCTAGCCTATAATAGAGTTCCGGATCCAAAGAGGACTAAGTTGGGGACAAGAGCTCTTAAAGGTGTCTTTATTGAATATGCTGAAAACTCTAAGGCATATAGGATTCTAGATTTAGAATCTAATGTGGTTGTTGAATCTAGAGATGTTGAATTTCTTGAGAATAAATTTCTTAAAAACATATTCAAATCAAAGTTCAACAAGTGAAAATTTGAATTGAACCATCGGTATTATATTTTCTTCTAAATACCCATTTACATCCAATTGCTTTGGAACTTGGAGGCAAATCAGTGAGAACCCACGTATCGTTAGACAATAACGAGTTCATCTCATCATCAGTTGCTACCTTCCAAAATGATGTATCTCTCGATTGCATCGCCTCCTTATAGGATTTTGGATCATCTTCCACGCTTAGTACAATAGGTATTTGATTAAACACCTTTGTCATATTACCTTCAACTAAGAAAGTAATGAATTGTGAAGAAATGAAGTCCAGATCTAAATACTTTTCCTTTCTAGCACGTTGACTTCTCCTAACCTCAGTTGGAGAATTTTGACTAAATACTTTGATCATCAACACTAGAAGGATCATTGGAAAAATCTCCAAATGATATCATACACCAGAAAAGTGCTCCGTATACACCCAACAAAATGGTTTGGCTAAAAGAAAGAATAGAAGTTTAGTGGACATGCTAAATGCAATGTTAATAAACTCTGGTTTGCCAAAGAATTTGTGGGGAGAAGCCTTGTTAACGGCTTGTCACATTCATAATAGAATTCCTTCTAAAAATTTAAGGTTTCTCCATATGAATTATGGAAGAAACGAAGACCAAATCTAAGTTATCTTAGAGTTTGGGGTTGTCTAGCCTATTATAGAGTTCCGGATCCAAAGAGGACTAAGTTGGGGCCAAGAGCTCTTAAAGGTGTCTTTATTGGATATGCCGAAAACTCTAAGCATATAGGATTCTAGATTTAGAATCCAATGTGGTTGTTGAATCTAGAGATGTTGAATTTCTTGAGAATAAATTCTTGAGAACAGATTCAAATCAAAGTTCAACAAGTGAAATTTGAATGAACCATTGTTGGAGATTTCCAATGATCCTTCTAGTGTGATGATCAAATCAAATTCTCCAACTGAGGTTAGGAGAAGTCAACGTGCTAGAAAGGAAAATATTTACATCCGGACTTCATTTCTTCGCAATCCATTACTTTCTTAGTTGAAGGTAATAGGACAAAGGTGTTTAATCAAATACCTATTGTACTAAGCGTGGAAGATGATCCAAAATCCTATAAGGAGGCGATGCAATCAAGAGATGCATCATTTTGGAAGGAAGCAATTGATGATGAGATGAATCGTTATTGTCTAACAATACGTGGATTCTCACTGATTTGCCTCCAAGTTCCAAAGCATTGGATGTAAATGGGTATTTAGAAGAAAATACAATACGATGGTTCACTTCAAACTTTCAAGGCTAGATTAGTAGCCAAAGGCTTTAGACAACGAGAAGGGATAGACTATTTTGACACATATGCTCCGTTGCGAGAATAACATCCATTAGAGTGTTGAACATCATTAGCATCCATAAATAACTTGGTTATTCATCAAATGGATGTTAAGACTGCATTTCTCAATGGTGATTTAGACGAAGAGTCTATATGGAACAACCGGAAGGTTTTGTACTTCCGGGGAATGAGCACAAAGTGTGCAAATTGATAAGGTCATTGTATGGATTGAAACAAGCACCGAAACAATGGCATGAAAAGTTTGACACTACCATTTTAAAGAATGGTTTCCGGCATAATGGTGCAATAAGTGTATATTCCAAGTTTACAGACAAATATGGTGTCATTATTTGTTTGTACGTGGATGACATGCTAATTATCGGTACTAATATGGAAGGAGTAAATGAACTAAGAAGTATTTAACTTCACAATTCCAAATGAAAGATTTGGGTGAGGTAGATACTATCTTAGGGATTAAAGGTGTCCAAACATAGTGGGGTTTTGCTCTTTGTCAATCTCATTACATAAACAAAGTGTTGAATAAGTTCAAACACTTGGAGATCAAAGAAGCAAACACACCATTCGATGCCTCATACAAATTGACTGGACATACCGGTAGAGCGGTGACAATTGGAATATGCTAGTGCAATTGGTAGTTTAATGTATATGCATTGCACTAGACCGGATATTGCCTTTGCGGTGTGTAATTATCAAGGTATACTAGTAATCCTAGTATAGACCATTGGAAGGCAATCGGCGAGTACTTGGGTACTTGAAGAAGACTATGATTGGATTGTTTTATAATGTTTTCCAGCCGTGTTAGAAGGTTATACTGATGCTAGTTGGATAACTAGCGTTTGATAACAAATCTACTACGGGTTGGATATTTACATTGGGTGGTGGTGCTGTTTCTTGGGCTTCAAAGAAACAGACATGCATAACTCATTCTACAATGGAATCCGAATTCATAGCATTGGGATTGCAGGTAAAAAGGGAATGGCTGAGAAATCTATTATTGGATATAGATTGTGGCCACAACCGATGCCAGCCATTTCTTTACACTGTGATAGCCAAGCAACGATGTCTAGAGCTTATAGTAAAATCTATAACGGAAAATCTAGACATGTCATCCTTAGGCATGATTATGTAAGGCAATTAATTATGGATGGTGTAATAACATTGTATACGTCAGATCCTGTAATAACCTGGCAGATCCGTTGACAAAGAGTCTTTCAAAAGACTTGGTACAAAGTACATCTTTAGGGATGGGATTAAGACATATGGAATAAGTTCACTTGTGATAGAAACTCAACCTGGTCTAGCATACCACTAGGCAAAGGTTCAATGGGTAACAACAAGTCACAAAGTGAGGTATTAAAGCACTACGATTGATCTTTAAAGAATCAAACCGCACGACATTGATCTTTAAAGAATTGAAAATGTTAGTGTTAAAGGAGGGTAAGCACTCTTAATGAAGGATTAAGAGGAACTATCTTAATCTTCACCTATCATGTGTATAATATTTCCGTTCTAGCACATAGGAATCTGATTCAAGGCTTTTTAGCTATCATGATTTCGTTAGAACTTTGAAGTGTTATACTAATAAGAGGTTCAAATCGAAAGATACTTATTAGATGCATGAAATGTCATAAGTTGCTTTACAAACTAAGTGGGGGATTGTTATCATAGTTTGTAAAGGCAAGGGATGAAGAATGAAGGTGAACTGGTGTTAGAATAAGCAAGAATAGCTTGACTCATGACATGGATCGATCCATGTCTCAATTTGATAGATCCATGTGGCTTGAAAATGAAGTGAGTATTCTGCCAGACATTGATCGATGACATCGCTCGATCGATGTCACATAGATCGATCACATCAATCGATCGATGTACCCTGAGTGCAGAGTTAAAACTTTCTGTCCAACATAGATCAATCACATAGATCGATCGAAGTGACTTCGATCGATCGATGTGATAGATCGAAGTGGACAGAATAAAAGTTGGAGCTTAATGTACCCACATCGATCGATGACATCGATTGATCGACGTCACATCGATCGATGACATCGATTGATCGACGTCACATCGATCGATCGATGTGGCCAACAGAAGTGTTTTTCATGCAGAATCACAACTTATGCACCAAAGGACATACCCAATCACCATGCAACGGTAAGAAACGTCTGAATGGAGTTTGAGAGCTTATAAATAGGCTATTACAACCCATTTTTCAGATATCTTGAAACCAAGTTCATACTTACATTCTGTATTCTTCTTCCTACACATTTTCACTCTTGTTTTTGAAAGTTCATTGAATCTCTATTCTTTTGCTGAGAATAAGAGATTGTTGGTTGTTGTATCCTAGGAGGAAGTTTGTTAACAACCCTGCAGCAACTAGTGGGGGCAAATATTCCTTACGGAAAGTGATTCTCACGCCTCAAGCCAATCTTCTTCTCATTCATTCTCTCTTGTTCATTGTTTTGATTCCTTATTTGTTTAACTGGTTGCCTAGATCATGTTGGCTGACCTGAGTTTAGCTCGGCACTTCAGTTCAGTTCGGCTGGGACTTAGTTTCCACAACTTATCTACTTAACTATTACTTGGCGAGATCTCACCTATTGCGTTCATATCATGACACAATTTATGCAAGCTTCAATATAGTTCTTTCTATTACGTTCTGATTGTGATTTCTATATGACTGCCTACTTTGATGCGAGTGGGCAAGTTGTCCCCTCACGCAATGATCCCTTGGTGCTTATTTTGTTAAGCTTGTCTCTTCTTTATAACTTAGAAACAAGTGATGGTTTTGAAATCTTCTGTAGAAGCTGAATATTGAAACTTAGCGTACAACAACAACATTACTCATTGTCTTAGAGGCTTCCGTCTATGACGGGATATGGGAGGTCAGATGTACGTAATCATACCCATGTATTTGAAACACACAGAGGTTATTTTCCGATGACCCGTAATGATGTCTCAAGCTATGTCGATCAACTGATGCTTTTCAATATAAGAAGCGCAGCCAATTTAGTAAGTCATTTTACTTTATTCCATCATATTCCAAAGTCAAGGAATAGCGTATAAATTAAAATGGTTAAAAGGTCTATTACAATTTCCTTGTGTCTCAAATTTGGAGCCATGTCTCTTCTTTGTGATAGTCAAGTTACTTTTCATCTTGTGGATTTTTGTTTTTCATGAACGTACTAAATATACCGATGCCGATTGTCATTTTGTACATGACGAAATTTGCAAAGTCGATCTTGTTACGAGTTGGGTGTCTGTAATCCACACACTAGCCTGTCCATCTATACAACAACAACATTACCCTATTGTCTTATAGGTTTCCGACTATGACGAGGTATAGAGGGTCAGATCTATGCAACCATACTCATGTGTTAGAAACACACAGTGATTGTTTCTCAATGATCCATAATGAAAATTGTGTTAAGCTTTGTCGATCAACTGCTACTTCACAATATAACAAGCGCAGCCAAATTAGTGAGTCATTTATTTTATTCCATCATATTTCAAAGTCAAAGAAAAATATGTCTTTGACTCCTTAGAAATGAAAACTAGCCTTTTCATATATGTCGGCTATTATTGCCACTTATTGTTAGTGGTGGTAATGTTTTAGTCAAAGAATAAGACATCAAGGGGCAATGGCAAACTTTCAAAACCTTTTTAACAGCGTAAGAGTTGACCATGAAGAAAGAGAAAGCGTCACTATCCAAAAACGACGGTGTAATACCTGCGTGCATCGTAGCATCACACAGGGAGAAGTGAACATAGCACTTAAGAAGATGGGAAGAGCTAAGGCATTTGGCTTGGATAACATGCCCATTGAGGCGTGGAAGTGTTTGGGAGAGAAAGGGGTTCAATGGCTAACTATTCTGTTCAACCTTATTTTCAAAATATGTAAAATACCAAATGAGTGGAGAATGAGCGTAGTGGTCCCTCTATATAAGAAAAAGGAGACGTGCAGTGTTGTGGGAATCATAGAGAGATTAAATTGCTAAGTCATACAATGACGTTATGGGAGAGAGTAATCGATACTAGAATTAGGGGAGAAACTCAAGTTACGGTAAATCAGTTTGGTTTTATGCCAGGACGGTCAACTACGGAAGCAATATACATTTTAAGGAGACTGATGGAAAGGTATAGGGAGAAGAAGCGCGATCTACATATAGTTTTCATCGATCTTGAAAAGCATATGATAGTGTGCCCCGCAAACTGATATAGGATAGTCTGGATGCAAGAGGGGTTCCTATGAAGTATATAGACATAATTAGGGATATGTATGTTAGGACGAAAACAACTGTTCATACGCCTGTAGGGAATACGGACTTCTTTCCAGTGGAGGTAGGCATCCATCAAGGGTCCGCTTTGAGCTCATTCCTTTTTGCAGTTGTCCTAGATGAGTTGTCAAAGTCGATCCAAGAGACAGTCCCATGGTGTATGCTTTTTGCTGACGATATTGTATTAGTCGCGGAAAGCAGACATAACCTGAGTATGAGACTAGAGGAGTGGCGAGGTGTTTTAGAGAGAAAAGGCCTAAGGATTAGTCGTTCCAAGACTGAATATCTGCACTGTGACTTCAGCGGCGCAGCCAACGATGAGAATAGGCAACTCACCATCGAGAGTCAAGTGGTCCCAAAGGTAAGTAAGTTCAAGTACCTGGGATCATTTGTACAGAATGATGGGGACATAGAGAGTGACATAGCACACCGAGTTCAGGCATGTTGGTGTAGGTAGAGGGCAGCCTCAGGAGTGCTGTGTGACAAGAATTTTCCAATTAAATTAAAGGAAAAATTTTATAGGGTGGCAGTGCGGCTGGCAATGTTATATGGAAAGAATGCTTGGCTATCAAGAGGACACAGTCACAGAAGATGGATGTGGCAGAGATGAAGATGTTGAGGTGGATGTGTAGGCATACAAGGCTAGACAAGATAAGAAATAAGGTATACAGAGAAAGGTTAGGGGTGACTAGTGTAACAGATAAGATAAGAGAGGGAAGACTGAGATGTCTTGGGCAGGTTAAGAGGAGACAGACAACGGCGTCTGTTAGAACAATTGAAAACCTCACTGTAGAAGGGAAGAGGAGTAAAGGCAGACTCAAACTGACGTGGGATGAGTAGATTAGGCATGACTTACTAGAGTTGCACCTCTCTGAGGACATGGTCCAGGATAGGAGTTCATCGAGGCAGAGGATTAAGGTTAAGGAGGGGTAGACATGATATAAGGCATCTTAGAGCATACTTAGAGGATTAGATAGTATTTGCACTTTAGTTTGACTTTGCATATTTTGTTTTGGTCTTATTCTTTCAATTATTTGTGCATGTGCACTATCATGACTATTTTAATAGCGGAAGACTTTTGTATATGTTTAAGTTGACTTTGCACTTGTTTGTTTATGTTCTGCCGTTGTTTTATATTATATGTACATATACACGTTAGGAGTATTTTAATATCGGCAGCCTCCTCTTTGTATTTCTTGAATAACCTCACTAACACACTAGCACATCATAGCCGTATTATTGCGTCGTTTATGCAGGTACATATAGAGACAGGGGTCTCACTGGAAGCAAACTCTCTATCCCTTGGGATAGAGGTATCGTTTGCCTGTCATTTACCCTCTCCAGACCCTAGCGACAGCTTTTGCTGTCATTGGAAAATACTGGGTTCGATTGATTGATTGATTGTTAGTGGTGGTAGTAAGACATTAATGAGGATGTCTCCTTCCGAGTTGAGCGCCTGCAATCAGCACGTTCCAACATCAGGGGTATTAGCCTTCAAGTATATCGGTTATTATTTTTTCATTTTCGATAAAGTCAATTAACATTTTTTTTGATTTTGAAATATAATGGAATAAAGCAAAATGACTCACTAAATTGGTTACAATTTTATATTATGAAGTAGTAGTTAATCGATAACTTGACGCAATTTTCATTATGGTTTATCAGGAAACAACATCTGCGTGTTTCTAACACATAGGTATAGTTGCATACATCCGACCCTGCATACCCGTCATAAGCAAGAGCATCTAAAGCAATGAGATCCGACCCTTCATACCCGTCATAAGCAAGAGCATCTAAACAATGAGATAATATTGTTGTTGTATATCGGCTATTATTGCCAATTGTCGTGATTACTGATAGTTAGCCATTAGTTAGGATGTTTCCTTAGTGTGATTTTGTCATTAGGATGGCACATGATATGTATGTAACCTTGGACGAATAATGATACGACTATAAATGAGAAATAAACAATTTGCGTTTCATTTCCTTGTCATAATTAATCTAAAATGTTCAATGCACAATTTTAAAAACTATTACTCCTTATTTTTCAAAATATTGTTACATCTGGTCAAACATAGTTGGTCCAAACACTATTCAAAATCAAATTATTAAAATATCTGACACACTATTTATTGGAATTTAGTATTAAATAATGTGAGTTACTATTTTGACAAACTTTTGTTAAGTATTTTAAATTTTTTGTCTTAATTGATGTCGAATACTGGTTTTTACCAAATGTTACTCTATTTTAGAGACGGAAGGAGCATAATCTGAGTTCTAAAAAATGTTGTTATTTTACGTGAAAATGATTCTTCAATATAGTAAACAAGTTTTATTTATTTTTCACAAATTTTCAAAATAGCAAATGAGCATATGTAGGTCTACTAGCTATCTATTACGTAAATGATAAATATGTTGGCTTGTGTGTGTTTTGATGATTTACATAAGCTAAATTAGCAAAAGATTTCGAACAATTTGGAAAACAAAATGTCAAGTTTTCATGATAGTTAGGACGTAGAATAGTTTTGACCAAACATTTGATGTGCTTCATGATAAATTACACCGAACTCAAAACGGTCCAGTCTGAACATTTGTGGTAAGCACATAAAACTTTCTGTTAAGACAACCGAATGCAGCTTTTGCATTCGGTAACTCACGAGGCCAAACTCTCAATGGACGAGTTCAAATATTCGGTCTCTATATTTTAAAATTCTGAATTAGTCAATAGGTCAAGGTGAAAGTTTTACTGAACTCAGGACCGAAGTCAAAATTGTGAGTTTGCCCTAAAGTGATAAGGGACGTTTGGTGTTAAGTTTAGTGGGGTAAATGGGAAGTTCCGAGGAGGAGATCAAACTCAAGACCAAATTCATGGTTGAGTTCAGTCTGAATGACTGGACGTTTAGTCCGTGAGATCATTGTCCTGAAATAGAGCCGTTATAACACGATTTTTAAACTAAAAAAGGTTGTATCTCTCTCTTATCTGTCCCTAAATTGATTGTATATTGTCAATGTCTCTAATGTGAATTTGAGTGCTTTCACATGTCTTATAAGCATCTAGGTGGTAAATATTCGACGACAATGAGAAAAAGAGTTGTTTGAAAATTTTGAATTACGGAAAAGTAATTAATGAAACAAGATAAAGGGGCAAGGCTAAGAGAAACAAAATTGAAGATCTCTATATATACAAGAAGCTTTAGAGAGGCAAATACATACTTTCGACTTTTTCAAACTCTATTCTCCCTTCATCTCAAAAGCTCTCAACTGCAAAAATGTTTAAAGCTCATTAATTCCTTATTTCATGTATTACTCGTTGTATTCTAAGAATATTGAATTCTAAAACAAGATATACTAAACATATTTGATTTATTGCTTGTAATTAAGATTTAATTTGAAAGTTTAACTCAATTTCTTTTTCCAAAACCGAATTGGTGAAAGTTATTAGAAAGAACTTTGTTACATTTGTGAAGAGGCAACTAGAAAATCTTTAAAGCTCTTACTTGTAGTTGTTGTAGAAGTTAATGTAGGAATTATTGTTACACAAGGTGTTTTATCACTTGTTGCATAAGGAACTTGTTGACCTCTCCAAAGCGTTCTCCGACGGATGAGATCTGAGGAGGTTTATTATGAGGCAAAATATGAGGTCTCTAATCACGCGACGCCACGTGTATAAAAGATTCTTTTTTTGAAAAAAAAAAAGTAAACAACGGGCCCTTTTGAACACGTGGTGTCGCGTGATTGGAGACCTCATATTTTACCTCATAATAAACCTATTCCGATCTCATCCGGTTCTCCGAGGCGTTCGATTCTCACTCCATCACTATTTTTGTTCATAAATGTATCTAAAAAAAACACATAGTCAAATTAAAGCGTACTTTTATCAATTACCTAATAAATTACCGAATTTTGTTATTCTGATATTTGTTTTGATTTGGGAAAAAAAAAAACCGAAAAACGACTTTGATATTACCGCATGATTTGCATTAGCCAAACAAGAAAAGCCAAAAAAAAAGCTGCTTTATTAAATAAATCTTCGTTATTTACGAGATCGTCATCTTTATACGCTTTCTTTATCTGTATTTTCAGACTAATTAAAAAAGTGATGCAGCGAACCCATTTCTTTCTGTGTTTGATAATCACGTTGGCGGTGATATTTTATCTGTCTCTTCAGTTTCAATGGCGGATTCAACTGCTTCATCGTCTGATGCAAAAGTTCATATCGTTTATACCGAGAGACCTGAAGATCAAGAACCAGAGGAGTATCACATCAAGACTCTCACCCGTGTTTTAGGCAGGTAAACAAATTCTTTATTTGGGGTTTTTATTCGATTAGTTATATGAGTATTTGTGGGTTCTCTATGATTTTATCCCCTTTAAATTGTTTTCTAGTTTTGGGACATGGGTTTGGGTTTTTGATACAATTTATCATATCAATATTTTTGGATTTTTGATTATTTTGTGTCTTTTATTTATTTATTTTGTAATTGTTTGAGGCATCGGTTTGGGTTTTCTAGACGATTGATTAGACGAATATTTGAGGGTTATCGATGATTTTGTGTAGTTTATTTTATTTATTTAATTTTGAGATATGTGTTTTGATTTTGTATGATGATCGAAGTGAGGAGGCTGCAAAGGAAGCATTGGTGTACAGCTACAAGCATGCTGCTAGTGGATTCTCTGCTAAGCTGACTCCTGATCAGGTTTCTGAGCTTTCAAGTAAGGATTTTATCTCCCTCTAGACTTTTTTTTTTTTTTTGAATTGATGGCAAGTACTTCATTTTTGTCTTGATTTGGTATCATAATTCAGGAGTAGTTTTAGTATGCAGACTCAATAAAATGGAAAAAGGAGAATGCGCTTTATCAGTTTTAATTATAGTATTTAATAAATTCTTGAAAATCCATGAATTTTCATACAAAACCTTGTATGGGTTTTTCGGTCTTTCTGTGCGCATACAACCTCGAATTTTTCCTCTGCTCTGTAGAGAAGGGATATGTTGATTTGGTCGAATTCCTTTCCTGTAGAACAGTGATAGCTTTGAACCTAATCTAGCTTTGGTCACGTACGGAAGTTGATTTAATCTTTTGATTATGAAGAAGGGTGTTAACTGTTGCCTTTTGTCATAGAATGATGGATCTCACAAAGCACTTGTTGATGACCATTAGAATTCATTGCTCTAGTCCAAGACTCACAGGAAGAGAGTTGATTTTATTAGTATATCCTGAGTGATTTGTCCCTCGTGTTAAAATGTAAAGGGAGACTTGGTTTCCCCCTCCTCCTTCCCTCCCTTTCTTTTTCTTGAATATGGGTTTTCTTTGCTTTGTGTTTCTTTAGAAGACAAAGCGGAACTAGGTTTGGTAAATATGGGGGCATTGGAGGTTATGTTTGAAAATGTGAATTGGTAATACCATGCCTCCTTTAGTGGTACACATTTGCCACCATGTCTTCATGTTATTGCGTATTTGAGTTTTCAAGTGTTTACTTCCTTTTAAGTTTTAACTGCATAAATCCTTACTAAAAAACTCAACAGATAGCCTCTCTAAAGGATGTTTGGCAACTGGAAAGCACTGTTTCATGTACCTTACGTGTGTGATAGCCAATTAAAACCTACTATTCATGGTACAAGATATTAGCAAGAGATGAGGGAATTCTGTGCAAGCATCTGGTTGAGGTCCTTCGTGACAGTGCACTGTTAAAGAAGCATTGTGGTCATGCTTATTTGATAGTCTCTAGCTAAATAAGAAGATTTTTTTCATACTAAATTCTCAAAAATATTCACCTCCTACCTGTCAAAAGATTTGTGTCAAAACCTTGTGGCAATCTAGCTAAAAACACGACTTGATGGCTGTTGCGCAAGGACCGTGTTCGTAGAATTGATTGCTTTTTTGGAGATTTTTCCCCTTCCAAAACAGACTTGAGCTCTTTGCATTGTCAAACATTTAGAGAGTCAGTGGATGAGATATTGGTGCATGCCCCATTGCTCTCAAAAGAGGTCAGTCGCAATTTTTCAACCCCCCCCCCCCCAATTCCCCTGGGTGGCCCTAAAAAGGACTCGCTACATCAAATAAAAGAAGGCAGTGAAAACTCCATATCATAGGCCTTTCTGGTTTTTCTCAACTCTATTCTGCCCTAAGCTCTTACTCTTGGACCACTTTTTTGGGTTGCCAATCCTTGCTCTAGCAATTTGTCTCCACCCTTGTCCTTATTATTTTCTTCTTTTTTGTTTTGTTTCATCCTGCTTTCCTGCATTCTAGTGCACCTTGTTTCTTCAAAAAGCAGCTGGATTTTAGAACCGCCCTTATCCCTTAAAAAAGAGAGGGGGGGGGGGGGAATATGTACCAAATCAAAACAGCATCCTTTTTGCATACACATATGGATATACACTATAGTCGCCATATAATTGACTGTCTACTTTTCCATAAGTAACCTCTCTCCAGCAATCTTGCTCTTTGTTTCGGCAACCCTTCCTCTCTCATCTTTTTTCTCTTCTTCCATTCATTTGCATCTCTTCCCCTCTTCCAGGATTGCAGTAGTAAAATTTGTAAAGAAACTACTGCTATTTAAGATGTTTTATATGTGACCACGACTGGTTGGTTTATGACATGCTTTGTTGCCTCTGTTATTGGTTCTCTGTTTCTACGGTTTGTAATTCCTTTCTAAGTGTATGGTTAAAGCACCTGATTTCATTGAAGCGCATGCTTCCACTGAATTGGGCGTTTTCACCTCTCTGCCTCTTTATCTTTCTGCAGCTCTGTCGTAGAAGTATGAAGGGCTGTATACATACATCTTAAGTTTAACCACATCGACTCTGGTCTATTCGCATGCTTTCTGTTTGGAATGCAATACTTCTTACAAATGTTTGTCAATCACACACCATGTGCACTTTCTGTAGGTTGTTGAATCTCTTCTTTTATGTTTTAGCATTTCATCTGGGGGAGAAAATTTAGGAGCCACACTGGATTTCTTCATCATTAAGGCAGGGCATTTTGTCCTTATCATTGTTTTGTATACTACTGGTAGTTTGTGATTCCTTGTTATAAGGAATTTGAGTATCTATGTATACTTGCTTTAACGAAAAGCTGGGATCCTTGTATCCTGCCAAGTAATTAAAAGGCCTGAATGAACATATACATGATTCTAAAACTTTGCCATTATGGTTTCCTTTGACTTGATCTCTCCCTCATCTTCATCTAGATAATGTTGTCATCTAGACCCCAGGTAGTATTCCCAATACCTTATTTAGGTGCCCATTATTGTTGCTCTTGTTCTTTTGTGAAAGTTCAAAATTACAGGTTAACTACCCAGTCATGCATATCATTTTGGGAAAGCAAGTTGGCTCATTTGTGTTTCCATTTCTAATGGAGTTAGGGACACATTCTTCCTTGACTTTGAAATATGATGGAATAAAGCAAAATGACTCACTAAATTGACTTCGCTTTTTATATTGTGAAATAGCAGTTGATCGACACAGTTTAACGCAATTTTCATTATGGGTCATTAGAAAACCTCTGTGTGTTTTTAACACATGGGTATGGTCGCGTACATCAGACCCCTCCGTATCCTGCCATAGGCGGGAGCCTCTAAGGCAATGGAGTAATGTTGTTGTACGTTGGCTCACTTGTATAACTCATACCCCTATGCTGAATACATGTTTGTTTTGTATATATGGAGATGCTAAATTAGGTAGATAAAACTTCTCTTCGATTCAGGAGGCTAAATTAGGCGTGTTCTTTTTTGCAGAACAACCTGGTGTGCTACAAGTTGTTCCCAGCCAAACTCTCCAGCTTCACTCTGGCCCTGCAAAGTTAAACACTTGAGAGGCTAGGATCAGTCACTGAACCACGTTCAACCCTTTCTGTGGTGTGTCTAAACGTTATTTTACTTATTATGTCTACTCTTAACTTTCAGAACATGGATACATAACATGTAAGATCTGGCTGATATACTTCATGACACTTGCTCGTATTTAGCTTTTGCTGCGAAATAAATGTGTGAATGTTTTCCATATCAACATGTTCGCTAGTGTTCTGCTGGCATGTCCGTTAGTGGTTCTATCCTTCTCTTGGGCTGATGGATAGGAAACGGATTATGGAATTTGTTTGGGGGGGGGGGGGGGTGTGGGTGTGTGATGTTATGGTAAGAGATTGCCAGAAATATCATATTGGACTTATTGCACCCTCCACCTTGTTACAGCAGGTGAATGGCTGAATCCATGGTATCATGGCATGTGATATGTTTCTCCACGAGTAAATACTAAATAGCTATCCCCTCCGTTCATGAATATTGTCCTAGTTTGTCTTGGTGATGTACGTTTAGCGGAATCATACGCTCCAAAAAAATACTCTTGATAATAAGAATTTGACAACTCACAATTCAAATTTTATTGGTGAAAATGATGATCAAAATAGTGTAGAATGAGACTTATTTATAGGCTCAAAAATCTCTAAAAATTATGTAACAAGAAAAGAATTTTTCCATCTAATAAAATAACCTAAAACAATAAAAATAAAAGATAAAAACAGCTGGAAATTCCTATCAAAACAGCAGCCCTAATTAATCCCAAAAAGTTCAATTACAATTTTAAAACATCAATAAGCATGCTTATTTTTTGTCCGGCCCACCCTCTTTCTCTTTTCTTATTAGGCTTCGTGATGGCTTATTATTTCCTCCTTTTAATTCGTCTTCGAATCTAAAAATTCGCTAAAGAGAGAATTATCCACGAGTGTGCTTGTAACATAAAAACGAAAACATGAAATTAATTGACTCAAACAAAGGTAGATGAGTTTCAATTCTACCATGATCAAATATGAATATGGTAAAGAATATGAATAGTAAGGTTGAAAGAAACTTAAAGTTCAAGGATAAACTTCCTTTAACTCTAGACTTGTATTGTTTTCTTTTAACATGTTTTGGACGTGTACAAACTGCATCGAAAGGTTATCAGCCACAATAGCGAGGATTATAGAAATCGTTAGAATATTCAAATTCAGTACTTCTATGTTATGTTTCCAAACTAAGCCATGAAAGATGATATATTATTTTGAACATTTTTATCTGGTGAATTTTTCCATCTACGCAGCTTTACGTCGATTTGAAGACATGTCTCATATGTTATGAAACTTGAAAAATAAATATGCACTTCAGAATTCATTGTATCACTTTCTCCATATATGTAACTAAAAACAAGCATCTGATTCAAAAACACAAGCAATCAAGATCAATTCAAGCACTATGGGAATTCTTATAAGCGCTCGTAAGCACGACAAAACTTTTGGAATGAATTTGCTAGATCCCTTTTCACATTGTCTGGGGACATACCAAACAAAAGAATGACTAGCGTGAAACATCATTAACACTAGTTTGTCACTCTCTTTGTCTATATGCTGATTTGTAGAAGCATAAACGTCATGTTCATTTTATGTATCTATTATCTTTCATCTACACTTACAACTATAGATTATTCTTTTTGTTCAATTTTAGCTTCATTCTCATGTAAAATTTCAATTACCTCATGTAAATTTATAGCTTCGTGAACAAGGGTTTTATGCAAATCATCTTCGTCTTCTTCTTGTATATCATTTACAACCTCGTACACATCAGGAGAAATAGTATGCAAGTCATGATCAAAGTTATGCGAAACAATTTAAACTTTCTCATATCTTGCAAAACATTTATATAAGAGTTCGAAGCAATCACGTGTTCACTTAAATAAGTAGCTTTTACCTCCCCTTAAATAATATCACCACTCGGTCTTTTACCTCTCAGTTTGTCCTTAGGTGTTCAAATCGGTTGAACTAATCAAAACCAAGCAAGATGTGAATTTGATTTCCAAAGGCTATTTTAACGTCTTCTTTTCCTCTTTTTTTTTGAAGGGGCTCAAACTGCAACAAGGTTATACATGGGAGACACGAGTATAAATGCAAGAATAGGATCAAAGAGGATAAAACCGATATTATGTAGCATGGTTGAATTCAACAATAAAGAGTTGATTTGACAACTCTTAGTTTGAATGGTCCAAATAATAAACTAATTATCACCAGATTATATCCAATAAGTGATTATAAAAATGTATACGGTGAGTATATGTAATTTAGGTTAGAATCAAACGGTTGTTTTGTGAATTTTCTCTTAAAAGCATTTGCTTTAGGTCAGAAACAAACGGTTGTTTCTTGAATTTTCTCTTAAAAGCATTTGCATCCTCATGATCTTATCTTTCGTAGCATAAGGTAAGTGAATCAATCACATTTAAAATCTAAATCCAAACCTATCAAGATCGAAAAGCACAAATATATAGTATGAGACAAACAATATTGATCTTGTTTGGTAGTGGCGTGAAAATCAAATTCCTACGTATAACAGGAATAATAAACACGATGCCAACTCCATCCTTACAGACAAACTTGACTTTAAGAGCACTTTCAACTAACCAAATAGTTGGATTTCTTGAGCATTCTCAAAGAAAATTTGTTTACCACTTTTCATGTCTTGAATTTCAGGAAATAAACATCTACCAGTTGCAACGTACATGGTAGGCATAAAGTCTACCATTCGCTCTATTTCACTACCAATAAGGGTTACCTCGAAGAATATGACAACCGTAGTGATATCATTGTCTTTCAATATGTTGCCATTCCCATTGATTTCTCTTTTTTGTTTATGATCAAGGACTGTATTGATGCTACCTCCTCTGTTTAATGTTCATTTTCTCCTTTGGGCTTCTTTTGGTAATACCGGAATCATTTCTATGCTTAGCTTGTTTGCGTCTAAGACCAATGTTGATAAAAAATTGGCCATTTCTGAGATGAATGCTCCACACCAACGGCCTAAAACTCATTCTTGTGCAAGTAGTCCTCAATGATTCAAGCCTCATATGCTATCTTCTTTCAAAAACCTTCAGTTTCTTAACACTCTCTGTGGTTTCTCTATGGCGCTATCTTTGAAGAGTCAACCCCTACAGTTTATGAAAATGTAGCTTGAAAATTATCAAATGAATGACAGCTAGATTCCTTCCCATGATTTTACTATATCAAATCTAACATTTTCCCTAAACAAATTTCGCATTCAGATCGTTGAAAATTTAGTCTTGGAGACATAGATTATAATGAAGCATTGATAAAACGAATATAACAAAATAGAAGTCTATAGAATTTGGAAGAGATCATCAAAGATGTAAGACTTAAATTTCCTTTGTGAATGCATAAGGTATTAGGATAAATCACAAAGATATGATTACTAAACAAAAGGAAATAAAAATTAAGAAGATTAAAATAGCCGAATCGCAACAAGTGTTACACTGTCCTTAAAGAAAAATTGCATCCACCATTGAGCAAGGTAGACAACGCGGCAAACGTCTCCCACAACAGCTTCTTCCTTTTATTTGTTGTACAAGAAGAAGAGTGAAGTTGTCTATTCGAAGTGCTTAATATCAAAGGATGAACAAGAGGGAAAAGGAAGAACTATGCAGGTTTTCATAAGCGACTACGAAAGTTTTTAAAAGCAGTTAAAATTTCACACTAAATTCTGCCATCAAAACCTTGTGATCTTCTATATTTAGACTCCTTAAGTCACCGAAAAAAGTTAATTTGAGATATCTTTGTAGAATTTAACTTTCAAATATAGTTTACGACCGTTCAAGATCGAAAGAATGTGTCCTAGAGATGTTTGCACCGATTGTACGTAGGATTCAAAAAATTTTAAATATTACAACTGAGAACTCATCACTAACCTCAGCAACAAACGTTTGATAATTAACTTTACCAAACGTTCGGTACTACGTTCGATGACTGGACAAAATCTTTAGAATTGGACCAAACTCAAAGACCGCACTTATAGATCATCACCGAATTTACGGCCTCACTCACCAGACGTTGAGATAGTCATTATTCAGAAAATTCAGAGTATCATCTCACTCGTCCAATAAAAGTTTTCATTTCATCCTCCGATTAACCTTCTTACATATTTTTGTACAAGTTTGGAGCATGTTTCAAGCAGTTTTGGTGCTTTTTCCAACAATACCGATAAACAAGGTGCGCTACTAGAAAATTCTTTCTAGGATGTAACGGCTTCATCTGTTTGTTTGCTCTATGTGAAGATGATTGAACATGTTTCTTAGAAGTGATTAATATAAGAAGAAGATAGGAGAGGAAGAAAATTTCTGTAGGAATTTTCAAAGTTTTTTTCAAAAGTATCAAGTTAGTTCTTCAAATCATAGGATCTTTGTATAACATTTGACTGTAGAATTTAACTTATAAAGTTGGTTTATTTTTCTAGATTGAAGGAAGATGTTCCAAAGTTTTTGGATATTTTTCTAGAATAAACACTTTAGTAAAATCATTATCAAAGGTTCTCTCAGTTCTTTTCCTTTCACTTCTTCTTAATGAATCCGGTTTTTTATTAACTACAGTTTTGTTAGATTCACCTTTTTAATAACTAGAACAACCTAAATCTTTTTGTTGTTTCATAAGAAAAACAGTCTCAGAATTCAGCATCTTTAGACTCAATATTGCAGAATTTTCAACAACCATAAACCTATATGCCGCGCTGTTTTGGGCATATCCTAGAAACACACAATCTTTGGTTTTTGGTCCTATCTTATTTCTTTGAAATTCCGGAATACCTATTTTTGGTAAACACCCCCACACTTTGAAGTATCCTAAGTTAGATGGATAACTCTTTCATAATTCATAAGGGGTTTTATTAGTCCTTTAATGTGGTATTCTATTCAATATATGACATGCACAAAGGATGACTTCAGCCAACAAATTAGCCAGTAAACTGGAACTAATTAGCATAGCATTCATCATGTTTTTATGTGTTCTATTCTTTCTCTCAGGTATATCATTAGATTGAGGAGTATAAGGTGGTGTTACTTTATGAATTATACCATGTTCCTCATAGAATTTCTGCATTGAAGTAGTCATGTATTCACCTCCTCTATCGGATCCTAATCTTTTGATTTTCTTTTCTAATTAATTTTCTACATAATTCTTAAATTTCTTGAACATTTCTCCAGCTTCATCTTTATGACTTAGCAACTATACTCTAGTGAACCTTGAATAATCATCAATGAAGGTTATATAATATCTTTTACCACATTTACTTACATGGTTCTTAAAGTCACCTAAATCACTATGAATGAGATCTAGTTTATCTAGGACTCTTTCAGTACTTTTAAACGGTTTGTTATGGTGTTTGGCTTCTACACAATATTCCTAGCTTTCAAATTTATCTCCATTTGCTATAGAGATGATGTTCATGCTTTTTAATCTTTTTAAAGCATCAAAATTAACATGACCTAGCCTAACATGCCAAAGATCATAAGAATCAATCAAGTACATAGAAGAAGGAGCATTCTGATTAGTTATACATATAGCATCGAGTACAAGGAAACCAACATTACATAACCCTTTTCCAAGGAATTCCCCATTTCTAGTAAGCACTAACTTATCAGAATCAAAAACAAGTTTAAGATTGGCCTTGTTTAGACGTGCTCTAGAAATTAAATTCCTAAATATAGTAGGAATATAGAGCACATTACTCAATTCCAGTATTTTCCCATAAGTCAATTTAAGGAGCACTTTCCCCTTCCTTAGAATACGTGTTCCTCGGGCATCCCCATGAAAGGCCTAGTCTCCATTATCTATCTCTTGAAAATCAAGAAATAGATCTATACTGCTAGCAATATGTCTTGCGGCTCTCGTGTCAACCACCCATTCTGTAGCACTTCCAGCAAGTTTTACCTCGTCCACAACAACTATTAATATGATCTCCTCATCCTGAACTCTGTCTCCATCGTCACGCTCCACCAGGTTTGCATGGCCGCTTGCTTGTCCCTTTCTTTTGTTGCAGAAGAAAGCTTTATGTCTAGCCTTTCCCCAAACCCAGCAAAGTCCTTTGGATTTCTTTTGTTCCTGTACAAAGTTTTTACCTTTATTGTTGGACCTTTTGTCTCTTTGCCTTTGAATTGTGCTCCAAAATGTTGGTCTGAGATTCATTCTCATCACCCTCTTCAACTTCTAGCCGGTTGTTCTCCTCAATGCGGATGTGTTTGATGGCACCATCCATGTTTGGTGTGATCATGTTTACCTCTCGTCTTGTATTTGCTCCAAGAAGAAGGTAACTTCTCTAACAAGGAGACAGCCTGAAAAGTCTCATATATCTTGATGCCTTCTCGTTCAAGATTATCCACCAATTGTTAAAATTAATGGATTTGAGCATTGATAGGTATGTGGTCAACCCTTGAAACTTGAGGTACTCACTGATCACATATTTTCTCTTTCCAACATCTTCAGAACAATACTTGTTTTGAAGTGCTTTCCAATTCTCCCTTGCAGATAAAAATTTGACATAAATGTCAAATAGTGAGTTTGACAGAAAATGCAGAAATATGACCTATGCAGGTTGTGTTATCAGCTTCGTACTTGAGTGTTTCTCCTTCATCCGTCGGTTTCTCTTTAGTAAGACCATAGGAGACAGACAGCATCTCAAGAAAGAATAAAACCTTAGCAGACCACCTTTTGAAGAATTTGCTATCAAAAGGCTCTAACTTGGACATGTCAGGAACCATATGATGTTTGGTAGCCATATCAGTTGTTGGATTTTAGCTTTAAGATTGTTGGACATGGAAAGGAGAATATGGTAATCAAACAAGATGAACAAAGAGAGTAGGAAAGCCGAGACACAACGTTTGTTGTTACCCTTAAAGCTAAAATATCTCCACCAGAAGTGCGATGAACTACATGGCACAAGCCTCTTATAATATAATGGCTTCTTCCTTTCGTTCGCTCTACGAGAGAAAGATGAACTTGCACGAGAGAAGTGTTTGATAGCGGAGGAAGAAGAAGAGAATATTGCTGAAATTTTTCAAATTTTGTAAAAGTATATTATATATATTTAAGATAGCAAGGCCTACTATGTATAGACCTTGGGTTTTCTAAAACTTGTTTTTTAAGCACCATTTTGTAGGACCTGTAAGGCACCACTAGAAAGGGGGGTAGAATAGTGGGTGCGAAAAATTTGGATTAAAAAATATTTTGACTCAAAAACCCAACTTCTGAAAACAGTTTCTGTTTTCAAATCCTGTTTTGAAACATTTGAAAGACCAGGTTACAAGCCTTCAAAAATTCTGAAATTTGGAGAGATTCTACTCTCAAATGTTTTGAGTATCTCCTAAAAATTTCAGATCAAAACTCAACCTCTAACCTCTTGAAAAATCGTTTGTGATCAGATTGTGCAAATCTGTCAGAAACAGTAGTCTGATTTAAAAAATTTATTCCGATTAATCCATAACTCCAGATGGTCTAAAAATTTAATGATAAACCGCATACTATATGCATTTAATTGGGTTGAAACAGTTTTTTAAAAATTCCTTTGGAAAGTATGTCAAATACGTTCAAGTTTTCAACATTTGCAAGTCTAAAAATCAGATTGCACTAGTCTCAGAACTATTAACCTTTGAATGATTTATACTTGTCCAAAAGGGTTGAAACTTGCGCCAAATGAAACTTAAAACATGTGGCTATGTTTTTGGAATGTTTTGTGATTTTTGAAATTCGTTTGATATTTTTACTACTGCAATGAAAATGATGCACAGTGTTGTAAAGTGAAAGTAATAACACCGAGAATTTTATACTGGTTCGTTTAACACAACCTACTCCAGTCTTCAATGACACCTTCCTCTGTTATCACTAAACAAAATAACACCTTACCACAAGGGTTACTAGAGTAACACACCAACTCCAACCCTTTACAATCGAAACAAGCAATCACACCTTTCACGAACACCACCGCCGAACGATTGAAGGTTTGATCACACCTTGATCAACCTTTTACAACAATAGGGCGTGTATGGTCCGTATGAATGAAGCCTATACAATATGTTTAAATATAGATACAATAGGCTTGAGAGAGAAGAAGAAAGAAAGATAGAAGAAGAAAGTGGAAGACACTTTTTGCACTTGAGAGAATATGAGAATTGTCTTGACTTTGTTTGCTCTTTTCTCTTCTTTTTAATCACCTCATGGCCTCCCCCTTAGGGCTCTTCCATCCTTGAGAATTCTCTTTAATGCCCTTAGAAGATTGTCTTGTGTAGATATGACACCATCTTGCTCACTTGGCACAACATGATTGGATGGATGACTTGGCTTTGCATACTTATCACTTGATGATTGGTCCAACTTGGCATCTTTTAATGAGCCTGTAAAATCTGAAATAAACTCACAAAATATGTGCCAAAAAGTATTCAAAATATTACCAAACAATCACCATTCAATCCCATCAATTTTGGACTCAAATTGAAGACAAAATAATGCTGAAATTCGGCCATAAAAAGCAACATGTGCTTAAATTTCAGCATGTGCTGTATTTTGAATTGTTTCCTTGTGTGTTGCCTTCTTCAATGTCACCAATCATGTGTGGCTTATTTTCAATCATTTAAAGTGTCAAATAAGTGTCAAATAAGCTTCATCTAGGCTCCATCATAGCTGAGAATTATGTGTAGAACCAATGTGCATGTGCTGAAATTTTACTTTAGTAAGCTTTGTCAAATAATGCATAATAATTACACATATATGGTAAATTCCAATCAGTCCTAATTTGAATATTCTAGAACACTTTAATATGTCTTGAACATGTAAAAAGTGTATAGATACATGTTACATGTCATGCCAAAAACGTTCCATGTGTTATGTTCGTAAAAACCGAATTTTCGACTTTTTGCGATTATGCGATTTTTCTCCGATTAAGTTCAAACTTTTTGCACATGTTATATATATTATGTCACACATAATATACATAAAATAACTTTAATATTCAGCTCTAATGGCTGATCAAAGTGGCGCCTACATGTCCTCAAAATATGAATTTGGAATCTCCACAATTTGGCCTTAATTGAGGGTGATTTGTGTGTGCCAACATGGAATGATTTTATGGATGAATGTACCATGTAAGCCACAAAATTTTTGTTCATTTTTGAAGTTTATGGGCTGGCCATGTATATATGGCAAGGTGACACGTTAGCGAAGTTTCGGTAGTCACCCGATACAACAATTTTCGGTTTAGAACATTGTAACGTGTCGTTATTATTTTATCTTCACCATGTCTTATATAATATGATATAAGACCTGAATATACTCATAAATATGAGTTAAGTATGGTGGTGTGATGTTGACGTACGTTCTTAATATATATATAACGTGTCGGTAGTACGTTGGAATATATGTGCGTAGTGCCTTTTTAAGAAAATATGCATATATATATATATATATATATATATATATATATATATATATATATATAATATGAAACATGTGATTTAAGAGAGGAGAGGAGACTTTCCATTTCCATGTTTGTTGCCTTCATGCCTTCTCCAAATATTTCTCCATTTAATGAACTGCTTAGTTCATTTAACTAAGTACTTTACTTAATAAACTAATTTAGTTCATTAATGGTGGCACCTGAAAATAGTTCAAACACAACAAATGTTTGTCATTTGATATAAGATTTAAAACTTCATGTCTTGTTAGTACGACAACATTATATATAAAGTATATAAGGCAAGTTTGTTACAAAACGTGTCAAGTATAAAATGTGTCATGCATTTCTTTAGCAAACATTATTTAAATCGCATTTTTGTGAATCACTCAAACTCTTTTTCTCAGCACATTTCAGCAATAAAATAACCTCTATGTCAGATTCATAACGTTCATGTATAATGGGAGATGATTCTTGGATCAAAATTTGCAACTTAAGCTGAAGAGTCCTGTCTTTTGGCACATCGATCGATCGATGTGATTGATCGATCAATGTTGGATAGTGAGCTCCAAATTTGGACCCTACCCATATCGATCGATCAATGTATCGATCAATGTCACATCAATCAATCTATGTGATCGATCTATGTTGGACAGTGTACTCCAAAATCGCATCCATACCACATCGATCGATGTCCAACATAACACTCAACTTCATTTTTCAGCTTTCGATTTTCACTTGGGTCGATCCAACTAGCATTTGGATCGATCCAAGTGATTTCCTGCAAGCTTAAAGTGTTCTAATCATCTTTAAATCTCCCAAAAAACATCTTACATGATTTTATATAAGTTTTGAGAAAATTTTAAAGTACTTTAAACTTATTTTCCAACAACTCATAGTCTTTGTCTATTTATATATAAATTCAAACAGAAGAGTAATAGCCAAGAGAGATTATGTTTTGCAACAAGAAGTGAATACACAAAGATAAAAGAAGTCCTGATGCTCAAAAAACAATCATAGAATTCTCCCTTGGTTGATTAAGACGATTCTTGAATTGAATAGAGCTTTCATTTAAGCTCCTCCGTCAATGGCACCTAAGGCACTGATGAGACCAGAATTGCTCACCGGGTGGATCAGAGATGACCCGAGTTGTGTGTCGTTAATCTTTCGTCTAAATCCGTCAATGGAACCTGAGATAGAAGAAAAACGTTAGAGGTCCCAAGACGCTGTCCCGGGAAAACCCTCCGACGCTCAAGTCAGTTATGGGTATTTTGAATAGGAAATTTATGCTGGAATAAGGTTTAGATGAAACCTGTAGTTAAATCTCACTGAGTATATGGCTTTGTATGAATTGGCCGAGATGGAGTTCATGTGAGAAGGCTCCAGAAGTTGTTTCAAACGTTGGATCAAAGTCGGGATCCCTTTCCTCGTCTGGGCAGGGGTATATTTATACTCAAGATTGAGGAGGTCTGACCCCTTGCCTGATTGATGGGACAGTGGTGTGTCTGAGATGGCGGTCTAGTCCACTGCAGAGCTGTAGTGTGACGGGACAAGAGCCTGAGTCCGTAGTTGTGTCAGGGGTTGAACCGACGATATATAGGTCGGCCCATAATGATGATCTTGTACTGAACCAGCCGATGCTTGACACTTGGAAATTAATCTGCAAATCTGCCTCGGTGGGTCCCAGATGTTAGCAGATAATATCTTCCTCTGATCTTTAGCAGAATTAATAAGGCTGAGGCCGAGCTCTGCTGATAAGAAAGTAAGACCAAAGCCAAGCTGAATAGGTCTCCCTTGAATGCACAGCTAATTCCTTTACTCTCCGACGTTGACTGTAAGCGGTAACCTTGGCTAAAGCTTTGCCGAGCCGAGGTGCTGATATGAAAAACTATCCTTACGAGATGACTTCATTTTTCATCATTCTTGGTTATGTTGAGCAAGCGCCGACCTGACTCAGGCATGCGGCCGAGCTGAACAAAGATTATTGTTGATTTTGCCTTGACCATTTTAATAGGCTTGTCTTGGCCAAAATGCAAGATGACCGAGCAGAAGTGCATCCACGTCAAGCTGCGGTGCATTTGTGCCGAACTGCGGGACTCAAACACCTTATGCATAAAATCTGACGTTGATTGTTATGCTTGAGCTCTGTCTTTATTGTCAACTTTTCTGCCATGTTGCAATGACAGCAACGCCTTTTGTGCGCGTTTTAAACTCTGGTGGCTAGACCTTTGTCCTGAACGCCTAGCCTCGGTCATAAATTCGGCCTGACATCTGGGATGATAGTCATGCTGAGTTGGAGAGTACTCCAAGAGTTCGTCTTGTGGAAGAGAGTTGCTGGGATGTAACCCGGTGGGTCCTGCTGCAGAAGCTTTTCCCTTCATCTCTTTCACCACAGCTTGGAATACATTTGGATTTTGAGTCACGTAACATATGGCCCGCATGTGCTCCTCATATGTGAAGGCAGTAGGATTTGAAGATTATGCTGGTTCTGGGGAACACTGTTCCAGTCGTTGTTGAGAGGATCTTTGACATCTCTTAGATGTCATAGGTTGCTTAAACCTTTTTCATTCTTTCTATCCATCTTTCCCACGATAGTCGGGTAAGGTAATTATTAAGAAAGCCTTGAAAAGCTATTTTAAGGAATACAGAGGTTCAAAACCTCCTTCTAGCGCCAAATGATGAGACCAGAATTGCTCACTGGGTGGATCAAAGATGACCCGAGTTGTGTACCGTTAATCTTCCGTCTAAATCCGTCAATGGAACCTGAGATAGAAGAAAAACGTTAGAGGTCCCACGACGCTATCCCGAGAAAATCCTCCGACGCTCAAGTAAGTTATGGGTATTTTGTATAGGCAATTTATGTTGGAATAAGGTTTAGATGAAACCTGTAGTTAAATCTCACTGAGGCTTTGTATGAATTGGCCGAGATGGAGTTCATATGAGAAGGCTCCAGAAGTTGTTTCAAACGTTGGATCAAAGTCGGGATCCCTTTCCTCGTCTGGGTAGAGGTATATTTATACTCAAGATTGAGGAGGTCTGACCCTTTGCCTGATTGATGGGACAGTGGTGTGTCTGAGATGGCGGTCTAGTCCATTGCAGAGCTGTAGTGTGACGGGACAAGAGCCTGAGTCCGTAGTTGTGTCAGGGGTTGAACCTACGATATATAGGTCGGCCCATAATGATGATCTTGTACTGAACCAGCTGATGCTTGACACTTGGAAATTAATATGCAAATCTGCCTTGGTGGGTCCCAGATGTTAGCAGATAATATCTTTCTCTGATCTTTAGTGGAATTAATGAGGCCGAGGCCGAGCTCTGCTGATAAGAGAGTAAGACCGAAGCCGAGTTGAATAGATGTCCTTTAAATGCACAGCTAATTCCTTTACTCGCCGAGGTTGACTGTAAGCGGTAACCTTGGCTAAAGCTTTGCCGAGCTGAGGTACTGATATGAAAAACTATCCTTGCGAGATGACTTCATTTTTCATCAGTCTTGGTTATGTTGAGCAAGCGCCGACCTGACTCAGGCATGCGGACGAGCTGAACAAAGATTATTGTCGATTTTGCCTTAACCATTTTAATAGGCTTGTCTTGGCCAAAATGCAAGATGGTCGAGCAGAAGTGCATCCACGCCAAGCTGCGGTGCATTTGTGCCGAACTGCGGGAGTCAAACACCTTATGCATAATCTGACGTTGACTGTTGTGGACTAACATATGTTTATTTTTGGTTTATCAGGCACCGTGTTTGAACCCATAGTTCCTTCTCATCTTGTGAAAAGCTGGGGTTCAGATCTGAAGAGGGTAAAGGTGAGGTAAAATATAAAGCTTCTAATCACATGTCGCCACGTATAAAAAACAATTTTTTTTAAAAAAAAGAGTAGCATCCCTTCTTTAAAAAACTGTTTTTTTTATACGCAACGAAACGTGATTTAAGACCTCATATTTTGTCTCATATTTAACCTTCTCAGATTTGAACTCGAAAAGGGCTGACGATTACACTCTGTTATACATGAATTTCATAGAAAATTGAGCCATTGTTAGTAAAATATCAGAAGTCTGTCTGCCCTCTTTTATCTCACAAATATGACGACGTTTTGTCCTCTAAGTTTGCTCAAGTTAAGCTCTTCCTCTTTTTATAGAACTCTCTTTAAATTTGGATTTACATGAGGTGAGACCTATATTCATTTAAACTCTTACAATAATAAGTTGTGTTATCACATTCTCATTTAACCCACGTGTTTTTTCTCAAATTAGCTAATATAAAATAACAATCTCAACACCCGTCCTTACGTAACAACGTACCTTGACATACACACGTGTCCAGAACTCACATTCAATAACACACCACAAGCCAGTCATAATATTTGTACTCGTGTGAGGAAGAGAGAAAATCAGTAAACTAACCACAAGACATGTTAGATGTGAGCCCACATAGAATAAACTGGCTTTAATACCATGTTGAAATTTAAATTTATATGATGAAAGATACATATCCATCCAAACCCTTAAGATAATACATGGTGTTATCTTATTCTAAAACAAACTATGCTTTTTCTTAAATTAGTCAATGTAGAACAACAATCTAAACACACATCATCACGTGACAGCATAGATGACATGCTCATGTGTCTAGCACTCACACTCAATAACAAACCATGATGCAGGCGTGGATAGCTGTATTTGGATGAGAGAGAATGGCAATAAACAGTCAACTATGTGCCAGGTAAGATGTGTGCTCACATAGAATAAACCAGCTCTGATATCATTTTGAAACTTGATCTTACACGAGGTAAGACGTATATCTATCCAAAACCTTAAGTCAAACGTGGTCATACCTCATCCTTGTATAACTTATGTATTTTTTCTTTCAAATTAACCAATGTGATAGAACAAAATCAGCAAACTCACCTCCCTCTCTTCCTCCTTCAGTCTTTATCATTCTGCCTTTTTTAGGACCACATTCATAGGTCAATTGCAAAGGTTGGGATCTGTTGGTCCAACTGTTGTTGACCGATCTGTTGATCGTCAATCATAAAATGTCACGTTGACGTCTTGATTTTGTTTTATCTAAAACGTCGACATAACATTTTGTAATTGACCGTCATAAGACGAGTAAGCAAGTTCCGGTCAACAAATTCAGACTATAATTACAAAGGCAACCTAGAGTAAAGCTGATAACAGCGGGCCTCTAGTCTTAGACCGCATTAGCTCACTGTAACTGCAACTAGATAATTTATGGGGTCCTCTAGTCTTAGTCAATAACAGTGGCTAGCGTTAGGTGGGCGTGAAGATAAGGGTTGTGATCTCCTCACCCACATTTTCCTCACCTCTTTTGTGACCACGCGACACGTGGCAGCAAGAGGGGGTGGTAAGGCTAGATGAGGGTCACCTGTATCTAGCCTCAGCACCCCCTCTTGCTGTCACGTGTCGTGCAGTCACGCGTTATCGCACCTCCTTGCGGTGAGGAGATCCTATCCCTGAAGATAAGAGAGAATGTGGTGATCTATGAGGTTGTCTGAGATTGTTATGTACCCTTTTTTGCCCAAAAAAAAAAGAGGAAAAAATGAGACCGGGATTGCAAGTAGCTGATTGATGGGGTCCTCTAGTCTTAATCACAGTGGGCTACCGTTAGGTGGGCGTGAAGATAAGAGATAATGTGGTGATTTGTGAGGTTGATGTATGTTTCCTTCTTTCTATTTTTAATAGAGTGAAAGACATACTCTTTTAGCAGTTTATCGATATAACTTGGCGTATCATTATAGATCATAGAGAAACAATACCTTTATTTCTAACATATGAGTATAGTTGCGTATATCCGACTCCTCCATACCCCGCCATAAGCAATAGCTTCCAGCCGTAAGGTAATGTTGTTTTTGTTGTATGTATGTTCCCTTTTTGGCCAAACGAAAAATGAGACTGTTATGTTCCATTTTTTGGCGAACAAAAGAGTGGAGATAGATATTTTGGGTTTAGATTTCGAGTGAAGATAAGAGGGAGACATTGAGTGTTGCAGGATGATTTTTTTCTAAAAAAGCCGGATCCGGCAGACATGAGTACTGGACAGGAATTATTTTGCGACATGATTTGACAGGAATTTTAGTCGGTGTGTTAAAAAAAAAAACAATTCTAAGTCTTTTTTTAGAGGCTAAAGGTCAAATCCATATCTCTTATCCTCTACTCTCATGACGTTATAGAAATGCATAAATTCAGTCGTCTTGGTAAGGTTTTATAAGACAACCTATACAAAGAGGTCACTGTAAACTAAGTTTGTAACTCATCATTCAATTAGGTCGGATTACAACCTTTAACCGTCAGGCCTAGATAACAGTATATTTCACTTACACTACGCGTATTTTAGTTCGAACCTATACCTTTCCGGAACAATATCTCAATCTGAATACTGTTAATAGAGCAGCGAAAGAAGCCCGCAGAACAGTGATATTTTCTGACTGGCAACAGCTGATGAAATGGTAAGCCTTAGGCTACAGGCAAATTGCGAAACCTTCGCATATATTTGCATGGTTGGACATGCGCTAGGAAGTTCTTCAAAAAGAACAAAGAGAGCTCTCGTGAAAACCTAAATCTAGAAAAGCTAGCATTAGAAGATCATATCGTTCCTCTATTAACTTTTCATCTCCAATAGAGTTATAGACACATCCTTTGTTGACTTGGAATATGATGAAATAAAAAAAAACACCTCATTAAATTAGTTGTGCTTCTTATATCGTGAAATAGTAGTTGATCGACAAAGCTTAACACATCATTATGGGTCATCGAGAAACAAGCTCTAAGTGTTTCTAACACATGGGTAAGGTTACGTACATCCGAACCCCCATACCTTACTATAGACGGAAGCCTCTATGACAATGAGATAATGTTGTTATATTGTTGCTCTATTCATCAAAAATTTCGATTTTTGAGAAATATCATGATCATCCAATAAAGAAAGGATAAAGGCATGTTTCCCATACATGACCGAGCATTTACATCATTCACATATGTCACTTGTTCACAATTTAATCGTATTAAGTGATAACTATATGTCAAACTCATAAAATCAGAAATACAAAAAATTCTTTTAGATAACCGTATCAAGTTGGGATACTGATGAGATTATCACAACTCTTTTGGTACACCAAGAAGTCATTTATTCTTTTTTTTTTTTTTTTGGTAAGTTGAAGTCATTTATTCAGGGCAGAATCACAAGAACACGTGGAAACTGAAGAAACTGAAAGATACATAGATAGTTAAACTGAATCTACTTCGTCAATAGAAAGATTTGTAGAGTGAGCATATAACCCATATATATAGCATAACATAGAATTTGAGTACACAATTGCTTCAATTGTAAAGAGTAGGATTTAACCGAGGAGAAATCAGAACATCAAGTGGGGTGAGTTTGATGTTTGACATTCCAGGACTAGCAGTCATATCCACATGCGTATTGTTTGGAGTGGAGAAATCAAATGATTGAATCAAATTAGCCAAAACAAAATGTAATATTTGAAGGCTAAAACCCACTCCGGGACATATTCTTCTGCCCGCACCAAAAGGGATTAGTTCATAGTGTTGCCCTTTAAGATCCACGTCTTTATGATTCGCACTGAAAAACCTCTCGGGCATAAACTCTAAAGGATCCTCCCAAACGGTTGCATCCCTGTGGAGTTTCCACATGTTGATGATCAATCTTGTGCCCTTTTTGATGGTAGAACCGCGTAAAATACAGTCTTGGTTGAATTCTCGAATGCCTCCTAAAAACCCTGCTGGGTATAGACGTAACGTTTCTTTAACAATGGCTTGAAGGTAAGGTAGATTAACAATGTCGGCTTTAGTGACTAATCTCTTTTTCCCGACTTGATCGTCCATTTCCTTTTGAGCCTTTCTCAATGCATTTCGATTGTTCAGCAAAAGAGAGAGTGCCCATATTAGCGTCACGCTTGTTGTGTCACTGCCCCCACTAATCATGCTCTGCAAACATGCAGTATCCAATCAAATTACTATGCAAATATTTTTCTTGTATAAGAGAGAATATTCAAAACCTTCATGGATGCTCGACTCTGTGTGTGTATGTATGTATGTTTTCTTTAAATTGGGAAATGGAATTCAACTCGAGACCCGAAAATAGGACAAATACTACTCAACCACTAGGTCTAAAGGTTTTTCGCTATGTATGTATGTATGTATGCGCGGGTGTGTGTGTATATGTATAAATAAATATTTATATATGTGTGTGTACATACTGAGGACGGGCCATGGAGCAACTGGTAAGGTTGATGCTTTATGATTTTGGGGTCACGGGTTTGAGCAGCGGAAACAGCCTCTTGTACAAAATGTAGGTAAGGTTGCAGACATCAGATCGTGAAGCGATCTGGTCCCTCCTCGGGTCCTGCGTAAACGCGGAAGTCTAGTACATCGAGAACGCTCATATATGTGCGTATACAAATACATGTATATATATGTACAAACATAAAGAGATAATGCGTGTGTTTGAATATTTTGAATGAATAAATCACATTTTTAGACTATATAACTACAATTGTGAAGATAATTATGTATTTACCATGGTATCTTCACCATGATAATTATGTATTACTATACAGAAAAGATAATTAATGTGTTTTCCTCAATCAATTAATGAGATTAACTAAGTTTCTTGAACTATGTTCAGGAATTTCACTCCGTAAAAAAAAAGAAGGCCAAGGAATTTCACTCAAAGGAAAAGTTGCCTTAAAAAAAAAAAAACTAATCAACGGTTTGGAACAGAACAATATTATATTTCAAAAAAAAAAGAAAAAAAAAAGCATGTCAAAGATTCGAGGAAAGAAAAACCTTCGTTGTGCCAAAATACTTGACATTTTAGAAATGATTTTTTGGTTTAAATAAAACATGCATTTTTAATTGCCATGTAACTATGCAGGCACACAAATTTTAAAATAATGTAAAAGTAATTACATAATATCTTGGTACTCTAAAATGGGGTGAGATCATCTTACTCCTAAATCCTTCATCCATTCCCACTGCACGTCATGTGGCAGCAGGAGAGGTGGTGAAGCTAAAAGGAGTGGCCAGCAATGAGTGTATGAGGAAATAGAGAACACATGACACACGGTGAAAAAGGGATGAGAAAAAATGGGGTGAGGTGATCTAAATGCTCTAAAACATATGAGAAAACGATTCTCTCATTATATGTCAATGTATTGCTTCTATTGAGATGCTACATGGTTACTTCATCAACACCATAAAATTATTCGTGAATATATGATCATCAATAACATATATCACAAACAAATTCTTCATCTTTAGATCCTAAAAAATTTGTATGCTTTTAGAGCAAGGGAAAAAAAAAAAGGCATACCATGCATGTGGATTTGATAATCTTATCAGCATCATGGCTATGGATGCATGCTTCCTCCTCAATGATTGATAACATAACATCCATGAAGTCTTGTTCACCATCATCCTCGCCTGATTTTCTCCTCCTGCGATGCTCCTTTAACCATGCATCAAGCAGTTCGTCTATGCCTAACGCAGTTTTCTTCATCCTCTCTTCGTATCCGCCAATGTCCAGCCATCTTGTTATCAGTCGGAAATAAAATCAATCAATCGAACATCCAGTATATCCCAACCACACTAGATGGAAATAAAAAATAAGAAATTAAAAAAAATTACGTGGTTCCCACAATGTTTCTATTCTGTAGTTAGGATTATGGTTTAGTGGATTATTCTCTCCTAAAATTGCTTGGATATCGGGCAATAAACAACAACAATATTATCTCATTGTCTTAAATTATTCCGTCTATAGCGGGGTATAGGAGTTCAGATGTACGCAACCATACTCAGGTGTTAGAAACACACAAAAGTTGTTTTCCGATAATCCATAATAAAAATTGCGTGAAGCTGTGCCCTTTTTCTTTATTCTATCATATTTCAAAATCAAAAAAAAAAGTGTGTCTCCCACTTCATTGAAAGTGGAAACATATTCAGGTAATGAATAAACAAGTCGAGTCACTAGAGACAACACCACAAATTTTACAATGGTCAATGACCAAGTATGATTAGTTGGTCATTGACCAATGAAATGTGTAGAAAATTTATGAGACTCTTGTTTTGGGCAATCATCCCCTTGTTTGTATGTAGATAAAACTTATTTGTCATCATTTTATTAATTCACTAGTTAATCAATGAACAAAATAAAATTTCTAGAGATAACACACCTTAACCAAGGAATATAATCAGCAGCTACAAAGCTACCAAGCAAATTCATAAAATCCTCAATCATTTTTTTGCAATGCAAGGCCTCTTGGTCTCCATCAGAATATCGCTTTCCGACCACCACTCTCAGAACAACGTTCAGAGTCAAGTCTAGGAAGAATTTCTTCATGTCCACTAAAACGGCGCCGTTCCTTTGGCTCTTTAGTCTCCAAATCTTGTAAAGCTCTTTAATGGAAATCTCCGTCTCGGAAACATGAACGTGTCGGAGAAGCTCCAGTCTGGTGGTGGAAAGCAAATGGAGGGTTGTTATTTTTCTCAGCTCCCGCCAGTAGGGGCCGTAGGGAGAGAACCCAAACATTGAATGATCATAACCCATGAGTTTTGTTGCTAAAATTTTTGGGCGAGAAGATACGGCGATATCATTGGTGGTGAACAATTCTTTGACCACTTCTGGGCCGCTCACCACCAGGACACGGTGGACGCCGAGACGGATGAAAAACGCCGGGCCGTGCTTGTCGGCAAGGTCAGAAAAGATTTCATGTGGAAGTTTGGATCCAGCTAAAAGTTTACAGTGGCCTATGATTGGCCATGATCCATCTGCCTGTGGGATGGACTTTGTTGATCTAGATTTGAGAGACTTCAAAATCTGGTGAATGAAAATCACAGCAACAACAGAAAGAAAGAAAAGACTTTTTGATGGAAGAAGCCAGAATTCCATGGTGATGTTTGGGACAGCTCTGATGCCTCAGACATGCTCAAATGTATAGAGGGTGCCGTAGCATTGAGGAAAACACACCTCACTATTATTATTCTAAACACAATTTTTCAACACGAACACCAGCTGAGCTACGTTATAGTATCACTTCAATATTATTATTGTTTATTGTCGGTTGATGTCTACCTAGCACTCATTGCCTCGCAAAAATATGTCTCAGTTTTTATTTTTGTTTATCTAACTTTATTACTGAAACAACTTCTATATGTTTCTAATACATATGTATGGTTGTATACATCCGACTCTCTATATTCTGTTATAGACAGTAACCTTAAAGACAATGGGGTAATGTTATTGTTGTAACTGTACTACCGAATCTTTCTTATTATTACTTCTTTTATTTGGCTATTGACATACTCATCTCTTCGAATAGATATCAAGTATCATAGGTGACTTCTTCATTATAATACTTCTACTTGACATATCTACCATTATCATCAGGTGACGACTTTATTATAATACTTCTACTTGACATATCTACCATTACTCTATTGTCATTTTTCATGCCGATATAAAAGACTTGAACATACATCTCTTTAGTCAATTTATGGGTATGATTGCGTATATCCGACCCTTTCCACATACCCTGGCATAGGCGTGAGGCTATAAGGCAATCGGTAATGTTGTTGTTGTATGGTATGGAAAGCTTCTGGAATAGTCTTTAAGTCTTTCTCAATGTTCATATAACGACTTCTCATATTTGGAATAAAATTTGTTATATTATTTCTTACTGTTATTGTTTTAGATGGTGAAATCTATGGAACCGAAAGACAGACAAATTAACCACACGTTCACCTTATATTTAAGGACAAAAGAAAAAAAAATTAAGCTTATAATATCATCACTTCTTCCATTTTGTTAAATGTGTCACAGCCTTGTAAGAAATTAGTAATATGAGCATCAGGGTATTCACTAGACGACGACAACAACAACCATACCTAGTATATCCCAACAACATCAAAAGCTATCGCTGGGGTCTGAAGAGAGTGAGAGGCAAGCAACCAATACTTTCATCCCAAGAGATACATAGCTTGCTTCCATTGAGACACATGACTCTATATGTACCTACATAGATGACACAATAATAGGAATATGATGTGCTAGTGTACTAGTGAATGAATTTAGTAAACACAAATAGAAATACTTTCATCCCAAGAGATACATAGCTTGCTTCCAGTGAGACACATGACTCTATATGTACCTACATAGATAACACAATAATAGGAATATGATGTGCTAGTGTACTAGTGAATGAATTTAGTAAACACAAATAGAAATACTTCCGATAATGAAAGTATATAACTTTCAATCAATTAATCAATCATACTCATTCTATCCCAACGGCATTAAAATCTATTGTCAGGGTCTGTGAAGGGTGAACGGCGGACAAACAATACCTCTTTCTCAAGAAAAAGAGTTTCTTGCAGTGAAACTTCTAGCTCTGGTGAACCAAAAATAATTATCTGTTAGTCAACAACAGTCAACAGCAGGGTTCGGGCATAAAATGTTAAGTCCTGCAGGTCGGTACAAAAGCATTTCTGCTCTGCCATCCTATCTCGGCCGCATATTTGAGTCAGGTCGGCACTTGCCCAACATGACCAAGACAGATCAAGAGTGGTTAGAATGAGGCCTCATATGGTATTACAATACTTTGCATCTCGGCTCGGCAAAGTCATAGTCAACCTCGGCAAAACAATTCATCTCGGCCTCGGCTGCGTATGGGCTCTGCCACACTAAACATTATCGGATAAGATCAAGAGAAGATATTCTCTACCGTCTGCTGGGACCCACTAAGTGGCTCTGCAGAATAACTTTCCAGATGTCGAGCGATGATTTATTCAGGACAAGGACATCATTACAAGCCGACCTACACAACAGCTACGGTCTCAGGCTTTAGTCCCATCACACTGAGCTCTGCAGCGGACTAGACCGTCATCTCAACCACATCACCGTCTCATCAATCGGGCAGGGGGCAGACCTCCACGCTTTCAAGTATAAATACCCCTCTATCCAAACGAGGAAGGGGGATCCAAATTCTTGGAGAACAACTGGAGCATTACTTCCAGAACTCCATCTCGGCCATAACACAATCTCACAAACTCAATGAGATTTTTTCCAGGTTTTATTTAAACCTCTATTCCAGCATAAATTGCATAGGCAAAATACCCATAACTGACTTAAGCGTCGGAGGGTTTTTCACGGGGCAACGCCCTGAGACCTCTAACGTTTTTCTTCTTTCTCAGGCTCCATAGACGGATTCAGACAGAAGATTAACGACACACTTCTCGGATCATCTCTGATCCACCCGGTGAGCGATTCAGGCCCCACCATTTGGCGCTAGAAGGAGGTCCTGCAAGCCTTCATACTTTAAAACATCTTATCAAGGATTTCTTAACAAGATCATACCTTTTGATCAAGGGAACGATGTATAAGAAGAATGGGAAGGGGTTCAAGCAACCTAAGACATCCAGAAGACGTCAACAACTTCCACAACAGACAGAACAGTGTTTCTCGGAGCAAGGAGAATCCTCAACTCCTACTGCTTTCTTCACATATGAAGAACATATGCGAGCCATACGTTATGTGGCTCAAAATCCGGGTGTTTTCCAAGCAGTGGTGAAAGAGATGAAGGGGAAAGCTTCCGCAGCAGAACCCAGTGGGTTACACCCCAGTAACTTTCACTCGCAAGAGAAATACCTGGAGTACTCTCCAACTCGGCGTGACTATCATCCCTGGCGTCAGGCCGAATTTATGTCCGAGGCTAGGCATTCAGGACAAGGTTCTAGCCACCAGAGCTTAAAACGCACACAAAAAGCGTTACTGCCATTCCAACATGGCAGAAAAGTTGACAATAAATGCAAAGCCCTACTTCAAGAAAAGTTGCTCTGTCAAGATTCGGTTGGGAGGCCGGGGGAAAGAAATGAACTCTTTGCTGGCTTCAAAGGCCCATATTCTATCCCCACATAAGGAAGAAAGGTCTGGCAAGAGAACCTCAGCCCCTGACAGGACCACTCCACAAGAGGAACCACCAAATGTATTGCCTATATCACCATGATATTGGGCATGATACGGAAGATTGCAGGCAGCTCGGCCAGGAGATCGGGCATTTGATCGAGCTCTGCAACCTACAACGGTTCGATAATCCGAGGTCAAGGCTGCACAACAGGCTCGATTTTGGTAAACTTCCTATGGAAGGAAGATGCCGACTTGAGCAGCAACCTCGGTCGCCAGAAGAAGATTCAAATTCGGATGGGCAAAAATTACGGATGTCTGAAAGAATACGACTGATCTAGAAACATAAGCTCACAAAAGAATCGTGTTTCATTTCCCAAATTTGTATTCAGAATTCTCATATGAATGGAATGCACTTTTGATATCTAAAAGAGAATAGTCAATATATTAAGCAATGCTTTATATTGTAAGACTTAAACTCTTATCATACCAATCAAGTTCAACAACCACCTCTGCTCGGCTTTTCTGTTCGGCAATGTTCGGTTCAGATCGGCTCAGCCAGATGGTTTTTTCATCTCGGGTTGGGGGCATATTCATTTTCTTCATGGCTGGTTCATATGGAAAGATTCACCCAGACTGGGTGAGGAGTTCTGTGCTTTCCTGACGCCTACTCTACGAGTTGAAATAGAATTGGAGCTGACAGGATTCGCGCTTAGCCAATTTCCGTCTTAAAACTCCTGGAGTGGCTAGGGACACAAGCTTCCCCATCTTGGTGACCTCTTTCTTATGGCTCAGCAGGTCAAGACAGTGATATGGTATCTTCCCAACCATGACACAAGTCAGATTAAATATGCTCCCATGCGGGGGCTCAACTAAGGGGATATCTACTGAAAATTACAAGTTTCATAACTCAGTAGGACAAACCTTGGATTCCAAATCGGTCTTCACCTCGGCCATTACAAGGAAAAACTTGGGCCAAAAAATAGGGGACAGACCCTGGAATCCAAGTCAGTTTTATGAAGGGAAACAACTCATTCATATCAAAACATGGAAGAATCCAAGAAAGATTTAGCAGAGCAGATCCTGGAGACTAGATCAGCTTTGTGAAATCTCAGGCTAATAATTGTTGAGCAGGAAAATATAGGACCGACCCTGGAGACCAAGTCGGACCTATGAAAGCATCAATCAAAACTTGAAAGAATCCAAGAAAGATTAAGCAGAGCAGATCATGGAGACCAGATCATCTCGATAACGGTTCGGTTCAAATTTATTGAACATAACCACCTCGGCCATTACAAGAGAAACTTGGGCCATATAGTATGGGACAGACCAGATCAGTCCTATGAAGAGAAACTTGGAAAAATTCAAGAAAATCCAGCAAAGTAGATCTTGGAGATCAGATCAGCTTTGCAAAAGCTCAGACTAAAAATGGCTGAGCAGAAAAATATAGGGTCGACCTGGAGACCAAGTCGGGCCCGTGAAAACATCAAAACTTGGAAGAATCGAAGAAAAATTTAGCAGAACAGATTTTGGAGACCAGATCAGCTTTGCAAAAGCTCAGACTAAAAATTAATGAGCAGGAAAGTATAGGGCCGACCCTGGAGACCAAGTCGGACCTATGAATTCACCCATCAAAACTTGGAAGAATCCAAGAAAGATTAAGCAGAGCAGATCCTGGAGACCAGATCAACTCTGTGGAAATTTAAGTTATTATTCGTACATCTCGGCCTTATGAAGAAAGTTTGGGCTAAAAGATTTTCATCTCAGCCAACATACTTCGGCTATGCTTGATTAAAGACTTAGGCTATTACTAAGCATTATTCAGATTGGATCTCGGCTAAGACAGTTCAGCTTATTATCTTGAGCAGGAATTCATTCTTAAATGGATATTACCTCGGCTCGGTAGAATAACGGGTTTATTCTATATTTTAAGTTTGATAACTTAGCTTATCTTCAGTTAAACTGGTTGAGATTGCCAAGGCCGATATGGGAACTCGGCAAAAATAAGTCTGAGAAATAAACTCAACAAAAATGCTGAAATAAAAGAGCAGGGCAGAGCAAAAGAAAGACTTAGACAAATTTTTCATTGATAAGAGCTTTGAAGTACAATGACATCTACTCAGTAAAGTCACAAGAAAAATCCTAGGTCTAGTCTTCCTCTTCTCTCAAGTCGGCCCCGTCCAAGAATTGCTGGAATTGAGTGTCAAACTCTTGAGAAGCGATTGAGTTGTATATCTCAGCCAGACGTGGATTCTCTTTTAGCTCAGGATGCACCTCTGAGCAGATGTCAATGGCTTCCTTTCGGCCGACCTCCATGGCTGAGCTCTGCAGAAGGATCATGTTTTCTTCAAACAGCTTTGACTTCCTAAACTCAGCAATGGCCTTCATTTCGGCTTCGCCAGTTGCTGACACAGTCGGTCTAGTTGCTCTTCATAAGTGTTGCTCTTCTACAACAACTCAGCTTCATTTTTCTTCAAGACCTCAATCTCAGTCAGAGATTGAGTGGAGGTCAGCTCCAAGTCAGCCACTTTGTGCTCCAACTCATCCACTTTTGAGTTGGAGGTGGCCAACTTCATCTCATCATCCTCCGCTCTTTGCTGGAGTTGGGATACATCAGCCCGCAGAGAAGAAACTTGTTGGCTCAGCTCGGCCTTTTCTTGGTTGTTCGCTTCAAGTTCTTGGGTCTTGCCTTGAAGTTCTTCAAAAAATTCTTTACTACTGGCCAAGGCCTCCAACTCCTGAGCTCGGACCTGCAAGGAGGCAGAGTTAGAAAAATGACTAAGTGATGAAAAGCAAACAAGCACTTAGAAAATTATTTTGCTTACCAGAGCAATGTTTGAATGAAGGGCATTTTTCAGTTCTTCCCAAGCAGTCGCCCTGAATTTTTGATGGTCCAGGGGCAGAACTGCTACTTTATTAAGTTTCCTGGTGATGGCTGGATCAAAAGCCAAATCGCCCTCTGAAAATCCAATAACAATTGGGTCGTGAGATTCAGTCAGCTGAGGCAGGGTCTCCTCAGCCGGCTCAGCAACAACCATCTCCGAAGGCTGAGATGGCCCTGGATCTCGGCTGCTGGAGCCTTCACCCCTTTGTCTTTTTCTGGGGCGAAGACTTGAGCCTTCATCAGCTTCTGCCGAAAGCTCTGGTTCAGCAAAAACCTGAGGCTGGATCTCGGCCTCAGACTCGTCATCGATGATTTCAATTGGCAGAGCTACAAGAAACAAAACAGATCAAGACAAAAACAAGGCTCAACACTTAGAATTTTTTGAATTTGGGGAGAAATTTGTTACGTGATTCAGGCTCTGCTTGCTCGGACTCAGCAGCAGCAGCAGTTGGAACTAGGGGCAAAGCTGAAGTAGAAGCTCCCCCAGAACCAAGAGTGGCCATTCTTCTTTCCTTACGGGCCTTCTTCCTGGCTGCCGCCTCAGCCAGCCTGCTGGAATGGGAAGAAGGTCCAGCCATTGCGCCTACATCAAGGATAAAATAGTAAGATATTGAAAGTAAGAAAAATGCTGAAAGAAAAGTATGACAAGACCGACCTCGAACAATGGTTAAGTTGTCAGGAGAAAGTGGCAAGTAATTCTGGCCCACAGCCGAATGACTCAGGTCGGCTGCTATCTAGATTTCAGAATCCACCTTTTGCCAGTCAATAACTATGGGGAAAGTTCGTATTCTGTCTACTTCATCACAGTAGTCTAGGCCCGGCCTCTTGTTGTTAGCTTTGCCAGCCTTCCAGATGTTTCTGCTTAGCAGCTCAGCTTTCTTAACATAGAAAAATTTCCCCTTCCATCTCTTGTTGGAAGTGGGAATATTGATGGCAAAAGAAAAATTTGTGTTAGACGCTCGCTTGCTGAAATAATACCAGCTATGCGAGGCCCGACAAGCAAAAAGGGCTCGGAAAACAGTAGCATTAAAGGGGAACTCAGCCATTCTGAGGAAAAGAAGGTAACAAAGAATAAGTTTTAGGTCGTTAGGCTGGATTTGAGGAAGTCTGAGACCATAAGCCCGCATAATACGAACAAGTGGCTCAGGAACAGGAAGGTTAAAACCTGACTTGAAATAATCTTCGTAGAGTGCTTGATAATCCCTAGGGGGATCATAAACAGTTTGACCAGGCAATGGGAGGATTGGGCCGAACCGATTTCGGTCAATCTTATGAAATTTACAGATCCTGTCCAGGTCGGTCTCAGACAGGGTTGAAAAGGACTCTTAGACAAGGAGAGAGGGCAGACCTCTCTCGATGACCCCCCGAGAACTGAGATGGGCCCCTTAGTGGGGCCGGGGGATTTACAGATGGCGGAGCAGGAGCAATCCCTGCTTGCTCCGGCGAAGAGCTGACCACGGTGATAACCCTGCTGGACTGAGCAAAGTCACCGGTGGTCCGACACAAGTTACTGATGGGAAGATCATCAACAGAGACTGATCTACCGGACAGAGATGGAGAACTGAAGTTCTCTCCACCATCGGCGGCGTAAGAACCACCCTCAGAAAAATTCTGGAAATCGTTGGAGGAAGAAGACATTGTGAAAAGTGAGATGAAAAAGAAGACTTACAGAGAAAAGATGAAGAAGGTTGAGGAAGCCGGGGAAGACAACCGGAGAAGATGGGTAAGATGCCGGAGAAGAAAAGCAAAGCAAGAGCAGAAATGAAAGTGGAGATAAAAGTTTCAAAATGACCGTGGAGAGCCCTATTTATAGGATTTCAGCTCGGCAACCCAAAAGTCACCTTGATATGGTCGTCCTCGATCTCTGTAACGGCCGAATATGAAAAGCTGCGTAACTGACGCCTCGTGATCTGCATCAACAGTAAATGCGCAGAGCGGACCAGTCAGAAGCAGACATGTCATGATTGAAAGGACGATGCTATTAAAACTCTGGATCGATTAGCTTGGCAAAGTCATAGTCAACCTCGACAGAACAATTCATCTCGGCTTCGGCTGCGTATGGGCTCTGCCACACTAAACATTATCGAATAAGATCAAGAGAAGATATTCTCTACCGTCTGCTGGGACCCACTAAGCGGCTCTGCAGAGTAACTTTCCAAATGTCAAGCGATGATTGATTCAGGACAAGGACATCATTACAAGCCGACCTACACAACAACTATGGTCTCAGGCTTTAGTCCCATCACACTGAGCTCTGCAGCGGACTAGACCGTCATCTCAGCCATATCACCGTCTCATCAATCGGGCAGGGGGGCAGACCTCCACGCTTTCAAGTATAAATACCCCTCTATTCAGACGAGGAAGGGGGATCCAAATTCTTAGAGAACAACTGGAGCATTACTTCCAGAACTCCATCTCGGCCATAACACAATCTCACAAACTCAATGAGATCTTTTTCAGGTTTTATTTAAACCTCTATTCCAGCATAAATTGCATAGGCAAAATACCCATAACTGACTTAAGCGTCGGAGGGTTTTTCACGGGGCAACGCCCTAGGACCTCTAACGTTTTTCTTCTTTCTCAGGCTCTATAGACAGATTCAGACAGAAGATTAATGACACACTTCTCGGGTCATCTCTGATCCACCCAGTAAGTGATTCAGGCCCCATCAGACTCTATATATACTTGTATAAATAACACAATAATAAGGATATGATACATAAACTTGGAAGATAAGAAATGTGGTTGCTTTTGGTTATATTGTGCCTTCATTATTGGAGGTATTGATGATCTTTCGCCTGTTAATTAAATTGAATTAATTTCACGGCATAGCGACCAAAAATTGTCATTGTGTTTGCCGGGCAAAAAATATGCCACGTGTTGGTGCTGGTGCTGCTGCTGTCTGCCTAGGCATGTCAAAACTTACCAGATATCCGACATCCGAATTCAAATTCGGCTGTCCGAATCGAATATGGTAAGAGCTGTACATTCGTTTCACCGTATTCGAATTCGTATCCGAATAGTATTAGAAAAACAAATACGAATATGGTATAGTCATTACCGTATCCGAATATACATATCCGAATAGATATTTTTAAAATTAAATAAAAATATACAATAAAATATATAATAATATATAAAAAAATATGTAAAAATATTTATTTTTAAAATTTTAAAAAAATATATATGAAAATATGTATACGCACGGTTGTAAATTTGCTGATTTTGAATTCGGATATCCGGATTCGGATATTCGAACAAATTTGAAATAGATATAATACGGATTCGGATATCCGGCACCGAATTCGAATCCAAACAAATTCGAATTCGGATGACTTCCTAAATATCCGTCCGGATTCAGATACGAATTCGGATATAGTTAGACAAAAACGAATTCGAATACGGATACTGTGTTACCGTATTCGTTTTATCCGTTTGACATCCCTATGTCTGCCTAATGCTGCAAATCTTTTATGTTACAATTATTGATACTTTACTATTTTAATTTACAAAAATTTATTTTGTAAGTCTCTATTTCCAATGAAGTTAATAATAAATTCTTCTTTTATTTTGCAATATGATAGTATAAAACAAAAGGTATCACTAAATTGGCCGCGTTTCTTATATTGTGAAGTACCAGTTGATCGACGCAGCTTCACGAATCATTATGTTTCATCAAGAAACAACCTCTGTGCGTTTTTAACACATGAATATGGTTGCGTATATCCGACCTCTTTGCTCCGTCATTGGCATGAGTCTCTAAGGCAATGATGCTATTGTTGTAATTTATTTTGTAAGATTTTTTGAAAGAAAAAATAAAGTCTAATTTGGTAAGATTTAATGAAAGATGTAAAAATGTGAAGAAACTGTATTACAAAAATCGAAATTTTATGATAAAGCTAATGATTGTGTCTAATTATAACATGTTCCCTTGAAATTCTTCCTTGCAAGTAAAAATCTTGGAATTCAATCCGCCCTGGGAAGTGATTAATAATATGGGCTCTCAAGAACAGCGAAGAGGAGATGAATTCTGCCGAATTTTCGAGCTAGGTTACGCTCCAGTAGTCCATGGAGTATTCTCAGCAGCTCTTGAGCTTAATCTGTTCGAGATTATAGCCAAAGCAGGGGCTGATGCTCATCTTTCTGCTGCTGAAATTGCTTCTCAGCTCCCCAAGAAAAGTTCAGATGCACCAAAGATTCTTGATCGGATGCTTCAGCTCCTAGCAAGCCAATCAATTATTGACTCCGCTGTTGTTTCTTCGGAGGATGGAAATTCTTCAAGAATTGTTTATGGGTTGAATTCCTTGAGCAGATTGCTTGTTCCTGATGATGATGGAATCTCTCTGGCTCCTTCTGCGCTTCTGGGTAGTTATATCAGAGAAAAAAGGTCCTTTTTTTTGTTCCTTTGTTACTTTTGATTTCTCAAGCAGTTGAATCACCAATATTGCACCTTTAGTTCTGAGTAGCGTATGGTTATCTTGAATGTGGAGCAAATATGAAGGATATAATTGCCTGTAAAATTGTAAGTTCCACCTAGGGCTTCTACTGGAAATGTTGAATTAGTATACCAATTTCATAGGGCAAATGATAAGCTTGAAGAGGATATCAAAATTATAAAAAAAAAAAGGTGAATAAGGAAGTTAATGCATCAACAACATTACTCCCTTGCCTTAGAGACTCAGTCTATGGTGTGATATAAAGGGGTCGGATGTACGCAACTATACCCATGCGTTAGAAATACACAGAGGTTGTTTCCTGATGAACTATAATGAAATTTGCGTCAAGCTGTGTCGATCAACTGCTAATTCACAATATAAGAAGCACAACCAATTTAGTGATTCATTTTGATTTATTCCATCATATTCCAAAGTCAAGGAAAATGTGTCCTTGGCTCCCTTAGAAATGGAAAGAAAAGAAGTTACTACATCCTGTTGGTAAAACTAGAAAGTCCAAAAATTTTTAGGTGAACAGAGAGGGATATTGTGTCACGCTTTTGCAACATGGCAAGGTTTTATGTTATCGAGTTTTCCCCTGTGTGTATGTGTGTGTTTTTTTCCCCTCTTCTGTTTCTTCTGGTCCTGGTTATGTACTATTTGTTATTTACTTATCTTAGGGTAGTGATGATCGTTACATAGATGATAGCTGATAAGAAGATCATGCCAGTGGTAATCAGTTCAGGCTTGTGAAGGATAGTTTAGATGAAAAAGAATTCTCTCTGTGTTTGTATGTCTTCTTTATCCTTCAATTTATTAGGCAAACTTACACAATAATCATAGTGCTGCACTCTATGCTTAGAAAATCCTATACGTAGATAATTTCTACCTTTATATGTTACAAATAAATATGTTCTTGTTACATCCTAATTTTGCTCTCAGATTCAAGGCCTGGCGACCTTAATGTAGGCCTGCATTATCTAATGAATGTCAATTTTATCGGACTTCTGTTTTTGCGGGTGCGAAACGCTTGTATAGATAACTGACCCAAAATATGAAACACGCAACTTTATCCTTGTATAAACTATGACAACATGTTGTCCCTTCCTTTTCCTGAGAAATGTGACTTGTTGATTAAAATGTTGATGTAAGAATGTAGTGTGCTGGAGGCATGACTTCATCTGAATACATGCAGGATCCGAAATGGTTGAAGGGACTTTATATGATATAATTCCAAAGTTTTCATGGTATTTACAGTATCATTTTTCCACTCCAATCTTCTTTCTTCATCATGCCAAATTGCATTCCATGTTGCAAAGATAAAGCTTGGCGTTTTAACATGTTTATGCATCCATCAAGTGATTCCATCCTTGCTCCTAAGCTGGATGATAGAGCAAATCTGTCATAGAAATCCAAAATTCTGGAAAAGGTGTAGAGGATTTGATATTCAATAACACAAGCATTTCTTGCTATTTGTCCAATCTATCATGGATGTGGTCTTATCTAACTTCAAATTATGTGTTGGTCACTCTTATGTTTCCATTTTCAAATGAGTTAAGGACACACTCTTCCTTGACTTTGGAATATATGATGGAATAGAGCAAAATAATTCACTAAATTGGCTGCGCTGCTTATAGCTTGAGGCAATTTTCATTATGCGTCATCAGGAAACAAATTCTGTGTGTTTTTAACACATGAGTATGCTTGCGTACATTTAACCCTCCTTTTCCCGCCATAAACTGGAGCCTCTAATGGAATGGAGTATTGTTGTTGTTGTTGTTGGTCACTTCTTCTATCTAAAGATTTTGAGTTATTTGGTATCAGACAGCGTATCAGTACTTTTTCAATTTTATGGACAACACGAAATGAACATGCTTCTTCTCTTTAGTTCCAGCGAGCGGACGAGCCTAGACAGCGAGTGGAAGACTTGAAACGGAAAACCTAAGAAAAGAAAATCAGTGAGCTATATGAGAAAGAAGACTGAATCAACATCAAGAGTAGTAGATAGAGCTAGATTAAAATTAAGAAAAGAAAATCAGTGAGCTAGATGAGAAAGGAGCAAGTGAAAATTTCATCAACATCAAGATACGTAGGTAGAGTTGGGCGGGGAAGTACGACAGCACTACCAATAGTTGAAACTCAATCGAGAGATGTTTCGGCTTATATTCCTACTAATGTAGTTACTGTCATATAGAATTACAATGACTCTACTTCAGCACTTCGTAATTATTCGTTGAATCTGTAATGCAGTTACTCTTTGAAGGATGCTGTTTTGGACAACGCGAGTGAGGTAAAAATGTTTGAGCCAGAGGAGAACCCAAGATTAGTTGAAGTTTTCAATCAGGCAATGCGGTGCAGATCAGCTTTCATAATGAGAGAAATTCTTCAAGTTTATAGCGGATTTGAGAAAGTGAATACAGTAGTAGATGTTGGGGGAGGACTCGGCTCCACCATCCATGCTGTAGTTTCCAAGCATCCAAATATTCAAGGGATCAACTTTGACCTGCCACATGTGATAAAAAATGCCCCTGCCTATCCTGGTAAGGAGTAGGTCTCAAATACTACTTTATGAGAGAAGATGTGCATGAAAATGTAGGTGATATAGAAATGCTTTCTCACCCTCACACACACACATGCCTATTTAATACACACAACATTTCTATATGTCGATGTATGTACAGGTACATATAGAACCGGTGGTCTCACTAGAATCAAACTCTTTATTCTTTGAGATGGAGGTATTGTTTGACTGTCTCTCATCCTCCCCAAACCCTAACGATAGCTTTTGCTTTCGTTGAGATATAATGAGTATGTGTTGTTGTTGTATGTATATACAGTAAAGAAAAGAAAATCAATTAAATTGAATTACAAAATGCCTATTTAATACACACTAGATTTCTATATATCTATGTATATACAGGTACATATAGAGATAGTGGTCTCACTGGAAGCAAACTCTCTATCAATTGGGATGGAAGTATTGTTTCCCTGTCTCTCATCCTCCCTAGATTCTAATAATAGCTCTTGCTGTCATTGAGATATAATAAGTATGTGTTGTTGTATATATATACAAGAAAGAGAAAAGAAAATCAATTAAATTTACACGTCGTATGTTGTTGGTTACTTAAAAGAATTTTGAAGTTTTTCCGGTCAAGTCAATCATGTTGGTGAGTGGAATATATTTTATTTAAGTCAAAGCGGGGAGAAACGTAGGTGTTAAAGCAAGCATAATCAACCAGATCTGAGTTATCAACAGGTCACCCCAAGAAAGCTGAAATTTTTGTTGTGTATATGTATGTATGTATGTATGTGTGTGTAGCTATTTATGCATGAATCAGATGGAACTATCAATCACAGTTGTCTTGTTTCTTTAGGTGCCAAATCAACAATGTATGCCAGGATATGTATATCTGTCTATAGTTGTTCCCCTTTTTGCTTGATTTTAAACTTCCTTTTTATATGATTCACATCGATTCCAGTAACAACATTACCCGTTGCCTTAGAGGCTCCCGTCTATAGCAGGTATGGGGGGTCGGATATATGCAACCATACCCATGTGTTAGAAACACACAGAGGTTGTTTCCCAATGACCCATAATAATGTGCCAAGCTATGTTGATCAACTGCTACTTCACATCGGTTCCAGCATGAATTGATATTGTTGTTCCTTTTATAGGGGTAGAACATGTCGAAGGGGATATGTTTCATCATATCCCAAGAGCAGATGCCATTATACTAAAGGTTAGAATCTATCCATTACAAGTACACAAAATTCCGCGTGAGCTCTTCTCATAATTGGAGTGCATGATTGGTTCTGTTAGGCAAAAATGATGAAAGTACGTTGAGGTGATATATCTTATCCATTTTCTTAGTGAACATGTTAAAATCAATGCTTGATCTGTAGAACAGTCCGCTCAATGACTTATCGAGTTGCTGGAAGATACTTTTTAGAGGTGATGATGATGTTAGCTTTGGGAGGTTAGCAGAGGAGAGTATTTCTTGTTCGTAGGAGATGTTTGCTCTATTGTATTTAAAAGCCAATGCTGATGGTGCCACTGGTGGATCTGCTATGATCCTATAGTGTTTTCTGTGTGGTGACGGTTTTAGCTATTCTTTTTGGTGGTTAAGTATGATATGTGTCATCGAGAAACAACCTCTGTATGTTTCTAACACATGGGTATGGTTGCGTACATCCAACCCTCGTACCCCGCCATAGGCGGGAGTCTCTAAATCAATGGGTAATGTTTTTGCTGTATCCATCATGCTACAAAGGGATCATCTACTTTCCTTGTGAAGGTGTGGTTCTTAACTGCCCAGCAGAACACTGCCAGTATCTTACGGATTGTAACTCTCGGATTCCCAACAGAATTTAGGTGCTAATGTAGAAAAGTCAGAACTTTAGGTGCTGGGCTTGTGCAATCCCCTGGCCTCATGGACTTGAGCAGCCCCTTGTGTACTTTAGAAGTACCAATGGACAAAGTAGTTTGTCCACTCATGAGCACCTTATAGAGAATTGAGTCTGCTATTGTCTTGTTGAACCACCAAAGTAACCTTCACTTGAACAGTAGAGACTAGTCTGCCTGAGATACTGAGATCGCCAAAGCAGCTTATATGCTCTATTACATGAACGAAACGATGCTAGATTGAATCTGCAATCATCATTGTGGGTATGATTGCGTACATTCTAATCCCTCATACCCCGTCATAGCGGGAGTCTCTAAGGCAATGGGGTAATGTTGTTGTGTTGTTGTTGTTGTTGTTGTTGTTGTTTGTTGTTGTTGTATTGTCGTGGGCATAAGGCTGTCGACCAGTTCCTACGATTATGTTGTGTGTGTATGTGTATATATATGGGTGACAATTGCAGAACATACTTCTGCAGATGATCATAGTGAACATCACTACCTAACATTTTAAGTACTTATTTGACCACATGACCATGACAAATGACCTTTGCCTTTATTCACATCCCATTCTTACATGTCTATCTATGGGATTAAGAAACTGTTCAATGATTATAGTTTAGTGACTATAATTTAGTGTAACGAAAACGAGAGATCCATATAGCCGAACCCACTTAGAGGGGAAAAAAGGCTATGTGAGTTGTTAGTATTGTGGATTCTTGGCATCTATATTGTTAGGAAAGTAGCGTGATTTTATTTCATATCTTGTATATTGTAATCAGCCATTGTAATTATGATTGAGTAATCAACAGGATTAGATGATTGATTAATTATAGGGATTGAGCAATTATAAGGATTAGATGCTAATTACCCAAAAATAGGTGATAGACCCGGTGTATAAAGTATAGGAGAAAGTGTACGATTTGACCGTGAATGAATGAATATCACATTCATCAATATTGTTTAATCCCATACTCTATTGCTTATCATAGTATTAGAGCAGGTTTGATCATACTCAAAATTTCCAGATTTGAAAGAGTTTGCGTTTCTGGGTAGATGCTCAGAAGTTATACTCAGGTTTGATCCTATTCAAAATTACCAGATTTGAAGAGTTTGCGTTTCTGGGTAGAGACTCAGAAGTTATACTCATCATAGCCTTAACATACCTGATTAACGGTCATACCTTTCCCGGCCAGTCTCAATAGTCTACTATATCTTACAGTCCGTCTGTTACCAATCTCAAACGTTTTTCCTTGATCAAGTGCAGTATTGCAACTAATCACCTATTCACCAAACAAAAACACAGAGGAAATATGTCAAACCCAGAAACCAGCGAGCCAAAGACACCAAAATCTGGGCTGACCTACCAGTTTCGGTAGGCCAGTATCCTACAAAATAATCCATCCAGAACAGTAACAAACCCCGCACCCTCACTAGTGCCCTTATCTACAGGAACCTTATCATCTCAGTTAAACTTAATGACCATAATTACGCAGTCTGGGTACCACTGATGCTGCCGGTCAATCATGGAAGGGGGAGAAACCTCACCTCACTGGTGTTCCTTCTCCCCCACTTCAACGGACCCTGAGTTTCCCGGATGGGAACAAGCCGACAATTTTGTTTTCACTGGATCATCCAAACTATAGAACCATCATTGGTTGTGAATGTGACCCATTATCCCACTGCAAAAGCGTTGTGGATGGCCTAGCACTCACATATAGATCAGCCCTGACTCCCTCAGAACATACGATCTTCACCGGCGAGCCAGTCAGATCAAGTATATCGAAGTAGATCGTCTTTTATTAAAGAAAAGCTCGAGGAGAAAATTGTTGAATTACCCTTTGTACAGTCAGGAGATCAGTTAGTGGACATCCTGACAAAAGCTGTTGCGGGAAGGGCGTTCGATAGAGACATTGATCAAGTTGGACATTGTAGATTCCCCTGCTCAACTTGAGGGGGAGTGTTAGGAAAATAGCGTGATTTTATTTCATACCTTGTATATTGTAATCAGCCATTGTAATTGTGATTGAGTAATCAACGGGATTAGATGATGAGGAATTATAGGGATTGAGCAATTATAGGGATTAGATGCTAGTTACCCCAAAATAGGTGATAGACCCGGTTGTATAAAGTATAAGAAAGAGTGTAGATTTTGACTGTGAATGAATGAATATCACATTCATCAATATTGTTAATCCCATACTCTATTGCTTATCATATATATGCTTCTGCTCTGAAATTACCAATAAAGCTTTGCTAACTGTTCCATTTTTTCCAGCATGTACTTCACGACTGGTCGGGACGAAACCTGCTTGAAATTGCTCAAGAACTGCTGGGACGCGTTGCCCAAATGCCGGTGGCAAAGTAATTGTTATTGAGATGGTTCTTCCCGTATCTCCATGGCTGATGTCGCGTCCAGGACTGCTTTATAGGCGATATGCTAATGCATTCTCGAACTAATGAGAGGAAAAGAAAGACACAAGAGGAATTTGCTGTCCTAGCCAGAGGAGCCGGATATTCAAGACTTCAAGACTTGTATGTCGTGCTTATCAATATGGAGTCATCGAGTTTCAACAGGGATTAGCTAATAAGCTAAAGAATATTATGTACATATAGTATTATTTTGGGTACACTGATCCTCCTGTTTAACTTTTGTTTGGATTGAAAAAGAAAAGGGAATAAGTTTAAGGAACTAATTGTAATAATTGTTTTTAGAAAATTTCTTAATGATGGTTGGCATGCAATTGTTGTATATATCTTGTGAATAGCGGCCTGTTATGGTGTATATATATCTTGTCAAATCTCTGATCTGGATCTTTCTTTCACTTTGTCTTCCTACTTGCTCTGAAACTCTTGATCTCTGTCGAGTTCACACATGTTCTCCTTCCCCATGTCTTCGGCCAGCTCCTTTTTCTCTTCAATTTCTACCCTTTCACCTCATTTCTATCAAGTGTACTTATTATTTTCTTTCGTTCATTTTTATAATGTCTTCTCTTTTTTCGTCCGATTCTCAAAATTGTTCCGAAGGAGGTTCCTACGACGGCGTCGTAGGGGACGAATCCAATTGCCTAATAAACGTCGTCCATGGGTCTTGTCTGCGTAGCTAAAAGGCAATGAAGGAGGAAGGTGGTTGCCAAAAAGGACCCAGTAATGTCGCTAAGCCTAGTGGCATTGGTTCGATGGCAAAGCTAGTGGCACCCCTAGAACTTCCCTTCGACATGCAAACAACTAGGAATTGCACTCCTCGCATGGTAGATCCCAACTCCCTTGCTTTTAGAGCCATAGGTAGAGGTGACCCATCCAGCTGAGCAGAAAACCTTCTGAACCTTGTCACAAGCCAATATGGAAAGATTGTGAAGCTTACTAGATCGACTGTGATAAGTTCAATCCTATTCTTCCTTCTCCTGATCAGACAGCTTATGACCCACCTTAGAACTATAGAGCTGTCTACAAGCAGTTCTTCAACATAGGTTTTAGCCTTCTTCTTCCTTTTCCTCTAAAATTAAACATCCGGATTCTATCAACTCAGGCTTCCTTAAATCATGTCCAATAGGCTGAGAACCTTGGCCTATTACTTTCTTTTCCTTTGAGTCATTTAGGTCGAGTTGGAAATCGAGTTTTTGGAGGTTTCTTCATGTGTAAGAACTTTAAAAGCTTGTTTTATTTTAGCAAACAAACCTTGAATAAAGAGTTCGAGCTCGTTGAAAACCTGCCATCTTCCACCAAACACTAGAAAGGGTGCTTCTTCAACGCGAAGAAGGCTGGGTTGACGAGCCATGAGATTTGGCTTACGTCGAAGGTAAACAACACAATGCTTAGTAAGCAATATCAGGATATGGCTTGGATCCTTCAAAGTTATGAGGCCAGAGTGGATTGGCTGAAGGTAAACAGCCACATACTAGGGAGAGCTAACCTGGAGCACTTAGTGGGTGGCCCAAGCCTGAGGGTTTTGGGCAAGAAGAACTTAGCTGTTGTTATGTGTAGAATAGCTGAGCATGTTTTATTTGTAGTATATTTGTGGTCTCGCTTTTTCTAGAAAAAAATGACCAAACTTGTGACTACAGGAGCAATGTTTGGACTGGCAGCCAACACCCTTGCCGCAATGAAGACAAGAAGAAAAGAGAAGCAAGCCGCCACCATGGCTGACAAAGGTGTCGTGGATCCAGTCTGAAAACTGACAACAATTATGACTGTAGGAGCAATGTTTGGCTGGCAGCCAACGCCCTTGCCACGATAAAGGCGAGCAGAAAAGGAAGCAGGCCGCCACTACGGCTAACAAGGGTGTCACGGATGCAGCCACGGTGACACAAGCAGCTGAGATGCTAGCAGGCATAAGAATCTAGGAGCTGCCTTGCGACCCATCCGCATTACAGCAGGCCGCTAAGCTCTGGGAATTACAAGAGCATGGTGCATTTGGCACTAGGTCTAAGCTTGCACTCTTTTTTTCACACTAACCTAAAATAACTTCCTCAATTTCAGAATTGCTGAGGGCGGTCGAAGTTATTCCGGACAGCGCGGTGGCTCAACTGCAGCTCAGTGGGGATGGCTAACGCGAAAGTGCACAAAGAGATGACATTCCTAGAGTTGGCGAAAACATTCTATCTAGATATGGCATTATTAAGTAGTTGACTCTCCTAAGCAGTTCAGTTTGTCTTTAGTGTCTGGCTTTGTTGGCTTAGATGACACATTCTTTTTTTTTTGCAGTCTAGGGCCATGCAAGTGGAGACGATGAACCGGATAGAACAAATGGGCGACCTATTGCCAAGAGATGAACCGCATTATGGATTAATTAACACGTTTATGCAATTTTTCTAGAATCACCATTTTATGTAAAACGGGCTTTCATCAACTAGTTTCGAATACCTTATAGCAGAATGGCATAGAATGTGTAAAAGAGGAGCAGAAAACTTGGAAATTTTGTATATTTCTTAATGACTTTTACTCTTTGTACATGCTTGCCTTTATAGTACAATTTCGTTTCTATACAAGGTAATTAATCAATTACATAATCAATTGCAGATTTCTATTCTATGCTAATTACTGTACAATCTTTACTTCTTGATTCCAGATTTCTTATCCCTGATCTTCTGTGATTGACTTTGTTCAGACTCCCCCTGAAGTTGAACGGTGGGGGTCGACGACATTCAACTTGCCTAAGATAACTTCAAACGACCTTCCGTTCACTGGTTTAGTCAAAATGTCTACCAACTGATCTTCTGATCTGACAAACAGTAATTCAATAACTCCTCTTTCTAACTTTCTTTGATAAAATGACAATCGATCTCTATGTGCTTGGTCCGGTTATGTTGTACCGGATTTTCAGATATATTAATCGACGCTTTGTTATCACACAGTAGCAATGTGGGTAGATTAACCTGTACACCAATGTCTCTGAGTAATTTCTGTACCCATAATACCTCGGTCACCCCTTTTCCTATCCCTCGGAACTCAGCTTCAACACTAGAGAGAGCAACAACCTTTTGTTCTTACTTCTCCAGGTCAGAAGGTTACCACCTACAAGTGTGAAATACCCTGAAGTAGACTTTCGATCTACCAAATTTCCAGTCCAGTCAGCATCTGTGTATGTCTGAATCTCCAAATGTCCATTGTTTCGAAACACAATGCCTCTTCCCAAGTGTGCTTCAGATACTGCAGGATCCTCTTGACTGCACTCATATGATGTTCCTGGGGATTATGCATGAATTGACTAACCATACTTAATGCGAAAGCTATGTTTGGTCGTGTATGAGACAAATAGATCAGATTTCCAACTAAGCGCTGGTATTGTCCCTTATTTGTAAGTGCTGCTCCGTCGACCATCTGTAACTTATGGTTTACCACCATCGGAGTATCACAGGGTTTACAGTCCAACATTTCCACTTCTGTTAAAAGATCCAGAATGTAGTTTTGCTGAGAGATATATAACGGCACTTGATCTTAATACTTCGATCCCTAGGAAATATTTCAGACCTCCGAGGTCTTTCATCTCGAATTTAGTAAACAAATGTTCTTGGAGATGGGAAATTTCTTCAGTGTCACTTCCTGTTATTATCATCTTATCAACATAAATAATTAAACAAGTTACCAACCTGCCATTTTGTTCGATGAATAGGGTATGGTCTGTGTTACTCTGCCGGTAACCATCCTGTTTCTTGACTTCTGTAAACTTGCCAAACCAAGCTCGAGAAGATTGTTTTAATCCATACAGATTCTTTTTAGTCTACATACTTCACCTGTCTTAAAATCGGATGAAAAACCTGGAGGTGCTTCCATGTAAACTTCTTCCTTCAGATCTTCATGTAGAAAGGCATTCTTGACATCAAATTGATGAAGAGGCCAATTTTGATTAGCTGCAACTGAGAATAGTACTCTGATTGTATCGACACAGGATACAGGTGAAAAAGTTTATAAATAATCAACTCCATATGTTTGAGTGTATCCTTTTGCAACTAACCAGGCTTTGTACCTTTCAATACTTCCATCAGCTTTGTATTTGGCAATGAACACCCACCGGCATCTGACTGGTTTCTTTCCAGGAGGAAGAGAACATTTTTCCCATGTCTGGTTATTCTACAGGGCTCTCATTTCTGTTATCATAGCTTCTTTGTTGGTTGAGTTTGGGCTTCATCAGATGTCCGTGGCAGTTGTTCTGTACATAAAGACATAAAGAATCCTCGGGCTAAGTCAGATACTCCTGTCACAGATGTATTCACTGGATACCCGGATGCTCTTGATACTCGTTCAGGTGAGTACCGACTGGGAGGTATTCCTCTCTTCGTCCTGGGAGGTAGGACCCGTACCTGCTGTTATTCAATGAAAATGTTAGCATCAGTCTGCAATTCTGGTGTGGGTGAGTGTTCAGGTGAGTCTGATCTGTTTGTAGTAGGGGTATAGAGATCTGGGTCCGGACTGGTTTCAGTTTCAATATTATGGCTAGACTGTAAAGTTCTATTATATAAATTTGTTGCCTGTCATTTCATTCATCTGTAGAGGATCATGAGGTGGTACTGGTGTTTGGGATGGTCCCTCGTTATGTGTTGTTGCACAGTCGGCGCCATCTATTTGTTGTGTTGGATCGGCCGTCGAGTAAGTGTGGGGTGGTACCAACCAATCGAGGGTTCCGTCAGATGGAGTCTCCCCTAGAGCCGAGATTAGGGTTGGTAATAGTAATCGGTTTCGAGAAAAGAGCAGTTCATGGTTATGTGAATTTGTTTGGTGCAGGGATTGTAGCATCGGTATCCCTTTTGTGTCGTGGCATATCCAACAAATACGCATTTTTCGGCACACTCATCTAGTTTAGTTCTTTCATGTTTAGACGTATGAATGAAAACAGTATACCCAAACACTTTTGGGGGTAGAGTAAAAATAGAGGGAATCTCATATTGGGATGACAGGGCTTGAATAGGTTTGTTTTGTAGGTAAGAATTTTTGTAGGAAGACGGTTAATCAGATATGTAGCAGTGGTTACGGCCTCGGACTAGAAACTCATAGGAACATGTGAATCGTATATCATTGCACGGGTCATTTCTAGAATGATACGGTTTTTTCTTTTGGCGACTCTATTTTGTTCGGGAGTATTTGGATAAGAAGTTTGATGTATAATGCCTTGATCAAGAAAGAATTTCCACAAGTTCCCATCAAGGTATTCACCCCTATTATCGAACCGAAGGATCTGTATTTTTGTATCAAATTGCGTCTGCATCATGTTGTAAAAGTGAATGAATTTCTTGGGCACTTCGGATTTATGTTTAATGACATAGAGCCAGGTCGTTCGCGAGAAATCATCAACAAAAAGCACATAATAACAAAAACCCAAAGGGGTATTATAGGGTGACGGTCCCTATACATCATAGTGAACAAAGGAAAACATGCGGTCAACCCGAGTATTATTCGTGATATAAGATGCTCATGTTTGTTTGGCCCGAAGGCACGTGTCACATGATGAAATATTTATTGGAAAAGTAAATAAGGTTGGAAACAAGCGTTGGAGATAACCAAAAGAGGGATGTCCTAACCAGCGATCTCATAACCACACTTGTCGATTGGTCGTTCCGGTGGCAAGATTAGAATGTCCCTGTTGTGTTACAGCATACCCTTGGCGTTCAGTACCACGTCCAATGATCGTCCCCGTATGAATGTCCTGCACAAGGCAAAAAATCGGATATATCAACACAACACAGTCTAATGCCTTTGTAAGTTGGCTAACTGACAAAAGTTTGGTTGATAAAGAGGGTACATAAAGGCATTTGCGGAGTGTCATAGTATGAGTAATTGAGATGGTTCCCCCGCCAATAACAGGTACGATGGCTCCATTGGCAGTTTCAACGGTAGTTTTAGTAGGCCAGGTGTGTGTGAGTAGGTCGGTAGCACCACAGTCAAATATCCACTGAGGTTTGGTCTGGATAGAGTAGCTTCAGGACATTGTGGCTGTTTTTGTCATTTCAAGGCTTTTAGGAGGTTTTTTTAGAGTTTTTGCATTTAAGGACTTCAGGGGGCAGTTCTTGTATTTTTTTGGAAATTTCAGGGTAGTAAATGTAGAGTTATCATTTTCTGGGGTTGTAGTCGCAGTTTTTAAAAACTCAAGGGTCTCTTTGGTCAGTCTAGGAATGTCAGGGACCTCGCTAACATTTTTATAAAATACAGGGGCATAAGGGGCAATTTTCAGGCTATTAAAGAAGTAGGGTTAGAGAAATCCCTAATCCTGTTACCTCCGCTGCTTTCTGCAGCCATGGCTACGCCTCCTTGCTCCTTCTTCCTGTTGTTCTGGTCCTCCGCTTCCTTAGGGTCTGAAACTCCTTCACTGGTGCTTTGAGCAGCCGAAGCCTGGGCCTTTATCTTGTATTCCTCTATTGTGCCCTCTCTGTTTGCAGTAGGTGCACTCTTGGGTGATTCTTCCTTCTCCTCCATGCTGTGATGAATTTCCTGAGCGTGGGTTGCCTGTCCCCCTCCTCTGTTTGATGCAGTCTGTTGATGGCTTGGCTGTCGACCCTTGCCCTACCCCAGATGATTGTTTCTGGTCTGATGGGTTAAAAACCTCGTTCTGCACCCCAGCTCTTCGGAGCTCATTGTACGCTGCCTCCACGGTAGGTCTGGGCACTTATTTCAATAATTCTTTCTTCGTATCTCCAAAACTGTCATCAACTGCCAGGAGCAGCTGATACAGTCTCTATCTAGCACCTTCTGAGTATAGGTGGGGATGTCTTTGGGGGACTCCATGGGATTCGGGTCCATGGAGTCAATTGTCATTCATAGCCCTTGAAATTGATCTTATAGGGCTTCCATTGAGCGATTTCCCTGTTTAATAGAGTAACATTGCTTGTGTAAATCGAATATCTGCAATGGATCTCCTCCAGATCAGTATGTGACTGCAAGGCCGTCCCATAACGCCTTCGCAGTTGAGTATTTTGACACATTGTTCACAAGGCTGTCATCTATGTTGTTAATAAGCCAAGTGAACGCCATCTGGTCGTTCTGTTCCCACGTTGGGTAGGCAAAGTCTGTAGCCAGGTGAGTGGAGGTATCCATGTTATATGGGAGTTCTTCCCCCTGCCCCCGAAGGCCATTTTCATGAACCTGCACCAAAGGGTATAATTGGTGCCATTGAGCTTGACCTTTAACGTTAAATTTGCATATGGTGCTAGAGATGGAGGCACCATCAACCTCTGTTGCAGAAAACCGGTAAATTGTTCAGAATAATCGGGATGTACAGGGAAGTTGAGTTTATTTTCTGTTGATTCCTGACTTGTGCCTTGAGTTTGTGACATTTTTGGTCTGTGATGCTTTGCACGAGATGAGAATAGATGATGTCACTTGGTCTGTTTTAGCCAAGAAAGGTGTAGGGAATGACGAAATTAATTCTGAGCCACCAAGGTACTCAGATACGAACTGATATGGTATTTGATCCAAGATAAGTTTTTGGATATGATGTGAGTAAAACACTGAGCCAAACGTGTTCAATACACGATTGGAATTAAGTGGCTATTTTGGCAATGATGTGAAGGAAACGCTGAGCCAGTTAGTGTTCCTAACACACTTATATTTGATTGAGAAGTTGAACCTGCTCTGATACCACGTGTAAAAGAGGAGCAGAAAATTTGGAAATTTTTGTATATTTCTCAATGACTTTTACACTTTGTACATGCTTGTCTTTATAGTACAATTTCCTTTCTATACAAGGTAATAAATCAATTACAGAATCAATGACAGATTTCTATTATGTGCTAATTAATGTACAATCTTTACTTGTTGATTCCGGATTTCTTATCCCTGATTTTCTCGGATTGATTTTGTTCACATAGAAACACCTGAAAGCCCATCTTATTCATCTCGTTTTCCATCTTACTTGACGCAAAGTGTAAGCCCACACCCCCCCTCCAACCCCATTCCCACCTTCTTAATCCCTGTAATATCTATTATATCTATTGTTTTCCATCTTACTTGGGACAGAGAGATTGTTTGTCTATCACTTACCTTCTTCAGACCCTAACGATAGCTTTTGCTGTCATTGGGATATAATGGGTCTGGATGATGATACTCATATTTGTTCAACAGTATATTTTCCAATTCTAGATCATTTTTTCCCCTTAAGAAATTTAGACTTCCGTTGTGAATTATGTTCATTTACCATACTGAAATATAAGTGACAAACATATTATAAGATTACGAATAGATTTTAGTAGCTGCTGAGACATTGCCTAATGAAAAAGTAATTACATGCCTTCAGCCCATTAAAAATCAGTGTCCGCGTTCGAATCATGCCAATTGTTTTAATTCTATAAGGTTGTTTACTATATAAATTTCTCCATTTATCTCCTCAACGAAGTCACTTAAATTTTATTTTTTAAAAATAACTTTTACTTTTACAGTATGTAAATTTAGCTACTTATTATATATAGCTACCAACTTTGTAGATATTTAAGTGTTTCGGTAATATCCCTGTAAATGGACTTAAGTATTATTAATCTAAGAGTTCTAATCTGTCCTTTTTGTTTCAAAAAAAATAATCTGTCCTTTTCAATGTCAACGGTGGATTAGGAAGCTGAAATTAAATATTCCTCTATAATTATTGTACTAACTTCTACACAACAAAATAACTTGAGTTGTTATATAATTCAGCAAACCAATTAATCTATTAAAAAATATCAGTAGATGAAACATGCTTGTCGATATAAATGACGTCGAGGTTTTAATAGCCGATGCAATTGGCGTGTACTCAATTATTTGCACGCTGTGTCACTATCTTTCCTGTGTAATTTCATCTTTTTCTTATAAATAAAAATAACAATAACAACAATATAGACACGGCTAAAAGGGAAAAAAAATTCAAAAGCCAAAAGGAAAAAGGTTAACATTGAAACACAGGCACATAAATTCAACTAGCTCAAAGTAGCATATAGAAATTATATATAATGGTTATATTTAAGCAAATATCTAATAGATTCATAAAATACGCAATATTACAGATTGGCCTAAAAGGGAAAAACATGGACGTATGAGATATTACGTTATTTCAATCGGAGCTTGAAGAGTGATCTGTAGAATGAAGACCCTAGCTGATTCTTCAAATACAAAAAGACCTTAACAAGAGACGTCTATCGTTGCTACAACGATTATACAATGTCAAGAGGGCGATCAGGGTCTGCGGGATGAGATGTGAGGAGGCCTCATATGAAGCAAAATATGAGGCCTCCAATCACGCAACGCCACGTGTACAAAAGAGCCTTTTTTTAATAAAGAAAAAAGATAAACAGCGGACCCTTTTATACACGTGACGTCGTGTGATTGGAGACCTCATTGTTGGGATTAATTCGAGATACGTGTGATGCGCAGCACGTTGATAAAGTTTATACGAATTAATCATAAGGTGGACGTTATGTATGATAATATTATATGTCACGTATGTCACGTAATAATATTAATTATTACGTAAAACATCCACACGTTAAGTGATCATCAGGTATGTTCGTGGATGTATAGTGTCGTCTAAATGGAAACCCCAAATATGTAGACAGTCATATGGTCAGAGACCGCGATGGATGGGCTCAAAGTACAATGACCATAAAGTTACGACATCTGGTCCCCGAGGGGCGACAACCCACGTGTGGCTAGTAGATAATTGTTGGCACAGTAATTAAATATTAAATAATATTTAATAATATTTATTATTAAATATTAGATAATATTTGATAATGGATAGAGATAACTTGAATATAGCATCAAGTATATTCCAGACATCTGGGATAAAGGAATCTCTATCCATAAAGGAATATGCCACCAGGATTCCTATTGGATAATGGATAAAGATAACTTGAATATGACATCAAGTATATTCCAGGCATCTGGGATAGAGGAATCTCTATCCATAAAGGAATATGCCAATTAGGATTCCCCTATTTACTCTCTATATAAAGGAGGAGGCTTCACCTCCTCAGATCATCAAATCAAAAGGGAAAATAGACGCATACAGCATTAAAGAAAATAGCGCCAATTACAGTATATTAGAAGGAAGGTGTGCCAAATTTTCTATAAAGTCCACACTGCGTAGCCTCTCCATCGGGTAAAGCAGTGAATTGTTGAAACCAGTCAAGGGGTGTATCAACAATTGGTGGGAGGTCGTGAATCCTTGGATCACGCCAGATTCTTCATCAGCCGGAGCACTTGCAGCGTACGTGTTCAGATTAACAACAGCAATGGAGCAAGGTATATTTTCCGCATTTTGTTACTTTGTCCATTGATTCGATTAAACGGTCCTATTCAGGGGTTTATTAAATTAAATCCAACACTCATATTTTGCCTCATATGAGACCTCATCTGATCTCATCCGGTCTGCGGCCTGGATTGTTGGAAAAGTACTTAAAAGTACTTTAAATCTTGTGATCCAACCTTGTATAGGAGATTGGATGAAGTTTGGAGTGTTTTATGAAGAATGGAAGGAAATGGGGACGTTCCAAACACTTTAAGCGCTTAATGTAGGCGTTCGAAGTGTTACACTTGAAGCGCCTAATGTAGGCGTTCGAAGTGTTCGGGAACACTTCCAGAACACTTCGAACGCCTTGTATAGGCGTTCAATGTGACATGAAGCGCCTAATGTCATTTTGTACAGTCGTTCGAAGTGACATTAGGCACCTAATGTGACCCGACTGTTCACAAAAGATGCATCTTCTTCTCCAAATGACATCTCCTTTCATATTGAACGTCCATAACTGATCCATGGAGGAAAAATCTGCAGAAAAAGGGTCTTTTGAACTTGTCTCAAAGCCTATAAATAGTAGGCTTTGCTATCTTCAAAATAGATATGAAAAATACATGAAAAACTCTTGAATTCTTGTGAAAATATTCTGCAGCATTCTTCTTCTACCTTTCACTATCATTCTCTTCTACTAAACAAGTTCAATACTTTCTCTCTAAGAGCAATAGAAAGGAAGTAAGCCGTTATATCCTGGGAAGCATTTGCTAGAAGTATACCTTGTTCTTTGGTATAGGCAAAATTGCTTTAAGGACAGTGACAATCCGTCACGTCTCGGCTGTTCTACAATTTTGTGTTGCCAATATTCTTTGCAATTTTCCAACAATCTTAAAGCAATTTTTTGTGTGAGAATATGGCAACAACAAGCACCTGTTCCTGACATGTCCAAAATGGAGCCATTCGATGGTAAATTCTTCAAGCGTTGGGCAGCAAAGGTGTTGTTCTTCTTGGAGATGATTTCCGTTTCATATGTGCTTTCCAAAGACAGGCCAACAGATGAAACAGAAGGCAAAAAGTATGATGCTGACAATACTACGTGTAGAGGCACATTCTGCACTTTCTCTCCAACTCTCTATTTGACATTTATGTCAAATTTGCGTCAGCAAAGGATATTTGGGCAGCACTTCAGAACAAATATGGTTCTGAAGATGTTGGCAAAAGAAAATATGTGGTCAGCGAGTTTTAAGTTCCAAATGGTGGACCACATACCGATCAATGATCAAATCCACCAATATCAACAATTGGTGGATAACATGGAGCAAGAAGGCATCAAAGTTGATGAAACTTTTCAAGCAGCCTCCTTGTTGGAAAAGCTACCTTCTTCTTGGAGCAAATACAAGAAGAGAAAGCATGATGATGCCAAGTTGACCTTGGATGGAGTCATCAAGCACATCCATTGAGGAATAATCGGCTTGATGACAATGGACGAGATGAAAGGAACTCTCAAGCGAACGTGGTGGAGCACAAACCCAAGAAACAAAGACTCAGCACAGTGGTAAAGGTAAGACATTTGTGCAGGGACAAGGACAGAAAAAGATGAAAGGAGCGTGATGGGTGTGCGGAAAGCTTGGACATAGAGCGGCTAAATGCAACCAACGAAAGCCAACCGAGCAATCAAGCACATCTGGTAGAGTTCTCAAAGACAACCGACGAAGTCATTGCTGCGGTCGTCTTATCTGAGGTAAACCTTGTCGGTAGTGCTTCGGAATGGGTGGTAGACACTGGGGCTACCAAGCACATTGCTACAAGTAAGGATCTATTTTTGAATATCAAGAAATAGATGATGGCGAGCAAGTTTCTTAGGAGATGCACATGGTATCAAGGTTCTTGGTAAAGGAAAGGTGCTCCTCAAGTTGACTTCTGGCAAGAGACTGGAGTTGAACAATGTGTTGCATGTTCCTGCGATGCGTAGGAACTTGATTTCCGGAGTACTACTGAACAAGGCTAACATTAAACTTGTTCTTGAGTCTGATAAGCTTATACTTTCTAGAAATGGGGAGTTTGTCGGAAAAGGTTATTGCTCCGGGGGCTTACTTGTATTAGATGCTGTGTGTATTATGAATAATAAGAATGCATCTAGTTCTTCTTACGTTGTTGACTCTTTGAATATTTGGCATGCAAGATTAGGACATGTTAATAAAGATGCATTAAAAAGACTAAAGTTCACCAACCTAATCTCGTATGTATGTGAAGATGACTTTGGAAAGTGTGAGTTTTGTGTAGAAGCAAAACATCACAAGAAGTCGTTTAAATCTGTTGAAAGAACAACAGATAAGTTGGAACTCATACATAGTGATCTTGGTGACTTTAGAGGTTATACAAGTAAAGGTGGTAAAAAGTATTACATAACTTTTATTGATGATTTCACTAGATACACTAGAGTTTACTTGCTAGCACATAAAGACGAATCTGAAAGCATGTTCATCAGGTATAAAAATGAAGTTGAAAATCAACTAGACAGGAAAATTAAAAGATTGAGGACGATAGGGGTGGTGAGTATAATGTGTTATCTTTACAAAGGTTTTGTGAAGATAATGGAATTATACATGAATTCACTCCTCCTTACACACCTCAATCTAACGGAGTCGCTGAAAGAAAAAATAGAACACTCAAGGATATGATGAATGCTATGCTTATAAGTTCAGGTTTGCCTAACAATATGTGGGGAGAGGCAATCCTTTCGGCATGTCATATCTTGAATAGAATCCCACATAAAAAGACCAATAAAACTCCTTATGAACTTTGGAGAGGTTACGCACCTAACTTGAATTACTTCAAAGTGTGGGGGTGCTTAGCCAAGGTTGGTATGCCAGAGTTCAAAAGAAGTAAAATTGGTCCTAAGACTAATGATTGTGTTTTCATAGGATATGCTCAAAATAGTGCTGCATATAGATTCATGTTGGTTGATAATGGTTCTATCGTTGAATCTAAGAATGCTGAGTTTTTTGAGCATATTTTTCCTATGAAGAAAGAGTCATTAGTTAGTCCTAAATTTGAAAAAGGTGAGTCTAGCAAAACGTCTAGTAATGACACGTCACCTAGAAGAAGTAAGAGAAAAAGTAGAAAAGTCTTTTGGAAATGACTTTGTTACTGCATGCATTCATTTTAGAAAATGACCCACTACATATCAAGAAGCGGTAATGTCTATAGATTCTAAGTTTTGGAAAGAGGCTATCAATAGCGAACTTGAATCTATACTTAGCAATAATACTTGGGAGCTCGTAGACTTGCCTAGAGGTTGTAAACCTATCAGTTGTAAATGGGTCTTTAGAAAGAAACTAAAGGCGGACGGTACAATTGATAAGTTTAAGGCTAGGCTTGTGGCTAAAGGATTTACCCAACAAGAAGGAATAGATTTCTTTGACACCTATTCTCCTGTTGCTAGGATTACCTCCATTAGAGTGTTAATAGCTTTAGCTTCCATTTATAAGTTAGTTGTACATCAAATGGATGTTAAAACAGCGTTTTTAAATGGAGATTTAGAAGAAGAAATTTACATGAAACAACCCGAAGGGATGATAGCAAAGGACAAGAGCATAAAGTTTGGTTGAAAAATCTTATATGGTAAAACAAGCACCTAAGCAATGGCATGAGAAATTTGATAATGCCATGTTGTCTAATGGTTATGTTGTAAATGAAAGTGATAGATGCATTTACAGTAAATTTGAAATCTGATGGTGTTATTGTTTGTTTATATGTTGATGATTGTTAATCTTTGGTACAGTCTTGATGTTGTAAATATACTAAAGCGTTTCTATCATCTGTTTTTGAAATGAAAGACATGGGAAAAGCAGATTTAATTCTTGGTCTTAGATTGATAGAAAAATGTGGGGGTTATATGCTTTCTCAATCTCATTATGTTGAAAAGATTTTGAGGAAATTTAATCATTATGATGTCAAGCCTGTTAGTACCCCATATGATGCATCTATAAGATTGGAAAAGAATAAACGTGATGGTGTGTCTCAGTGCGAGTATGCAAAGATCATTGGTAGTGTCATGTATCTCATGAATTGTACTAGGCCAGATATTGCATACTCAGTTAATCGTTTGGCTAGATATACTCATAGTCCAAGTAAAGAGCATTGGGATGCTTTGAAACGACTATTGAGATATCTAAGGGGTACTATGGACTTAGGACTTACCTTTACCGGTAGTCCTGCAGTTCTAGAAGGTTATTGTGACGCTAACTGGGTCACAGATAACGATGAAATAAACTCCACCAGCGGGTATGTGTTTACTTTGGGTGGTGGTGCCATTTCATGGAAATCCTCTAAACAAACTTGTAAAGCTAAATCAACAATGGAATCTGAATTTGTTGCTTTAGAACTTGCTTGTTCAGAGGCAGAATGGTTAAGGAATTTACTAGTTGATATTCCTTTGTGGACTAAGCCTATGCCGTCTGTTTTTGTTCATTGTGACTCACAGGCAGCTATTGCTCGAGCAAGGAACAAAATATATAATGGAAAGAGCCGGCATATCCGCTTGAGGCACAATATTGTGCGTGACTTGATTAGTTCTGGGGTGGTTAACTTGGAATACATAAAAACCGAGTTAAACCTGGCGGATCCCTTAACTAAAGGGTTGAACCGGAAAATGGTTCTTAAAACATCGAGAGGAATGGGACTTGTTCCGTTGGATGTGAATTCTCTATGACAGGAACCCAACTCACTATTAGTAGAGATCCTACAAACGGAGTTCAATGTGGTAAAAACACGTCATAGAAGAGTTCTGTTAAGTACTATCACATATGTCCCTTCCTATGTTGATGTTCGAGGATAGTACTCACTGCATGTTTGAGGGTGAGATGTAAATCTCTTAATGGATAATTCATAGCCATCAAAGATGGTGGTGTGTTGCAGTACACACTTGATGAATATCACCTATATAAGTGTGGAAGTGGGGCCGCTTCCTATGAGAGCCTGGAAAACTCTCTAGAGCGCTTATGAATCCTGGGATTGGGTGCAGGGCCTTTAATGCACCACACCGCGAACTTGTAAGAAGTTAGATAATGGCATGTCATTTGTGTGTTCATATAAACAGTAGTGAAATATGTGGTTCAAGACGGCTGTCACCCTATTTCCGTTTATATAACTGCAAATTACTACCGGCCAGTTCAAGACGTTTGTCACTGCTCCGTTATGTGTCATTATCTTCGTTTGATAGTGAAAAGATTGGTTTATGTTCGTTCGTTTGAAACTATACAAGCTTGGATCATGTGGGGGATTGTTGGAAAAGTACTTAAAAGTACTTTAAATCTTGTGATCCAACCTTGTATAGGAGATTGGATGAAGTTTGGAGTGTTTTATGAAGAATGGAAGGAAATGGGGCGTTCCAAACACTTTAAGCGCCTAATGTAGGCGTTCGAAGTGTTCTGGAATACTTCCAGACACTTGAAGCGCCTAATGTAGGCGTTCGAAGTGTTCGGGAACACTTCCAAACACTTCGAACGCCTTGTATAGGCGTTCAATGTGACATGAAGCGCCTAATGTCATTTTGTACAGTCGTTCGAAGTGACATTAGGCGCCTAATGTGACCCGACTGTTCACAAAAGATGCATCTTCTTCTCCAAATGACATCTCCTTTCATATTGAACGTCCATAACTGATCCATGGAGGAAAAATCTGCAGAAAAATGGTCTTTTGAACTTGTCTCAAAGCCTATAAATAGTAGGCTTTGCTATCTTCAAAATAGATATGAAAAAAATACATGAAAAACTCTTGAATTCTTGAGAAAATATTTTGCAGCATTCTTCTTCTACCTTTCACTATCATTCTCTTCTACTAAACAAGTTCAATACTTTCTCTCTAAGAGCAATAGAAAGGAAGTAAGCCGTTAATATCCTGGGAAGCATTTGCTAGAAGTATACCTTGCTCTTTGGTATAAGCAAAATTGCTTTAAGGACAGTGACAATCCGTCACGTCTCGGCTGTTCTACAATTTTGTGTTGCCAATATTCTTTGCAATTTTCCAACATGGATGACTTCTAGCACCGTCATCGGTGGTCATGCGAGAAGCAAGTTCCCCCTTCGTTGAAGATGTTAACAATCTCATGACACTATGCAACAAAAGAAAGAGGGATGATGTAAAACCCCAAAACATTTAAAAAGGGTAATTTAGAAATTTCAAAGAGTAAAAGGGATTTGAAAAAAAAATATTATTAGATTTGCACATCTCTGAGGACGTGATCCATGATAGGAATTCATGGAGGTAGATGATTAATGTTAAGGAGGTTTAGGAAGGATATATGACACCTTAGAGTATACTTAGGGACTTATATACTATATACACTTTAGTTGACTTTGTATTTTTTTTTTTATCTTTGTTTTTGATCAGTTGTGCATATACACGGTTATGACTATTTTAATATCGGAAGCTTACTATTTGTGTTTACTAAATCACTTCACTAGTATACTAGCACACCATATTCCTATTATTGTGTCATCTATGCAGGTACATATAGAGCCGGGGGTCTCACTGAAAGCAAGCTCTCTATTCCTTGGGATGAAGGTATTGTTTGCGTGTCTCTCACCCTTTTCAGACCCTAACGATAACTATTATTGTTATTAGGATATGATAGGTATGGTTGTTATTGTTAACTTTTTTACTTGTTGAGGTGTGGGTATCAAGTTAAGTATCAGTTTTGTGGCAATATTTCCTCAGCAGTAGTAAGATTATGTTTCACCAAGAGATTATGGCAAAGAACTGTTAATCGATGATGGATGATATAAAAGGTCACAGTTTGAATGTACTTAATTAGGTATTTGGCTTTCTGTCAAATTTCCCATAGTTATTTTAGTTTTATAATGAAGTTTTATTTATTTGAAATGAAAATTGTGATATATTCTTACAGAGTGCGGTGGAGATAATTAAGAAAGCTAGTTTGGTCTAATTTTTGAGATCACAAAGGCAACATCTCGGGTCAGGATCTCCTGACCGCCATGTCCGTGACCTCCTCCGCGACCGTCTGACACGTGGCAGCAGGGGGGTTGTGAGGCTGGATGGGAGTCACCCGTACCCAGCCTCACCATCCCACCCCGCTGCCACGTGTCGGACGGTCACGTGGACGGTTACGGGGAAGGGGGGTCAGGTGATCTCGTTCGCAAAATCTCAGCTAAAGTAGGGCCTGTCTGGGAACGAGGTTTTACAAATTACCCAGACAATCTCCGAATGAATAAAGAACGAGAAGATTTTTCTATCTGTAGAACTTCCTTAAGTCCATTATTGGGTTTTTCTATATTTTTCAATAGATTATATATTTTTTGCTTTTACTATTAACGCACTGGAATATAACATCTGCTAATATTAACTTAGACCGGTAAATAAACCAAGTCGTTCGGTTGTTCGGCTCGTCTGGCTCGAGTTCGAGCTCGGCTCGGATAAAAGGTTAATGAACAGAGCTTGAACACTTTTTTTCTGTTCGAACTCGGTAAGTGGCACCATTCGTCTAAGGTGTTCGGCTCGTTGATGTTGTTCGTGACTTAAAAGAACCAAGCTTGAACAATTAAATATGTTCGTTTAAATAAATGAACAAGCTCAGCTCGTTCGCTAAGTTAAATGAGCCAAGCTTAAACAACGCAATACTCGGTTCGTTCGACTCGTTTACAGCCCTATATTCGCTTCTTTATTAAGAGTAATTTTGAAAAACAAATAATTATTTAATTATCTCGCTAAAAGCTCTGAAAAATCTGTGCCTCGGTGGAATTTTGTCTCTCTTAACGTTAGTTGCGTGCAATTTACCACGTACATCTAAACGTTTTTTTTTTTTTTGGTTATTTTATTTCTTGACTTTGAAGAGCAGGTATAATCAGATTAGGGAAACGCATAAATAAGACAAAAATGTTTATATTAGAAAGTAATTCTTTTCAGACGAAATCCTTGTTGATCATAGTTTTTCACGAGATTAAGACGCATATAATTATTCTTTTTAAAACCAAAGAAACAGAGACTCATAGCAAAATATATATATATTATATATATATATATATATATATATATATTTCTTGACTTAAGTTTCATGATATCGGTCCTATCTAGTCGCGTTAACCGAACCGAATAGTTCGCGAACTGTTTGAGTTTGATTCGTATTTGATTCGAGTTTGTTCGTTAATTTTACTTAAATAAATCGAATTCGAACAATTGTTTGGGTTTGTTTACTAAAATGAGCCTAATTGTTTATGAACTGTTCGGATGTTTAAAAAGTTATAGTGTTATCAAATCGAACTTGAACCAATTTTAAAGCTCGTTAACGTAAATGAACCAAGCCAAACAGTTCGCTTAGCTAAACTAATTCGAATTCGAAAACCTAATATTCGGTTCGGTTCAGTTTGTTAACCCCCTTTCCCTATCGAACCACTTCTATATTTTGTCCAAAAACAAAACCACACCACTATATTGAGGGAATAATTGAAAAGATAAATATTATATTGAGTGGTTTGCTAACTAGGTATAAATATCGATATATTCCGTCCATTTTACATTGTTATTTCGGTATTCATTTCTAACATATATTAAAATCTGGTTCATCATTCATAATAACTTATTAAAATTACGTTTAGTTTCAAAATTACCTTTTAAACCATAATAAAAAATGTATTAATTAGGAGAGAAATGTTTTTTTTAGTCCATCTTCAATCAGACCTTCTAACTCACCTAACCAAGACATGTCGTGTGTGTTTGTCTCGCTGCAATTTCATATATATTATGATAGATGTTGACGGTTTAGAAGACGTGGCAAAACATAGATAAAAAGATATCATACAATATGTGAACAAATAATTAACCGAAGGAGGAACAACTAGGAATTGAGGTCAAGGGTTCGAGCCGCGGAAACAACCTAAAAATGTAGAGTAAGGTTGCGTACATCAGATCGCAAAGCAATCCGGTCGCTTTTTGAACTCTACAAAATGTGAAAGCCTAATAACCAGAAACATTCTTTATAATGAACTAGCAAACTGGGGTTTTCAGGAATATATCTTGGAATTGCATAACAAAATCCAGTATAGTATTTTTTTAACCGAAAAGTTAAATGCAATTTACTTCATCAAAATGTTTTATGTAAGTATGTATTTTTTTGTTTCAAAAATATTTTCACGGTTGACTTTTAACATCAAAAATCAACTCTAAAATATTTTTTTAGACAAAAACAGAGATTAATAAGTAGCTGTTGAAGCCCAAAGTTGATTGTCGCTATAAAGTTTAGGTTAGGATCCCCTCACTTTAAAAGCCTGATCGCACTCTTCACCGTACGACACGTGACAGCAGGGAAGTGTGGTGAAACTAGATGAAGGTCACCCGTATCTAGCCTCACCACCCCTTCCTGCTGCCATGTACCGTACGGTGAGGTGTGCGGTGAGAACTTTTGCGGTGAGGGGATCTCATCCCGTTAAGGCTTTGTCCACCGTCTATTTGCAACAAACATCATAGAAAAGAAAGATAAACAATACAACAAATTATCTCATTGCTTTAAAAGTTTTGTGTTTATGACCGAGTATAGAAAGAGTGGATGTACGCAACCATACTCTGTACTTGAAACACACAGAGGTTGTTTTCCAATGTAACATAATGAAAATTACGTCAACTGTGTCAATCAACTTCTACTTTACATTATAATAAATACAATCAATTTAGTAAGTCATTTTGCTTTATTTTATCATATACCAAAGTTAAAGAATAGTTTGTTCGTGACTCGGTTAGAAATGGAAATAGAAGAAAACTATACAATGATTTCCAAAAAGTAAAGATAAGACAGAAAAAAAAGCACAATAAATTGTATATAACACAAAGTCTACGTAACCCTTTGTCATATTGCTGCCGTGTATTATTGACATAATCATCAGGCATATTATGATTAAAGCTCTTACAACAATCATAACCTAATAAGTTTAAGGCACGAGTCTGAACATAACAATAAAGACGGCTAAGAAACCACTAATATCATGTTTTTATTAAAAAAAAAAAAAAGAGGGGCAAAAGAAAAAAAAAAACTAACAACAACCATACTCAATAATATCTCAACGAAATTAAAAGCTATCGAAAAGAAAAAAAAAACTCTAATATAATTATATCATCATAAATGTTAAATCATGTATGAAATTGTGTCTAAATGTACCACCTCAAACTCCTCTATCTCATATTAGCTTCTCAAGAAAAATTAATTAATTGCATGAACAAAACAATAACACTAAAATTTTTTTTTTTAAAAAAAAAAAGACCAGATGCCCCTGAGGTAGGTATGGGTAGGTGGAAGAGAGAAAGTGGTGGCATAATAAAAACTTTGTTTTCTCCCCTTAGACATAATCTAGTCTATATTCAAGTTGAAATTTACTTCAATAAATCAAGAGTTCACGATCTCAGAGACACACAGTGGTTTGTGGAATCATATAAATAACTGCCAGATCTCAACCAATATGGAAGTCAGGGCAAAAAACTTATCATAATTGAGTTTTCCTTTTGAAAGAACGATGAGAATTTTGAAGAAAGAAAAACTTCTTCAAGACCTTTCATGAAGACAACTAAACCTGGCTTTTTTGTCGCTTTTGATAACTTCAATGATCTAACACATCCCATATTTGCCAACCCTTTTGGAGACATACCATCATCATAACCATCACCATGATCATGATCACTGACCATGAGCATGACCATCATACATATACTTACCACCTAGTTCTTGTTTTTGTAATTCTTGATGTGAACTTCCTCACTAAAATCCTCCCACAACATATCCATCTTTTCCTCAACATCATCATCCAAATCACTTCCATGTGGGCTTCTCATCATCATCATCTTCTTGCATCTTCAATTCTTGAAAAACTTCTCCTTTGATGATGCAATGAAAAGGATTCGTTTGTACATATCCCTTTCGATGTACCATCTTCTCTTGCTGGCGTGCCGGGGTAGGAGGCCGGTGGCTGCCACAACGGCGGCGATCCGATGAACCGTGGTGGAGGATTAGTGGTGGTGGGAAGCTGAATCTTCATCTTTGGTAGCCATAGATTGGCAATTTTCATCTTATGTAAATAAGGGGTTGGCTATGGTGGGGTGGATGGATAGGGGTGTGGGTTGGCATGGACTTTGATATGATTTTTAGTTCAACTGCTGCAAAACTTTGGTAGTTGTTACTACTAAATTTCATGATAATTTGAGATGTGGGGCCTACAAGATTACTCAAACTCATTTAATTCCATTTTATTTACTAGCACCATCAACAACAACATCACACATTGGCTTAGAGACTCTCATCTAATGTACGGAAGGTCGGATGTATGCAACCATACCTATGTGTTAAAAACACACAGAGATTGTTTCCAATGACCCATAATGAAATTGCAGTCAAGTTGTATCGATCAACTGTTACTTAACAATATAAGAAGCGCATCCAATTTAGTGATTCATTTTGATTTATTCCATCATATTCCAAAATCAAGGAATAATTTGTCCTTAACTCTATTGAAAATGGAAAACGTTTTTATTTACTAAAAAGAAAGTTCCTAAGGACAACTTTTCTCCTTTTTATTATGATTAAGACATACATTGAAGAGAAAAAGAATATAGGTTTGTCCTATTTGCATTTGGAATTGTGGAAAAGGGGATGATTTCATATATATAGTATATTTCTTTGACGTCATATACGGTATAGTTATAATGTATCAAATTGAGATTAAGTTCAATCTTGTCTTTGCCTTTTTTTGTTTGTGTTTGTCTTTCAATATTTGTCTATACAAATACATATAGAGCCGGAGGTCTTACCGGAAGCAAACTCTATATCTTTTACGATGGATTTATTGTTTGTCTGCATCTCACTCTTCTTCCGACTATAACGGTAGCTTTTGTTATCGTTGGGATACAGTGAGTATGTGTTGTTATATTTCTAAAATGAAAAAGAAACTTAAAGAATATATAACCTGAAATATGAGTCGTCTACGTAAATTATTCATGCAATACACACATACAAGCTATGCTATGTGTATAATGTATAGCTAAAATAGATGACCCGATAAAATTTCCTTTTTGGAATTTGTTGTTGCAAATTTTAACAAGTAAAAAAACTCTATGATTATATTTTTGTCGCGTCATCTGTTTTAGTCATTAAGATTATATTATGTGTATTAAAGTTTTATCAAAACTAATATGAATGTTATAATCTTAATACAAATGATATAATCTTCAGAATGTGGTCATCACTTTGTGTATATATATGTAAAATTATATTTAAAATTATAATAAAGAAAGAAGAAAATGACTTGGTGTAGATTTAAATATCCCATCGAGTATGTGGTCACCACTTGGGCATTGGCTTCTAACTTTCCTTCACAGATTATGAGGGAATACAATTTGCACTTTTAGTTTCTTTCTTTTCCCATCTTTATATAATTTTAACTTATTGTATGTTTTTTCAATTAGAACTTATGATATAATATATATTTTCAATGAGCCTATAACTTAGCAATCAAAGTTGAACATCTGAAAAAAAAATTGGTATTTAATTTGAGCTAACTTTGCATCTACATTCACTTTCATTGCATAACAAAAGAAGCAAAAAAAATACTTTTATTTGCAAATAAATCGATGATGATTAGGGATTTAATTCTTTGTTGTTTACATAGACTATGACTATAACGATATCATGATTGTCTTTTCTAAAGATTAGATTATTGGTTTATCGAAAAAAGAAGAAATTTATTCTGTCTTTTCAAGATCAAGTTGATCCGCATCAATTAACATCTTGTCATCGAAAGCTACGATATGTTGATATTTTTTTCCTCCCTATAGCAAAATGTGAAATCTCTCACACTAGGGGTCTCGATCACTCCAATCCTAAAAAGTATGGATAGAAGGATGCAAATTAATAGTCTAGTGGACTTCTAGATTGGATGCGTTAAAATGCAAATCAGGAGCCTAGTGGTCTCCTAGATTGGGTGAGATCTAACGCAGTTACCCATACAAGGTGTCCCTGTTAGGAAAATGTAACTCAGATTCTGTATAGTGCAGTGTGTGTGTTCGTGTAAACTGGAACAGCACAGCATGCAAACCGAGGCGAGTCCCGGACTCTGTTCTTAAGGCGAATAACTCCGGTATACTGTCCCCAACCGGAAAATACAAACGTCTCCCATGATACAACGGCTAACAATTCGAACGAGTAGCACTACTGCGTAAGAACTCCACGAAACTGACAGATGTTCTCGGATTAATAAAACGTATGTAGCAGTAGACAGAATGCAGCAAGCATAGTGTATGTATGCAGGAATGCGAAGGAAAATTTCGAACGTTGCAGCAGGAGAATCGAACGCAGCAGCAGGGGAAATAAGGAAAAGTTTCTGTGTACAGAGGCAGAGCATTGCCTCTGTTTATATAGGGAACTCGACGGAGTTGAAAGCCACCCACGACCACCCGATTACCCACGATGTTTTCCAGTTTAAACTGAGGTCGTTAGATCATCAGGATTTAATCATAACTGTAGGATCAGGTAAATTACTTTCTAGAAAAATTTAAAAGAAAATTTGTCCAAAAAGATAAGAACCAGGCGGACGAGCCACTAGCCAGAACCAGCCGACCGGGCGTTTGTGGCAGCTCTGCGTGGCACATCTAAAGTGTCTCTCTTAAAATTATATTTGGTGGCATTTTTTCTTCACTTGGTCAATGTGGTATATTTGCAAAAAGGTGATGTGTCTTCTTCTTATGAAGCCACATCACCAATTTTTCAATTTGCAACCAATTTTTACTCCTACTTTGAGCATTAATTTCTCATTCACCCGATATCGAAATTGAGTGGTTCAAAAGCCTAAAAGCATCTATTCATTACGTATGACTAATTAGTTTCTATTTTTGATTAACGGACACTAATCATAATTAAGCTCAAAATATGTTGCTCACCAACTTTGGACAAATCCATTTCCACATTACAAATTTTCCTCCAACAATCCCCCACATAAATGAAAATTAATGCAAATGCAGATGCATACTCTAACGAGAAGTCAGACAAGAAAATGTTACATCAGAAGAGATAGCTTCTGGCTTTGAACATTTCGTAGTGATGTACCATCGTATTCACTCGGCTAAGTTGTGACTTGATGCCTTGAACTAGTCAGCCTTTGCCGTGAATCTAGACAACAATACTCACACAGCATTTCCTTTAACATCCTTTTGGTTCTCATGGTTGTGTTCGTTTTGGCCATGAACAACATGGTTTTAGAAAGTGTTTTAGAGATTTATTGCCTCATAGAATTATCATAGAAGCGGCCCCATTTCACACTAGGCTCAAGCGGTATTACTAGGGTTGATATATTTCCTATCACGATATCCTATGTTGATTTTGGAAACAGACTATTCTGAGCTTGTCCTGATATCACTTGCATATAGACATAAGCTATGATATAGTGCGTGGTTTTCTAAATCATTTATTTAATTGATAGATAACCTGCATGTGTGTTATAATTTCAATTTTAATACCGATAAAAGAGATTGGCCATTTAATAGTGTGACGAAGATGATAGGTAAAAATAATCGTGTGATTGAAAATTATGTTGAAGTAGACAGGAAGAGGCTACTTAAGACAGCCACGAATGTCTCTTTTATCGCCGGATTGATCGGGTAATAGAGTTGCGTTTTTCAAATGCTGCTTCTGTCTCTCTTGGTAATCGGATGAGATCAGAGGAGGCCTCATATGAGCCAAAATATGAGACATTCAATCACACGATGCCTCGTGTACAAAAGGGCCCGCTGTTTACTTTTTTTCTTTTTTAAAAAAAGATCCTTTTATACACGTGACATCGCGTGATTGGATGCCTCATATTTTATCTCATATGAGGTCTCCTCTGATCTCATCCGTTTCGTAATTGGTAGTTGAGGTCAATTTGACTTGTATTCTTTCCTCTCCGAACACTCATACAATAGTCATGAACCGGGTCTGGCTTTATGTCAATTAGACTTGTATACTAGGATAAAAGTTTAATCCAACTTTTTTTTTGACAAAAAATTTTGGGTAAGGGAAGGCTTTCGGGTCAAGGTATACAATAGTCTTATCAAGGTTTTGCATAAGAATTTACAAATTGTCTACCAAGAATTATTGTTGGCAGCAGGATTCGAAACCTAAACAAATTTAATCCAATTATGTGGATATTAAGGTTGTAATTGATGCCAGCGGACTTGTTTATTAATTTTGACCGAAAACTTTTCTTTTATGTTTAATCTAAAAACACGTGAAGTGTAAATATCGACTTTTAAACCAGAGATCATCTAAAAAAATAATTACGACTAAACACATGAGATGTAAAGATAATTATGTGTATTAATTTTAAACCAACCGGTTTGGAACAAAGTATTTTTTTAGATTCACATCTTTAAAATCCAAAACTCATGGGAGCACGTTTTGATTTGTCTAAAATATTCCATCCTAACCAGTGATAGGCTCGTGAAACGGCTAGCTTGAAAGAAAAATGAGTCAAACTCGAGCACATAATATAAAAACACTATTTATTCATTTTATCAATATCTGTTTGTTATTTTGTTAATTACGTATTTTAATTACAGAGTTAAATATGAACTTTGATTTTAATTGTGGAGATTTTATGAGTAAATTTAATTATATATGTATTCTTGTGTGGTGCAATCAAGCGCCTTGACGTTGACTTTAAGTTTGAATGTGTTTGAAGTTATTCGAACAATATCGAGTTGAACTCGAGGATTTCTAGAATTTACTCAATTTTATTTGAATATTTTATTTCATGGACTCAATGACACACTCTTCTTTGACTTTAAAATATGATGGAATAAAGCAAAATGACTCACTAAATTGGCTGCGCTTCTTATATTGTGAAGTAACAGTTGATCGACATGCAATTTTTATTATGGGTCAACGAAAAACAACCTCTATGTGTTTCTAACACATAGGTATGGTTGCTTACATCTGATCCTCTCATACCCTGCTATAGGCGGGAACCTTTAAGGCAATGTGGTAATGTTATATTGTTGTTGTTGTTTATTTCATGCTCTCTATACTTGGGATAGAGGTATTGTTTGTATGCCACTTACCCTCTTCAGACCCTAGCAATAGTTTTTGCTGTCGTTACGATTAATGATGATGATGATGATTTTATTTCATGTTTGAACTGTTATGGCCGGAAATATATATATATATATATATATATATATATATATATATATATATATATATATAGTAGAAATATGTATACTTTAATGTTACCAAATAAGATAATAATAATAATAATAATAATAATAATAATAATAATAATAATAATAATAATAATAATAATAATGATGATGATAAAAAAAAGTGATAATGATAATAAAGATAACTATAAACTAATAGTATTAGAATCACATTAGGAAACCTAAACCAAAATCAAATGGGAAAACCTAAAAATCTACCCTAACTCCCCCACCCTATATACACATACACGCATATCACCCAAACGACACACACACACGCACGGCTAGGGAGAAGAGAAAAAAAAAGAGAGAAGAAGAAGAAGGAATGCGAGGCCCCGAACCTAAATCTTAGTCCGTCAAATTTATTGGTATCGTTAATCGAGGTAGGTGCCTCTTCCCCCTCAAATGGGTATGATCCATGCATGCTTGATGATATATTTATGTGATGCTTTGCTTTTCATTTGTTTAAATATTTGATTGTGTTTGTTATGATTGGAAAAAAAAAAGCATGAGATAGTTGTTTAATTGCTGCCATGTACTTGTATGCTTATGAATTGGGTGGTAGGATTGGATTAGAATGGGGATACTCTTAAATCAACCAAAAAGGTTAAGAATTTCCATACTTAGAGAAGTTTTAAAAAGAAAAAAAAATTCGTTTTGGCCTTAAAACAAGTCTAAATAGCCTGGAAATAGAGAAAAAACGGATTCAGAAATCAAAAATCGGCGGGACGGGTGGCGCGTGTGCCACACGCGCCGCCGGAAGCGGCTGAAGGTGGCTCTCACGCGCCGGGCGTGAGGTGCACGCGCCGGCTGGGAAAAATCAAAAAAAAAGGAAAAGGGGGCAGCGGACCGGGCTGGCCTGTGGCGCAGCGGACCGGGCCGGGTCTTAACGGGCCGCGGCTGCAGGATCAGGCCCAATTATGGTTACTATAAAAAAAATTAAATGGGCGGCCGGCCAACGGGCCGGGCCGGATGGCCAGCGGGCCGGACCGAAGGCAGGCCGGCCCAATTCTTTAATATATTAAAAAAAAGGGATATCGTAACGGGCCGGGGACCACGGGCCAGGCCAGAAGCGATGGCGGACCCGGCCAGTAAAAAAATAAATTTTGTTTTAATTTAAAAAATTGTTTTCTGGAAATTCGAAAATAATAAATAAATCATTTTAAATATCAGAAAAATATAATTAAATATCAGAAAATTCCAAATAAATTCCAGAAAATATAAGAGGTTAAAATTAAATTATTTTCACTTAGTTTCTGAATTTTGATAAATGTAAGTAATTAAAAATAATTAATAATAAATAGGATTAAATAAGGGAAAATTAGTAGAAAATTCTAGAAAATTAGTACAAGCTAAGGAAAAATAAAAGGAATGCTAAATAACCACTTTCCAATATTCGTAAATTTTATGAAGCCAAATATTGAGTGCCGGAGATGGTGAGGATGGGCGTACGGGCCCTAGGCGATTTTGTTGTTGCATTCATGGCACGTGCATTGCATTGGGAGTGGGCTGAGATGTACGGGTCTCAGACGCTTGAGTGGAGAGGACCATGGTGTACGGGCCATGAGTATGTGATTATGATGGATCATGGTGTACGGGCCATGGATACTTGGTTATGGTGGATCGTGGTGCACGGGCCACGGGCATCGGTTGGGGTGGATCGTGGTGCACGGGCCACGGGCATCCGCAAGGGTGGATTGTAGTGCACGGGCTACAGGCATCCAGTCAATCCCGGGATCATGCATTGCATATAGGTCTAGGGCATATTGCATGACATGATTCTTGTTGCGTGTGACACGTTAATTGAGCATGCATCACGTACTTGCGCATTTTTATGTGGAGTGCTTTACTTATCGCATTTACCTTATCTTATATCATGTTATGTGCTATGTGTTATATCATGTTATGTGCTATGTGTTATATCATGTTTATGTGCTATGTGGCTATATCATTTCGGTATGTACGTTTTGTATTTGTTTGAGGCGGGCATCTACTGGGTGATTTCTGTCACTCACCCCTACTTCCCAGGTGAGCCGGATGAGGACTACGAGCATATCTTCATTGAAGATGGAACGGACATAGCAGATTGGGCTGGTTGAGAGCTGTGGCTAGGATATGAGGGGACGCTGCAGCTGTTTTGTTCTTATTTGCATTTTGAGGATTTCCACACACTACTTTACTATTTTATTCCCAGAGTTTTATTTGGCAATGTAATGACGGTTATTGAAGTTTAATATATGCTATGGTTTTCGTTTCTGCGAAAAAATTTCTACGTCATCTTTGACAAGTAAGAGATTGATTCGACGCTTTGTATTCTCCTTAGTGAGATACGGCGGGTGCACTGTTCCCGATGTTAGGGCTCAGGAGCGGGGCGCTTTAGGTGGTATCAGAGCCGAGGCTTCAGATCCGCCTCGGAAACGCAGGATTAATTAGAACACTTAGACATAAGCTATGATTTTATCCCTAATAAACAAAGTAGACTTAAGGAATGATTTTAGACCTAAGTTATGATCGGGTTATGGGAGGTGTGTGCCGATGGTGAGCTTTTCTTGTTTAAATATTCGACTTATCCGCATTCCACCATTCAACTTCCTATTGACTAATTTGATTTCGTATCATGAACTTGGATTTCAGAAAATGCCTCCACGACGTGATCCGGCAGGTAACAACGGCGATGATCAGCAGGGTCAGGGGGCCGTTCCCCAGGTACTGGCAGATACGCTGGCCACTCTGACTGCCTTGGTGGCCCAGCAGCAGGTGCAGATGGCTCACCTGCAACAACAGCAGGAACAACTGCAGCAACAGCAGCAGCAACCGCCACAAACACCACCGCCGCCGCCGCCGCCGCCACCACCACCTCAGGGGCTTCGATTCTTTTACCGGGAGATGCAGCACTCCCGGATACCTATGTTCAGGGGTACCACCAGACCAGAGGAGGCAGAGATTTGGCTCAAGAACGTATCTGAGCAGTTGAGGTTGCTAGAGGTTCCGGATGACGTGAAAGTGGATGTGGTGGTACCATTTTTGGAGGGCGACGCGGAGTGATGGTGGCAGGGTGTGATACGCAGACGGACCACACCGCCGACTTGGGCCCAGTTTAGGGAAGAGTACAAAAGGCATTACGTTCTTGAGAGTGTCATTCAGAGGAGGATGACAGAGTTTCAGCTCCTGACCCAGGGGTCTATGACTGTTGATCAGTATTCTGAGAGATTTCATGCGTTTGGGAGATACATGCCTGCCATCATGGACGACGAGAAGGCTAAGATGTTGAAATTCGAGACGGGTTTGAGCTCACGCATTCAATCACTGATTATATGTGCCCAGCCTACCACTTTCGAGGGATTGTTAGAGGTGTGTCGTAAGGTCGAGGGTGACCTTGCGAGGGTTGCATCGGCCGACAGGGCCAAGAGATCGCGGGAGGAGTTCCGTGCAGGGAGATCAGGGAGATGGTTAAAGATTCCGCACCGACATCCGACCGGGCGATTCTCCGGGCCACCACAGCAGGGTCAGGGATCGGCGACTCGGCCACTGATGATCGAGGGTGCTACAGTGACGGCAGCGCAGCCACTCAGGGCGGTTGGACCGCCACCCCCAGCATGTGCTCAGTGTGGTCGTCCCCATAGGGGACCGTGTTGGAGAGCTCAGCAGGTTTGCTACAATTGCGGCAAACAAGGACATTATGCTAGGGAGTGCCCTACACCGGCACAAGCACCTCCGCCACAGGGTCAGACGCAGCAGAGAGGAAAAGGAAAGACCAACGCTCGAGTGCATGTCATGACAGACGCGGAGCTACAGGAGGTCAGAGACGTAGTCACCGGTACGTTTAAATTTAAGCAATTATTATTTCAAAATCTTAAACATATATTTTCTCTTTGTTTTGATGATTTGTGCTATGTGAATAACTATGAACCTGTTAGGGGAAATATTAATTAACCAAGTCCCAGCATACGTTCTATTTGATAGTGGTGCTAGCCACTCATTCGTTGCTAGGAGATTTGCCAAGAACCTAGGTATCCTACCAGAACGGCTAGAGATTCCATATCGTGTTCAAGCCGCAGGGGATCAAGTGTTAGTATCTCATTATCAGTACAAGGATTGCCCGTTGGATCTTAATGAGCTTGAGTTCTCTGCCACTCTGATTCCGATCCAGATGCAAGATTTTGACATTATTCTGGGCATGGACTTCATGGCGAAATACAGTGCTAACATCGACTGCCGCCAGAGACAGGTCAGTATGCAGACACTAGATAAGAGAGAGACCATCTTCCAGGGGGATGTCAAATTGAAGAAGTCCTCCAGGAAAATTTATGTTACCGCAGCACAGTCTTCTCGGGCGTTAAAGAAAGGAGCTGAGGGTTTTCTTGTGTATGCTCTAAATGCCAGTGCTGAGACGCCATCGATTGAGGATATTCCAGTGGTACGAGATTTTAAGGATGTCTTTCCCGATGAGTTACTAGGTTTGCCACCGAGCAGAGAAGTGGAGTTCGAGATCGATCTCGTACCTGGAGCCGAGCCGATCTCGAAGGCACCATATAGGATGGCACCAGCAGAGTTAAAAGAACTTAAGGAGCAGTTGCAGGAGCTACTGGACAGAAAATTTATTAGGCCTAGTGTTTCGCCCTGGGGAGCACCAGTATTGTTCGTGAAGAAAAAACGACGGTACTATGAGACTATGTATCGATTATCATGAGCTGAACAAGATCACAATAAAGAATAAATACCCACTACCAAGGATCGACGACCTATTTGATCAGTTGAAGGGTGCCAGGGTATTCTCGAAGATTGACCTGCGATCAGGCTACCATCAGCTAAGGATTAAGGCAGAAGACATAGCAAAGACTGCGTTCCGCACTCGATATGGGCACTACGAGTTTCTTGTAATGCCCTTTGGACTAACGAATGCGCCTGCGGCTTTCATGGATCTGATGAACACAGTATTCAGGGAGCAGTTAGACCATTCAGACCTTAGAGGACATGTTGAGAGCGTGCGCATTGGACTTCAAGGGGAACTGGGACGGTATGATCAAGCTCATTGAATTCTCTTACAACAACAGTCATCACAGTGCTATCGGCATGGCACCCTTTGAGGCGCTCTATGGACGTAAGTGCAGGTCCCCTGTTCATTGGGATGAGGTCGGTGAGCGCGTTATTACCGGCCCTGAGTTGCTTGAGCAGACTAGAGAGAAAGTAAAGTTGATACGAGATAGACTAAAGGTTGCTCAAGACAGAAGCAAGAGTTGGGCCGATTCGAAACGACGTCCACTAGAATTTGACGTGGGCGAGAAGGTTTACTTGAGAGTGTCACCTACGAAGGGGGTTTCGCGATTCGGTATAAAGGGTAAACTGAAGCCTCGCTACATTGGCCCTTATGAGGTACTCGAGAGGGTTGGTACGCTGGCCTACCGATTAGCATTACCCCCTGCCTTGGCTCAAGTTCACAACATATTTCACGTTTCTCAGTTGAGGAAATATGTTCCGGACCCGAGCCATGTTTTGGATGCACCACCGTTGAGGATCAGAACGGACATTGCGTATGAGGAGACTCCTACCAGAATAGTGGATCGCAAGGACCAAGTGTTGAGGCACCGAGTCATCCCTTATGTCAAAGTGCAGTGGACCAATCACACCGAGCGCGAGGCGACTTGGGAGCTTGAGGAGCAAATGCGACAGAGATATCCACAACTTTTCGAATAAGGTACGTCAAGTTTCGAGGACGAAACTTTTTGTAAGGTGGGTAGAATGTTATGGCCGGAAATATATATATATATATATATATATATATATATATATATATAGTAGAAATATGTATACTTTAATGTTACCAAATAATAATAATAATAATAATAATAATAATAATAATAATGATGATAATGATAAAAAAAGTGATAATGATAATAAAGATAACTATAAACTAATAGTATTAGAATCACATTAGGAAACCTAAACCAAAATCAAATGGGAAACGTAAAAATCTACCCTAACTCCCCCACCCTATATACACATACACACATAAAACGACACACACACACGCACGGCTAGGGAGAAGAGAAAAAAAAAGAGAGAAGAAGAAGAAGGAAGGCGAGGCCCCGAACCCAAATCTTAGTCCGTCGAATTTATTGGTATCGTTAATCGAGGTAGGTGCCTCTTTCCCCTCAAATGGGTATGATCCATGCATGCTTGATGATATATTTTATGTGATGCTTTGCTTTTTATTTGTTTAAATATTTGATTGTGTTTGTTATGATTGGAAAAAAAAAGCATGAGATAGTTGTTTAATTGCTGCCATGTACTTGTATGCTTATGAATTGGGTGGTAGGATTGGATTGGAATGGGGATACTCTTAAATCAACCCAAAAGGTTAAGAATTTCCATACTTAGAGAAGTTTTAAAAAGAAAAAAAATTCGTTTTGGCCTTAAAACAAGTCTAAATAGCCTGGAAATAGAGAAAAAACGGATTCAGAAATCAAAAATTGGCGGGACGGGTGGCGCGTGTGCCACACACGCCGCCGGAAGCGGCTGAAGGTGGCTCTCACGCGCCGGCTGGGAAAAATCAAAAAAAAAGGAAAAGGGGGCAGCGGACCGGGCTGGCCTGTGGCGCAGCGGACCGGGCCGGGTCTTAACGGGCCGCGGCTGCAGGACCAGGCCCAATTATGGTTACTATAAAAAAATTAAATGGGCGGCCGGCCAACGGGCCGGGCCGGATGGCCAGCAGGCCGGACCGAAGGCAGGCCGGCCCAATTCTTTAATATATTAAAAAAAGGGGGGGATAGCGGAACGGGCCGGGGACCGCGGGCCAGGCCAGAAGCGATGGCGGGCCCGGCCAGTAAAAAAAATAAATTTTGTTTTAATTTAATAAATTGTTTTCTGGAAATTCGAAAATAATAAATAAATCATTTTAAATATCAGAAAAATATAATTAAATATCAGAAAATTCCAAATAAATTCCAGAAAATATAAAAGGTTAAAATTAAATTATTTTCACTTAGTTTCTTAATTTTGATAAATGTAAGTAATTAAAAATAATTAATAATAAATAGGATTAAATAAGGGAAAATTAGTAGAAAATTCTAGAAAATTAGTACAAGCTAAGGAAAAATAAAAGGAATGCTAAATAACCACTTTCCAATATTCGCAAATTTTATGAAGCCAGATATTGAGTGCCAGAGATGGTGAGGATGGGCGTACGGGCCCCAGACGACTAGTGTTGAGTGCCGGAGTTGGTGAGGATGGGCGTACGGGCCCCAGGCGATTTTGTTGTTGCATTCATGGCACGTGCATTGCATTGGGAGTGGGCTGAGATGTACGGGTCTCAGACGCTCGAGTGGAGAGGACCATGGTGTACGGGCCATGAGTATGTGATTATGATGGATCATGATGTACGGGCCATGGATACTTGGTTATGGTGGATCGTGGTGCACGGGCCACGGGCATCCGCAAGGGTGGATTATAGTGCACGGGCTACACGCATCCAGTCAATCCCGGGATCATGCATTGCATATAGGTCTAGGGCATATTGCATGACATGATTCTTGTTGCGTGTGACACGTTAATTGAGCATGCATCACGTACTTGCGTATTTTTATGTGGAGTGCTTTACTTATCGCATTTACCTTATCTTATATCATGTTATGTGCTATGTGTTATATCATGTTATGTGCTATGTGTTATATCATGTTTATGTGCTATGTGGCTATATCATTTCGGTACGTACGTTTTGTATTTGTTTGAGGCGGGCATCTACTGGGTGATTTCTGTCACTCACCCCTACTTCCCAGGTGAGCCGGATGAGGACTACGAGCATATCTTCATTGAGGACGGGACGGACATAGCAGAGTGGGCTGGTTGAGAGCTGTGGCTTGGATATGAGGGGACGCTGCAGCTGTTTTGTTCTTATTTGCATTTTGAGGATTTCCACACACTACTTTACTATTTTATTCTCAGATTTTTATTTGGCAATGTAATGACGGTTATTGAAGTTTAATATATGCTATGGTTTTCGTTTCCGCGAAAAAATTTCTACGTCATCTTTGACAAGTAAGAGATTGATTCGATGCTTTGTATTCTCTTTAGTGAGATACGGCGGGTGCACTGTTCCCGATGTTAGGGCTCGGGAGCGGGGCGCTTCATGAACAGAGTTCAAACATGTCTAATTCTAACACATGTTCAATCATATGAAATAAAAAATGTTTGATTCGCTCTATTCGTTTGAAGTCCTATTCAATGTAGCGAAATTATATTGTCCCTTCAAAAAGGATAAGAATATTATTCATCCATCGTGTGAGTTTGTTATTTATCATTTAGGTTAGTGAATTATTATATAAATAGCGTGTATAATAGCTGTATGCGGCCTATTGTGTATGTTAACCCATATTGTGTAAGTTCACGATAATATTGTGTAACTTCTTTCCCCTTCTTTTTTCTTCTTTTGAGGAAGTGTAAATTCTTTTAGTATCATGTATTGTGACAACGAATGGATGTCTATAATGTCTATCCAGGAGATACAAGAGCTGCTCTAGTTTAAGCAAAAATACCAAAGACCCTAACGATAGATTTTGATGTTGTTAAAATATATTAAGTATGTGTTGTTGTTGAACAACTATCATAGTACTTATGAAAGTTGATGTGGATGACTTATATGTGAGATCAAATTTTGCTACTGATGAAATCGGGTCTTCACCAAGGATCAGATGTGATCCGAGTTATAGTGCGTCGTTACTCCTTCATTAACGAGCTGGGACTATCTTCTAGCTGATCTGCACAAAGAACACCATTAGAGGATCCGGGGACTATATTCCCGGGTAAAACCCTCCGGCGCTCAAGTCAGTTCTGGACATTTTTATGATGGTATATCTAAGTTTGAAGGTTTGAGTTTCTGGTAAAAATATGGTTTTCCTCTGTTTTTACGGTGAAGAAGATGTTGAATTCTCTTTCTCTTTTTGGACTAGTCCTTCTTTCTCTCTGATTGTTTTTATGCGCCCAGGACAGCCAATGCATGTCTTACCTGTTGAACTTGTGACACGTGTTCTGCCAACAATGACGAGGTATGCTTCTGCATGTTTGACATATGGCGCCAGTTGTTATAGCGCTATGTTTCGTTTGGCACCTGACATGAGTCTACTGAGGTGTCCAAACCGAGCTCAAGGGTAGGTTCTAGTAAAAATCTCATTTCACTTGGCAGAGCTCAGAGGCCGACCTCAATGGCCGAGCTTGCCAGGGAAATATAAAATCTTGCAGAACTGTGAAGAGTTGTGGGCACGGTTCATTTGGCTACGCAATGGCCGATCTGAGAACTTGGCCTTGATTTACTGTTAGGCTGAGCTGACCTCGAGGCTCTGTTGGGCCTAGCTGATGGAACTGTAAAATCTTGATTTATTGGTTCTATTAGGTGCCGAGGTTGACTCAATAACATTGACCTGACGGAAAGCTACTAATTTGGATTTGATCTATTGTTGATGATTTACGTACGAACCCTATTAGTTTACAAGATCACGTCTTCTGATCTACATTATCCACAAAAATTTACAGATATCGGGATTAGGGATTTAACTTTTTTCTATTATTAGTATGGGAAATCTAAGTCCGAGGGGCGAAATTCTATCGGGAAAGTCAATTATGCAATTTCATGTGGAATTTTATAAGTCGGGAGATCCAAGGACACATTGCACAGAAAAGGTTATATCGTGGCATGCGGGTAAGGATCGCGCCAACAGCCTCACCTACTTCACGACCCCCTGTCACGTGGCAGCAAAGGATGGTGCTCGCACCGATCACGCCAACAGCCTCACCCACTTCACGACCCCCTACCACGTGGCAGCAGAGGGTGGTGCCCGCACCCAGCACCACCCCCTGCTGCCACGTGACGGACGGTCACGGAGAGGGGGGTCAGGCGATCTCAATCGGTGGCATGCAGTAGCAAAAGTGAAATAGACATTCCTCTGGTTTGCATTAATTGTTTGTGATGACAACTAGAAAGACAGTTAATAGCTACTTAACTTTTTGGAAAATTTACAACAATATTTAAGATGTTTGGGATCTCCTGAACTAAATGTTATTCACTGGCTTGCTGATGTGTCAATCATAAAGTGTCACGTAAACATTTTGAGTAAATTTTTTTGAACGGAAGTATCAACATAACACTCTGTGATTGGCGATCACCAAGCGAGTCACCAAATTCCGGTCAGCGGATGTAGACTGATAGTTTTTTTTTGGGCAAAAAGCAAATTTATATTAATACCCAAGATATCAAAACATCCGCGGGATGCAACCCATACAAAAGCCTCAACACAACAAAAAGAGACCAGCCTATTGAGCCAACATACTGTCTCAATGAGGAGGTAGTAACTGCGGGTACAATCTATACATCACTTTAAACACGTGTGTGCGTATTCTATGAATGACATTCCGTGGATCAAATGCATGATGGATATGTGCGAGTAACTAATGCGTGAAGGCCACACGCAACTGTTAAGTCGTGTAATTAATGCATGATGAATATGTGCGAGTAGCAAGATTTACCAAACACACCATTCACTTTACAATACTTAACAACTAGATGAAAAAGGAAATTTATTTTCATGCTTATTGTTCATTTTCAGAAGCTTCATTAGTGCATATTTTTATTATTGTGCTATCCATGTAGGTATATATAAAGCTCGGGTCTCACCAAAAACAAACTCTATATCCTTTGAGATTGAGGTATTGTTTGTCTGTCTTTCACCCTTCCCAGACTCTAGCGATAGCTTTTGCTATCATTAAGATATAATGTATATGATTGTTGTTGCTGCTGCTGCTTTCTTATTCATTTTGAAATGCAGTAACTTTTACCCTATTGGACAATCAATATGAAGAGATTTCTACTATTCCGCAACGCATGATTTGCTATCTTGTTCTTCGTTAAATCATGATGATCATTTGTTAAAAAAAAAATTTTAAAAATCAAGCGATGATGATAGCCCAGAGCTGGCTCATCGGTTGCGTCTAGAGCAAACGAGAAAACCAGTGCATGGTTTAGTTGAATAACGGGATCATGGGCCTAGTATGACCTGCACCAAGATAAGCACAAATCCAGCATCATTGTCGAGAGTTAGTATAACTACCCAATAATGGATGTGAACGCGTTAATATGTACCTACTAAGAGGAGACGAGATCTCTTCCCCTCATCTCACAGTCCACCGTCCAATATATGACAACAAAGGAGATGGTGAGGCTTTATTGAAATGGGTTCTCCTTATCTCACTGTCAACCGCCCAACATGTAACAACAAAGGAGATGGTGAAGCTTTATTGAAAAGGGTGAGAGGATCCAATCCCTACTAAGAGCATCACTACTTAGGGTTGGTTTAACGCTTCAATAGGAATAGATATGAATACTTTTCGTTTGCTATGGTCAACCTCTATGTTACTGTTTTAAGCAACATCTTTTTGTAACTATGCCATTTTAGTTTATACATGAAAATTTTTTTTTTGGTTGCCTAAGGTATCCCCCAGCCGAAAGCCAAAAGACTAATTCTCCGTTCCTACAGTCAACACACTAAGTGGTAGGAGACTGACTAAATGATTTGCTCCACTCACATGGATGGAGATCGAACCCTTATCGAACCCTCAACCACATGTTTAAGGGACGAGATGTTGAACCACCACGCCAACCATATTGGTTTATATACGAAAACTTCACTTTAAAAAAAATGTCAACTATCCAGCGTTTGGAAAAAAAAAAAAACCAGCGTCACTAAATCAAACAATTTTGTCCAGAGCCGTATATACAACATTACCTATTACCTATTGTCTCCCACCTATGAAAAGGTATGGGAGTCGGATGTACGCAACTATGCTCATATGTTAGGAGCATACAGAGGTTGTTTCCCGGTGACCCATAATGAAAGTTGCGTCAAGTTGTGTCGATCAACTGCTATTTCACAATATAAGAAACGCAACCAATTTAGTGAGTCATTTTGTTTTATTCCATTATATTCTAAAGTCAAAGAAAAATGTCATTGAGTCTCTTGGGAATGGAAACCCACAGACAGATATACGCAAATCACATACTTCAGACAAATTAATCCAGCAATTCAATAATCCAATTCCAACTGAAAGTCGAGCTTATCCAACCCCAGCTCAAGATCGAGCTCAAACTCCCGACTAAAACCTAATCGAATAAAATCTGAACTCACTCCTTTGCTAACAAACCCAGCACAAACTGAAAATCTTATGGCTTAGAATAATTTCGAGTTGAGGGGCCATGCCAATTATCGCGAACTCAACCCAATAAACTCAAGAGATTCAAACCTTTCTGGCGATCAAAATTTCAGATGAATGAATGTTTTTCCAATCCATGGCTACGACATATGCCGCAAGCTTCAATGAAGCTCACGTTGAACTTACAAATCGCCCACTTGACGAACCTAAAACATTACCAGCGATGTCGAATGGACTTTACCAGTTAAACCAACCAACCTTCATTGACATGCAACGTTGAACTTTACGCGTTATCATGCGGAAAAGTCAATAGATAAATTTCTGCAGTAATTTTATTGTGCTCCTGGAGCAACTAGTGACACAATAAAATGATGACAAATAAGTTTTATCTACATGCAATTAAGGGGTGTTTGGCCAAAACAAGGAGCCGATAAATATTCTACACATTTCATAGGTCATAGAGTAACTATTTTAAAATTTGTGCATTCCTGGCACTCTTAAAACTCTATGGCTTCTCTTTTGCCAGTGCTTTTGCTTGCCAAGCGTCAGAAATCTAAAAAAGCCAACTCCCAAATATCACTGATGCAATAACGCAAACGAAAAATATATACAGAAATAATGAATTGACATTAATATCTTATAAATCACATGTAAAGATCTGTAAGCAACAAAAAATTTACACCCAATTTTTAGTGGAAAGGTACCTCTCTCCTAGAAGAGGGTCACTGCCTATACCATCATACCTTATGAATTGGATGCTCCACAGGACTATTGTACAAAGAAATGAATGAAATGACATGGACACATGGGCATCACCTTGTTTTTGTGTTTGACTGTCTTCGTTATCAGGCGAATCTATATCTGGTTGGGCCGCACGAATGTGATACTTAGGAACACGGTGCTCGCTACGCGTAAATCTGGTAATATACAGCTGGCTAACAAAGAATGATCAACAAGTTTTTATGAAGATCCAAAACATACAAAAGAATGTACGTGATGCCGCGGTTAAGGCCAAAACAAGGACTATTGTATCTGATGTTGTAGAATGTTTCTCCTCTCCTGTGACCTGTGACGGAATAACTTGGCTATTTTTCGCCTCTCACAGTCCTGGGAAACAAGAAATAAGTTTCAGATAAACCAATCAAGCAGTGATAAGATTTATTCAAAAATGAGAAAAGTTCGATCCTGGAGATGCATCGATGACTAAATTACCTTAAACATATTTAGGTAAAAGGGTTTCCCAGGATTCATCCTTCTCAACTTGTAGTAGGTATATGCAAAACTTAGTTGATCACGAGGAGTGAACCGATCAACCTCATTAAACCAGAGACAAGAAAACAGATTCGACATAGGCGTGTGTGCTCTAACAATGAGAGAGCCTTCGGGTACATCTGACAAAAGCACAAGGACACCAGAAAAGATTGTGATACAAGCCTCTAGCAGTCGGGAATATAACATTTTTAAATAAAAAAAAACCAAGCATAAATAAATGAAACTACATACTGCTAGGAAGAAGCTTGTTTGGGTCTGATGCATTGAATCTTTTAAGCCCATCTGCTTGGTAGAATTCAAATTGTTCATCAATGACAGAATGATTGTATTTGTTGAGCTTCTTATTCTGAGCAACTTCTTCCCACAAGCAATGGCGGTCATAGTGATTGGAAATCGCATACTCATGACCTTTCCGCCAGAGGAAGTATTCCAAAATAAGGAGTGGGTCGAGCTGCAGCCGGAGCTTGCTATCCAACCAAATTGAATATCTGATAATTCATTGAGAAGCTAAATCAACAACAGCATTTTGCAAATTGCGCATAAAACCTATATTTTATTTGATTTCAGATAATTAATTTAGGGAAAAAAAAAAAAGCAAACTGTCTCACCTAGCAGAAGGGAAAAGTCGGTGAGACAAAAGTTTTGGTATCTTTCCTACCCTCCGCATGTCAGCGTAAGGCAAATTCCTCACCACTACAATCTTCCACAATCCTATAAAGACCATTCTATCTTGCATAAGACCGTCTGAAGAAAGTACTTGCAAAGTAGCTTCATCAACAAACATAACAAAGCAAACATTTTTCCTTGATAAACGCGAGACCTGCAGGAAGAAAGAAGAAAGTTAGCGGCCCAATTCTTCCTCTTGCCAATTGCAGTGAAGCAAAAAACCCAAAACTAAAGGAATCTTTAGTATGACGTATGAGAGACATGTCGTAAGGGTCCTAGGAAAGCAAAAGCAAGAATCAAATAATCAAAATACAGGAACAGAGGACATGGGCTTTGTTCATTCTCTAAAACATGACGTTCGGGTACTTCAGAGGAACCAGAAAGGATAATAAGGCACATCAATGCACACCTAACCTTTTATCTCCCTCAAATAAAAAGCAATTCCACGCAAGTTACAAGAGGAACAACATCAAATCTGCTCAATCATGGGAGAACTAGACAATTTCGATCGATGAAATGTCAACTATACAGGTGTTCCTTAAGAGATTCAGAATAGAAGACGGAAAGACTGCGTTTATTTGTCTAAAGACGAGAGAGTAATCTATACCATTTTTCCAACTGGTGTTCTTAGGCGATCTGAATTTCCAAAGATGCAAGAGACGACAGCAATGTGGCAGGTACTAAGATACTTGGCATCATCTTCAGCAAGGTCAAACCCTTTGCCCACAAAACCACAATTTATTTTCTGGTCACGTGCTTTAAAAGATTCTTCCCGCTCTATTAAACTCTGATGCCCACCAAATTTGGACACCAAGTTTCCATCTTCAATGGGATTCTCGTCTGTTTCTGTGTACTGCAAGGAAAACCGGGAAAATTTTCGACTCTCTAAGGGTTCTACAAGCATAGCCGTAGAGTCCAAGAGCTTCATTTCACAACCTGCGATTTTTAAGAGATAAAATAGTGAGATCAACAAAGATGGCACGTAAATTCAGATAACCTATTTTATGAATATACAAACATATTAAAACAACATTAGAACTGATTCATAATTGATTTAGAGCGAAGAAAAAGCTGACAAGTATAGAGAAAGATGATTCTGCCTTCTAAAGTAGTAAAATCCTATCCTTAGAAATATTTAAATAAAATTCAGTTAAAAAGAAAAAAAAAGTTGTAGAATTCTGCAAAGCTAGAAAAATATTGTGGCAAAATTAAAATATATTTCTCTCACTCTTACATTCAACTACCATTTTTCAGGCATACAGACCAGATAGTATCTTTAAAAAGGGAAGCGGAAATGTCACCCTAATAATTATTTGATGTTTTTTTGTGAACAGTCGGAAGAATTTAGACAAAATCTAAGTCCAGATAGTGTACAATGATATCCTTCCCAATACATAAGGAGAACACTGAAAATTATGATGTCCCCAGCCTACTAGAAATGGCTCTATAGTTTTCCAACTTGTTTTCGGGATATATTTTTTTTCCCGGGTGGGGTTCAGAGAGAAAATTTAACTACTCAGTCTACTCTGCGTTGTTAGAAGTTGAGAGCATGCCAAAATAACATACATGTTCTGCCCCAAATTTTATCAATAGAAACCGTAAAAGCTTCATAAATGGAAAATGTACAAAAGAGTCAATTTCCAACCAGCAGATTGTAATGCCTTCTCGAGATTCAAACATCAGGACAAGAATTGCTGGGAAAATCTAACATCAAGAAAGAAGATAAATGCTTATCAGCCAGAAATGTGTTTCTTGAAGTTTATTATTTTCTTATGTGACACAAAGTACATCGTAGTTGCCTTCAAAGTGATAGGTTTTGCTTATACATGCTTATATTTTATATTTTATACATGCTTACTTTGTCACTAAGTACTTGAACGAATTTTTGAGTTGCCTTCATTTACAATTAAGGAATAATTATATGACATTCGCGTTCTGTAAATCATAAAATGACCAAGGTACAAAATGTAATGTCACCAGACCTTCTGAATTTAATAGCTGATATCAGTATAGGAGTTATAGATGGCAGCTTTAGTTGTAAGAACATAATCACAACATGACCAAAAAAAGGAAAAACGTTAAGAAAAAAGATCAAACAAAATCTACTATTGACCGAGATAAAAATTTAACGGGAAAGCTAACATCCGCTGCGGGGAGGGGAAGTGTGAGGAAGGAGAGGCTGCATCAGACAGAGATCCAGTACTTAACAGACCAGGAAACAGGGAGCGGGAAATTGCTAATGCTTGTATATGGTAAGAAACTGGGAATATATAAAATCTCTTATGCTTAAACCCAAGAGTCTTGACGTTGTGTTTATTTGCATGATTATTTACTCAAAATACACTTTAAACAAAATATTTAACGCTGTGTCTTTGTCTCTCACAGCTTTTCACCATAGGAAAGAAATACGATTGCACAAAACAATGACATTATTGTTAAAAACAATTATATTATATGAAATAGCACATTACAAACATTAAAATCAATAACTTGTTGAATGTGTTATCCTATCCATGCTGGTGTTTATTGTGTCAAATTCATAGAGTAAGATAATGAAATATGAACGAAATTCAATCAAATGATTCAAATCACAATTAACATCGTCTCATAAAGGGACTCTCCGTTGAGATCCGGGAGCGGATTCCATGACGCTACATTTTTTTACGCTTAAATGATGCAGCCAATAGATGGTCGCCACGTGGCACATCAGACCCACGGTTTTTTTAAAAAAAATTCGCATCTTTTTTGGTTTTAATTATACAAGACATTCAACTTCCTCAATTTTCTACCCTACCCTGCTGCTTCCATCGCGAACAGACCAAGGCAGTTTGGCGAAATCTGTATTTTCCGGCGACTCCATCCGATTCCGGTGACAACTCTACTCCACTGGTAAAGACAAGCTCCACCATTTCTAATTCTCTCCTTCTTCCTTTTTCCATCGTGAACATACCCAGACAAAAGGACGATAGCTAGAAGTCATCAGACGAAAGAGGCTATTCTTGTTCTGGAAGAAGCAACATCTGACTTTAAAGAACTAAATTCCAGAGTAGAGGAATTTGAGAAGGTAAAGAAGTCATCTCAAAACCCTGAAGGGTCACCACCAAAACTGAAGGCTGATCATCGCAGGCCACATGCTCTGTCCTGGGAGGTTAGCATGTGCATCAATGGTTGAAGGAAGAAGGAAGGAATTAGATATGGTGGAGCTTGTCCTTACCAGTGAAGTAGAATTGTCACCGGAATCGGATGGAGTCGTCGGAAAATACAGATTTCGCCAAACTGCCTTGGTTTGTTCGTGATGGAAGCAGGAGGGTAGGATAAAAAATTGAGGAAGTTCAATGTTTTGTATAATTTAAAACAAAAAAATGCGAATTTTTTTTAAAAAAACTGTGGGTCTGATGTGCCACGTGGCGGCCATCTATTGGCCGCGTCCTTCACGCGTCAAAATATGGAGCGTCATGGAATCCGCTCGCTTGAGATCCACTCCAGAAAATAAGAACACAGCATTCAAATACATAACCTACAAAAACATGCAACTACCAAAAGAAGCAGACACTGACCGGAAGATTTGTGCCGCTTTGGCTTCTTCTTGGAACCAGAGCGCTTTTCGGGAACAGCGAGTCTCGTCAATTGACTTTTAAAAATAACCTCCTTTTCTGACAAAGCATTAAGAGACTCATCAATTTCATCAATTGTACTACGGTAAATATATGATTTACTGGAGTCAGAGTGTTTCCTCTTTTCCAACGCTTCCTCTCCATCTTCAGCCCGAGTATCTTGCAAGTCAATACCATCATCGTACTCATCATCAGTATCCAAAACCTCATTCTCAATAACTTTACCAGCATCACTAGCCACATGAGTATTACCATCAAGCACTTTTGATTCCCCGGCATTCTTAATCGATGCCTCATATTCAGCTTCATACATTTTTAATTCATTACGTCCAGCCTCATTATACAATCCCTTGCCTTTGTCATCGAAACTTTTAAATGATGCACCAGTTGATGACCGCTTATCGTTATCTTTCAGCTTTTCAGCAATATGATCCTTATGTACAGAACCGTCCAGTGACTTCTCAAAATCTTCCTCACCATAATCTATATCCCTTCTTCTATCATCCCCATCCCAATACCGTGAATCTCGGCCATGTGTCCCAGATCCATGTCCGAAACTGACAATTGTGCCTTTCACAGTCCGTGTGACATTTGTCAGAAAATCTGCATCAGTTACTAAATCATCTACTCCACTGGCATTTCTATCTACATTATGTTTGTTCATATCTGCACCATTTTGTGAAGATTAGAGGTCAATGATTCTTTAGAGAAACACAAATAAACATATAATAATGCAAATTACCGCATCGAAAAGACATCACATTTGTTCATCAAACTAACATTCTATGTTATTCTCCAGCACTTCCCTGACTTCCGTTCTCAGATGTCAACAACCCGAAATAGCAACACAAATCTGAAATCCAGTACGAATCAGCTACAGCATTAAAATTAACAAGAAGTTTCCTAGTACCTTAACTATTTCCTAGAACCTCAACTATTTCCTAGATATAAACCAGTGCAGAAACAAGACAGAAGTTGCTCTAACAACTACCAATAGATCTAAAGCAAATTCCTTCTATTCTTCTACTGCCAAAACTGTTTGTTTTCTTCAATTCAATCATTGAGCAAAAGAAGAGATCAATATTTCCCAACTAACTCAAATCCTTATCCTAGAATCAATTGAACTCCCAATGAATCATGCTAAGAGGAAGAAATAAACAACTAAGTGAGATTCAGTACATCATCGAAAGTGAACCTTTTCCGTTGGGGAAGTAGATGAAGACGGAGAAAGACGCGAGCAAAGCAGCAAACAGAATAAGAATGATAGCACCGACAACGGTAATCTTCCTTCCTCTGCCTAACTGCCGGTGATGGTGGTGATACCGTGATTGCTGCTTGAGATGATGATGATGACGACCACCAGAACGTACACCAATCGACACATGAGTCTGATCCGCCGCCGCCGACACGCTACCATAACCGCCGGACTTCCGCATTGCCGACCAAGAAGATTTGGGAGAAAAAATTGTAAAAAAAATTTATTTATACTATTTGTGACAGAAAAAATTGAAAAAAAATGAAAAAAATTGGAAAAGTGAGGTTTAGGAGGTTTAACGAAAAAATTATTAGTGCGTAATTTGTAAATGGGTGGAGAGGAGAGGAGATTTGATGGAAATAGTAAATAAAATAAGGAAAATTGGAGGGAGATTTGGGGGTGTTCTTTCTGAATATTATTCAAATTGGCTTTGGAAGTTGGGCAGCAGCAGCACCCCCGCCGGTGATGAGTATGGGCAGGACGTCTCTCCCGGCGAGGTGAGACTGTGGTAAATTATGTGTTACTACTATGTATAACAAGTCCCGGTACATAGCCCAACTGGTTCAAGAAAAGAGTTCTTGAAAAGAAGGTCAGAGGTTCGATAGGGCAAGGGTTCTCGAAAGGAAGGTCAGAGGTTTGATAGGGCAAGGAGTTCTTGAAATGAAGGTCAGAGGTTCGATTCTTGATAAAGGCAAGAATGCCCCTTCCCAACAAGTGCATAGTGTGAGAGCATCTTGGTCGGCTTGCCTGCAATGCTGCAGGCTCTTTACGCAGACTACTGTGTAAATGACCAAGCTCCTGCTAGCGGGCCGTTGGGTACCTGATTTACTTCCCTACACTACCTTTTGGACTGGATGTAGCAACGACCCTTACAACCTTTGGGACTGGATGTAACAACGACCCTTACCGGTTGTAGTTCAACCTTTTACTATGTATAACTTTGTGGAAGGACGGATCTTCTGTATATCATCTTATCTTTTATACAATATATATCAATCATGTTATATATGTATCAATTTAAAAAGAATTAAATACACATCATTGCCTTTGTTAAAAGATATGTTAGACCATGTTTTCATTCTTAGTTTTTCTACAATCCTATAGAGAGACATCTCCTTTGTCACATTGTAGCGTTTCTGGTGTAATAGACTCTCGCGTTTACACAAGGTCCGCGAAAGGATCGGATCGTTTTGCGATCTGATGTACGCAGCTTTATCATACACTTTGTACAAGAAGTTGTTTCCGCAGCTTGAACCCGTAACCTTAAAGTCACAAAACAACAATTTTATCAGTTGATCTAAGGTCCGTTCTCATAGTATATGTAACAATTGCACAAAATAACATACCATGTGCAACAATTGCATATAACATACAAAATCTAAGTGTCTCTGTAAGGACACTGTAGTTTCTTTGATAAATCTCAAGGGTTAGTGTTTTTCTTTTTGTCTTCTTTTGTTTTGACGGAATGGATAAGTTTATTATATAAAAAAGAAAAAGGCGAGATATATGTGGAATTTGCCGGGTTCTATTTTTATGCTGACGATATTGTATTAGTATTAGAAAATATACATACTCTGGGTATGATACTAGAGTAGTGGAGAGGTGTTTTAGAGAACAAAGACATAAGGATTAGTTGTTCTAAGACCAAGTATTTCAATTGCAACTTCAGCGACATAGCCGACGGTGAGAATAGTCAGCTTACCATTGAAGGTCAAGTGTTACGACAGGTGAGTAAGTTCAAGTACATAGGATCAATGGTATAGCAGGATGGAGACATAGATAATAATATAGCACACCGAGTTCAGGCAGGCTGGTGTGTGTAGAGGGTGGCATTAGGGGTGCTATGTGACAAGAATTTGCCAAATAAATTAAAGAGAAATTTTTATAGAGCAATGTTATACGGAACAGAGTGATGGGCCATCAAGAGGATACAGTCGCAGAAGATCGAAATGGCAGAGATGAAGATGATGTTGTGGATGTGTGGGCATACAAGGCTAGACAGGATCAGAAATGATGTGCTTACGGAAAGGTTGGGGGTGGCTAGTATAGCAAGTAAGATAAGGAAGGGGATACTGAGATGATTTGGACATGCCAAGAGGAGACAGACAACGGCTTTTGTCAGAGCAGTTGAAAGTCTCATTTTAGAGGGGAAGAGGAGCAAATGCAGTCTCAAACTAACTTGAAATGAGCGGATTAAGTATGACATACTAGATTTGCAAATAAATGAAGACATGGTCCAGGATATGAATACATGGAGATAAACGGTTAAGGTCAACGAGGTTTAAGCAGGATATAAGTGTTAGTGTATGTGTCCCAGGCTATGATTTGGATGTTTATGTTATACATTTATTATTAATAAAGAGGTTTTATTTTCATTGTTGTTGGTTAGTATGTTACACAATTATGATATGTCTCTGGTTCATTATTATTGTAGAGATAAAATAATTTATAACCAGTATGAGTATTGATTTGATAATCGTGAGATGATTATGTGTATGATGATACAAATCAATCTCATAGATGCTTGTTAGAGAACATTGTATTGGATAGACTCATCATGAGATTACTACATGGATTAGCGTCATAAGTAAATCTCATGATAGTCATGTTTTAATCCTTAGACTTGAGATTGTCATAGTTTCCAACATAAGGAGTATTGTATTTTGGCATGATCTAACGTTATCCGTAACTGGATAATAATAAAGGTCATGATTGAGTATGATAGAAATTATGTAGATGATATTAAACAATCAAAATAGAATTTGTCCTTCTCTTTTGAGAGAGATATATTTGGGCCTTTCGATTAGTGAGACTGTGAAATGCATGGCTGTGTTCAAATAAATTGATAGTGTGATCAATATCATTTATTTTATCAGTTTACTTAGAGATCGAGTAATCATATGTTTGAACAATATAAGTATGACGCTGACCATAACTTATGTTCAAACTAGATATCGTGTAACAAAGGGATTAATGCATGTACTATTATTAGGCTAGTTGGACTTTACTCGTATTAATTGGATAGTTGTAATGTATTGCTAGAGACCAACTACGACTTGTTGGTTTAATAGAGATTTAACTGACTGCCAATTAACATGGGCCTATCGGGTCACACACAAGAATGCGTAGGGGCTGATATTAATAATATTAATATTAGATATTAATTATTATTATTATTATAACTATTTTCGTTTTTAAATATATACTTATATATGCTATTAGATAATAACAACAAAATCCATATCTGATATGGATTTTAATTGGTCTTATCTAAACCTAACAGAATCCATATCTGATATGGATTTTGATTGGCCTTAACCAATCCGGTTTGGAATCGGATTTTTGAGGCTTATATATTTGTATAGACGCTGTTGTATCTCGTACACAATACAACAGAAAAGAAAACGAACCTCGAAATCGTTTTTGGAGAAAAACGATTTTCTCAGCCGCACCGTTTTAAGAGCTAGCACTGAGGACGGAAGCATTTGTATGGATACTGACAGAGGGTGTTCGTGTCATCGCACCTCCTACGTTCGCACCTTCTGCGTCTGCAGATTTCGAATCTACAGAGGCATAATTTTTGATTTCTTTCATCGAATTAAACGAACAACATAGATCCTTGGTAGGAAATCGGAGATCAAGTTTTGTTTTCCGCTGTGCGTTTTGCAGTGATCTTGTCGGATTTTCTAACAATAAGAGCACATTAGATTAAATATAAAGGTTTAGGTAGCATATACACTTTAGGTAACTTTGCACTTTTGTGTTTGTCTTTACCTTTTATTATTTGTCTTTCATGATTTGTCTATATAGGTACACATAAAGCCGGGGGTCTCGCTTGTAGCGCCCCAGCCCGATACCGTTATCGGAACCAGTGCACCCGCCGTAGCCTACTAAGAGAACTACGAAGCGTCAAGCAGATCAAGCATACATCCTTCATAATGTAAGTTAAAACCAGCGGAAACGTCATAAAATCTAAACCTTCGTTGTCAATATTACAACCAGAAAACTGTTTGTTCATCTAGCCGACGTAAGTTTTAGAACAACATAATAACAATGAGTTTCAAACTCAAACAAAATAGTCCAGCATCTATCTATTCCCTTGTCCATCATCCCATTGAGCCCACTCGCCGTCGTCTTCGATAAATATCAACTCATAATCAGGCTCACCTGAAAAGGAGACAGAATGATTGTTCTTAGCGAAAACTTCGCCAGCAAGTAACCCGTCTATACACCCTACGGAATCACACACGTCGAGTCACCAGTGTATAAAACATTGCCCAAAAATAAGGTGCTCGGGTTAACAAATAGCATCTTAATAAGAATTACTCAAAACAGATAAAGCACATATGTGAACACAGTTACGAGAACCAACATGTATTAAAACAACGAATCACATAAGCAAGTCATAGACTAACCAAGTTTCTTGCATGTCAAGTCTTATGCTTCGTGTATCATGATGCATGTACTTCTTTAAAATCACACACAACACCCATGCATATGCCTTCTTTCATAAACATGTCATGCATGTCATTTCACAAACATTTCATCACTTTACATATCATATTCTTCGCGTAGCAGTACTTTATACCCTGTGGGTGATCAGTCCACAGCCATCATAACTTTATACCCCGTGCTGAAAGGTCCACGGCCCCATTACATATATCATATATCCGTGCTGAAAGGTCCACGGCCCCATTACATATATCATATATCCGTGCTGATAGGTCCACGGCCCCATAAAATACTTCATTTTCCGTGCTGATAGGTCCACGGCCCCATAAAATACTTCATTTTCCGTGCTGATAGGTCCACGGCCCCATAACATACTTTATACCCTGCTGTTGATTCACAGATCACGCTCTTTATACCCTGCTTTCGCAGACGTGACTTTTATACCCTGTGATCAACCAGCAGCCATTTTGTCTTTCGCAAACTTTACCTTTCTTGTTCTTTTGCAAAACATATCTCAAATCAAATGCAAGTGCCCATGTCAGGATGCAGGATGCACAAATAGCTTCATATCAACATGTAGCACACACACACATACATCTTGTCTATCAAGGATATGATCTTGCACCTCAAACACTCCCTAAACGTGTTTTACCAAGTCCATTTGTCTCACTTATTCACTAGAATTCAATCTTATGCTTACTTAATCAAACTTACCATCTACACCTCAAATATACCTCAAATACCCTTGCATTTTATGTTCAAAAGAAGTGTATAAAGTTACTACACTTACATAGGGCGCTTAAAGGGTCAAAAATACTTCCAGAATACTTGGAACGCCACTTGGAGCGCCTAATGTGGACATGAAGCGCCTCTACTAGGCGTTCGAAGTGTTCGGGGATGATTCAGGACACATTGAACACCACATGAAGCGCCTAATGTGACATGAAGCGCCTCATGTAGGCGTTCGAAGTGTTCTGACGGTTCTAAATTGCAGTTTTTCTGTACGGGAAAGCTCCAGGACACATGGAACGCTACATGAAGCGCCTATAGTGACATGAAGCGCCTCATGTAGGCGTTCGAAGTGTTCTGACGATGCCAAACTGCAGTTTTTTTGCAGTAACTTCCACCCAACTCCTTTCTTCTTCAACCCTTCCAGATTCAACACTTAAAGATCCATCTTAACAACTAGATTCATCATACTTAACATACATCTAATCATGAATTGATGCTTAGTGAATGTCTAACAAGATCCACTCTAAATCTTCAATCATTCACCACCTTCAAGAGTTATCATCTACAATACCCAACCAACAAGACTACAACAATGTCATCACTCATCCCTCAATTTCCTGTACTTACTCTCAACATCTAAGTGTATACAATCAACACAAGAGTAGAGCAAGACAAGAAACACATCAACATATATACTCTCATGGGCATGGTTGACTAACAACAAATACTGCACAACTATTTCAGAAATATGGCCCAAAGAACAAGACTTACACAATTAGCAACAAGACTTACACATAACAAAGCATGTATGATAGACAAGACAAGAATACTAATGTGTGATTCATATTTTCTCTTTGTAAGAACATAGGGCCTAAAGTATCAAAATTACATAAAGCGTATAGAAAGATTACTTGCCTTGGTTGCTAGTTAATCTTACAGATTTACTGCAGAATTTCAGTGAAGATTGCACCTAGGTTGGCCTTCTTCCTTCCTTTTTCCTTCCTCTCTTCTTCTTCTTCCTCTCCTTTCTCCTTCTCTTTGCTCCTGCGGTTTTTCCCCTCTTCTTTTGATGGTATAACCGTCCCATAAGGCTGAGATGGGGAGTTATACTAACCTCCTATAACTCCCCTTAACTCCTAGTAGGGACCTCTTAAGTAATTTCCCATACTTTCTTTTAATTCTACTTCTAACCCCTTTCTTTTGTTCTTCTATGTTTTGTGTAACTAAGTTACATTACCTACATAATTAATTAGGTTGCATTCAAAGTTGACCCAAGTATCGAAAGTTGCGCTTAAAAATCATGGGGTGTAACATTCCACCCCCCTTACAAAAAGTTTCGTCCTCGAAACTTACGTACCTTAGTCAAAGAGCTGAGGATACTTCTCCCGCATTTGTTCTTCGAGCTCCCAAGTGGCTTCCCGTTCCGTGTGATTGCTCCATTGAACCTTTACATAAGGAATCACTCGCTTCCTCAACACTTGATCCTTTCGGTCCACAATTTTCACGGGTACTTCCTCATATGTAACATCGTCCTTGAGTTCCAAAGGTTGAGCTTCAAGTACATGACTTGGATCTGCCACGTACTTTCTTAATTGTGACACGTGGAATACATTGTGAACTTGCGCCAACACCGGAGGTAATGCCAACCTATATGCCAAGGCTCCTACCTTCTCCAGTATTTCATAGGGACCAATGAAACGAGGGCTTAGCTTGCCTTTTACTCCAAACCTCATGACGCCCTTCGTAGGTGATACCTTCAAATAAACTTTATCACCCACATCAAAATCCAATGGTCGTCGTTTGGAATCTGCCCAACTCTTGCTACGGTCCTGAGCCGTCTTGAGTCTTTCCCGAATGACCTTCACCTTCTCTAACGTTTTCTCTAATAACTCAGGTCCAGTAATGGTCCTCACGCCCACTTCGTCCCAATAAATCGGAGACCTACATTTCCTTCCATACAAAGCCTCAAAAGGAGCCATATCAATTGCGCTGTGGTAACTATTGTTATAAGAAAACTCCATCAGCTTTACCATTCCGTCCCAACTCCCTTTAAAATCCAGCACGCAAGCTCTTAGCATATCTTCCAAGGTTTGAATTGTCCGCTCGGACTGTCCATCAGTTTGAGGATGATACGCCGTACTCAACCTTAATTCCGTACCCATGGCTTCTTGGAATGCTGTCCAAAACTTAGATGTGAACCGTGAATCTCGGTCGGACACTATACTCACCGGGACTCCATGCAAACTAACAATACTGTCCATATATAAACTCACTAACTTGTCAAGAGGTGCTTCACTTGAAACGGGTAAGAAATGGGCAGACTTTGTTAAACGATCCACGATAACCCAAATCATGTCACATCCACTTCTTGTCTTTGGTAAACCAGCTACAAAATCCATTGTGACATGTTCCCATTTCCATTCGGGAATCTCCAACGGCATCAACAATCCACCAGGCCGTTGGTGTTCCGCCTTGACTTGTTGACACACCAAACACCTCTCTATGAATTCCGCAATATGTCTTTTCATCCCAGACCACCAATAGTAACGCTTGAGATCTCTATACATTTTGGTGCTACCGGGGTGTATTGATAACCTCGAATTATGAGCTTCTTGCAAAACTTCTTTCCTAAGTTCGTCAACGTCCGGCACGCATAATCTTTCCTTAAACCATAAGCTCCCATCTCCTTTGGTCTGAAATCCTTCAACTTGACTATGTTTCACCCTTTCCATTATCTCACTTAAAGCCTTATCTTTCTTCTGAGCCTCCTTTATCCTATCAATCAAACTCGGTGTGATAGTCAATGCTGTCAGGACGTTCACCGTGGATTCCACCAAATCCAAACCAAATTCCTCCATCTCCCTTTCCAATGGTGATTGTCGTGCATGGCTGGACTTCCTACTTAAGGCGTCGGCTACCTTGTTAGCCTTTCCCGGGTGATAATGAATAGTTAGGTCATAGTCTTTTAGCAACTCCAACCATCTCCGCTGCCTCATATTCAATTCCTTCTGTGAGAACAAATACTTTAGACTCTTATGGTCCGTGAATACCGCGCACTTCTCTCCATACAAATAATGCCGCCAGATCTTCAAGGCAAACACAACCGCGGCAAGTTCAAGATCATGTGTGGGATAGTTTTGTTCATAAGGCTTTAGCTGTCTTGAGGCATACGCGATGACTCGTTCGTTTTGCATTAAAACACAACCTACAAACAAGGCGTTAGTCTAAACATAATGGGTATACAAGATCATAACCTTATACTATAATTTACGTACCTAACCCGTTCTTTGACGCATCACTATAAATCACAAATCCATCCGTTCCAGAGGGTTGAGCTAATATTGGAGCTGTCGTTAATCTCTTTTTAAGCTCCGTGAAACTCTGCTCGCATTCCGCCGTCCACTCAAACTTGGACTTCTTTTGAGTAAGGCGACTGAGAGGTACGGCAATTCTTGAGAATCCCTCAACAAATTTTCTGTAATAACCCGCTAGACCCAAGAAACTTCGCACTTCGGTGACGTTGGTAGGTCTAGGCCATTCAGTTATGGCTTCCACCTTCTTCGGGTCAACAGCAATCCCCTCTTCTGATATCACATGACCCAAGAAAGCCACACTTCTTAACCAAAACTCACACTTGCTAAACTTTGCATAAAGTTGTTTCTGCCTCAAAATGCCTAGTACGGTTCTCAAATGCTCAGTGTGAGTTTGCTCGTCAGGAGAGTACACAAGAATATCATCTATGAATACCACTACAAACTTATCCAACTGTTCTCGAAAGACGGTATTCATAAGATCCATAAAAGCTGCGGGGGCATTGGTTAATCCAAATGGCATCATCAAAAACTCATAGTGGCCATACCTTGTGCGGAAGGCTGTCTTTGCGATGTCCTCGGCCTTCACTCGCAGCTGATGATAACCTGATCGAAGGTCAATTTTCGAAAAGATCTTGGCACCTTTGAGCTGGTCAAATAAATCCTCGATTCGTGGAAGGGGATACTTATTCTTGATAGTAACTTTGTTCAGCTCTCTATAATCAATACAAAGCCTCATGCTGCCATCCTTTTTCTTTACAAACAAAACGGGTGCTCCCCATGGCGATACACTAGGGCGGATAAACTTCTTGTCTAGTAACTCCTGCAGTTGTTCCTTCCACTCTCTCAGTTCTGCCGGAGCCATTCTGTAAGGAGCTTTGGAAATAGGTTCTGTTCCGGGAATCAAGTTAATTTCGAACTCAACTTCTCTCGGAGGTGGTACTCCTGGTAAATCTTCCGGAAACACGTCGGGAAATTCATTGACCACTCGAATTTGCTCCATAGACGGCACCTCCTGAGTGACATCCATGGCATACACTAAGAATCCCTCAGCACCCTTCCTCAATGCTTTGCGTGCTTGTGCGACAGACACATATACCTTCTTGGGAACTTTCCTTCGTTCTGCATCTCCTTGAAATATTACCTCCTCCATCTTAGCATTCTTGATTGCCACCTGCTTCAACCGACAATCAATATTAGCGTGATTCTTGGCTAGCCAGTCCATTCCTAATATGACGTCAAAGTTATACATCTGAATAGGGATCAGTGTGGCGGGGAATGTTTGTCCTTCAAACTCCAATTCACAATCCCGGTACCGATGATACGAAACCATAATTTGATCTCCGGCCGCTTGAACACGATACGGAGTTTCTAACCATTCAGGCAGACTACTCAGGTGTTTAGTGAATCTCTTTGCTACGAAGGAGTGGCTTGCGCCGCTATCAAAGAGCACGTTGGCAGGTACCTTATTTACTAATATCGCACCTGCTACTACGTCGGTAGCCTCCTGCACATCCGTATCCGTCATGAGATGTACACGGGCATTCGCTCTAGGCTTCGCTCTCGGCTGCTGAGCCGCCTCTCCAGGATTATTTTTCTTCATCTCCGGACAATCTCTAATTATATGGCCCACTTGACCACATCGAAAACATGCCCCAGCCACTTTCCTACACTCTCCAACATGGTTCCTGCCGCAATGTGGACAAACTCCTATAGCCTGCTGAGCTGCTTGATTCTGGGGTGGCAGTCTCTGAAAATTCCCAACTGGCCCTCTCTTCGGAATCTTGACCCAACGTCCGGGTCTTCCACCAACTCTCACATCCTCCCTTGGTCTCTTGCCTCTTTCAGCTCCTCCTGTGCTAGCTGCTCTTGCCGCCACTCGGCGGAAATCACTCTCAACACGGAAACACGCATCTAACATATCCTCAAAAGTTTTCATCCCCGCATTCACTATTGCTGATTGTATCCGCGAGTCCAAACCCCTCTCAAACTTCGTCATCTTAAGACGATTATCAGTCATGATTGCAGGGGCAAACTTACCCAAAGCATGGAAACGATCTGCATACTCCGACACCGTCATCCTTCCTTGCTCCAATCTGTCAAATGCTCTTATCTTGTCTAATATTGCAGTCTCCGGTACATAGTACTTAAGGAACACATCACAAAACTGAGTCCACGAGATCGGTGGGGTCATTCTTAACACCATTCCTTCCCACCATTCGCCGGCCTTGCCACTTAGAAGGGGTGTGGCCACCTCAACTTTTATCTCATTCGGAACTTGCACCAGCCGGAAACATTTCTCAACCTCAGCCAACCAATGCTGAGCCTCTTCAGGATCCGTACATCCACCGAACTCCGGCACCCTCATCTTCCTCATCTCTCCATAAAAGAACCTGATGTTATGATGTGGCGGTGGTGGAGGCGGAGGCTGATGCTGCTGCACATACCCTTGTGCAATGACCGTTAGCGCATCAGTGAGTACTTGGGGTAAAACCACTTGTGGTGGCTGGTTCTCCTGTCCATTGCCAGAGTTGCCTGTGTTATCTCTTCTGGGAGGCATATTTCTCTGAAAAGGTCAACATTACATTGGCATTCAGTAAATACAAGGATTACTGAAAGCTCGAACGCGTGCTACTAGGTAAGGTGTGTAGTACAACTATTAATACAAAGTTAGATAATAAGACGCGCTCGCACACACCCAACCCATATCATACTTAACCACTAAGAGATTAGTACTTATAACTAAGGATCAACCTTAAGGGAGAATCATAGCTTAAGAGTCTAAAAGATCATGAACTTAAGTTTCCGAAATAGATCTGAAGCCTAGTCTCTGATACCACCTGTAGCGCCCCAGCCCGATACCGTTATCGGAACCAGTGCATCCGCCGTAGCCTACTAAGAGAACTACGAAGCGTCAAGCAGATCAAGCATACATCCTTCATAATGTAAGTTAAAACCAGCGGAAACGTCATAAAATCTAAACCTTCGTTGTCAATATTACAACCAGAAAACTGCAGCGGAAATAAAACTGTTTGTTCATCTAGCCGACGTAAGTTTTAGAACAACATAATAACAATGAGTTTCAAACTCAAACAAAATAGTCCAGCATCTATCTATTCCCTTGTCCATCATCCCATTGAGCCCACTCGCCGTCGTCTTCGATAAATATCAACTCATAATCAGGCTCACCTGAAAAGGAGACAGAATGATTGTTCTTAAAGAAAAATTCGCCAGCAAGTAACCCGTCTATACACCCTACGGAATCACACACGTCGAGTCACCAGTGTATAAAACATTGCCCAAAAATAAGGTGCTCGGGTTAACAAATAGCATCTTAATAAGAATTACTCAAAACAGATAAAGCACATATGTGAACACAGTTACGAGAACCAACATGTATTAAAACAACGAATCACATAAGCAAGTCATAGACTAACCAAGTTTCTTGCATGTCAAGTCTTATGCTTCGTGTATCATGATGCATGTACTTCTTTAAAATCACACACAACACCCATGCATATGCCTTCTTTCATAAACATGTCATGCATGTCATTTCACAAACATTTCATCACTTTACATATCATATTCTTCGCGTAGCAGTACTTTATACCCTGTGGGTGATCAGTCCACAGCCATCATAACTTTATACCCCGTGCTGAAAGGTCCACGACCCCATTACATATATCATATATCCGTGCTGAAAGGTCCACGGCCCCATTACATATATCATATATCCGTGCTGATAGGTCCACGGCCCCATAAAATACTTCATTTTCTGTGCTGATAGGTCCACGGCCCCATAAAATACTTCATTTTCCGTGCTGATAGGTCCACGGCCCCATAACATACTTTATACCCTGCTGTTGATTCACAGATCACGCTCTTTATACCCTGCTTTCGCAGACGTGACTTTTATACCCTGTGATCAACCAGCAGCCATTTTGTCTTTCGCAAACTTTACCTTTCTTGTTCTTTTGCAAAACATATCTCAAATCAAATGCAAGTGCCCATGTCATGATGCAGGATGCACAAATAGCTTCATATCAACATGTAGCACACACACACATACATCTTGTCTATCAAGGATATGATCTTGCACCTCAAACACTCCCTAAACGTGTTTTACCAAGTCCATTTGTCTCACTTATTCACTAGAATTCAATCTTATGCTTACTTAATCAAACTTACCATCTACACCTCAAATATACCTCAAATACCCTTGCATTTTATGTTCAAAAGAAGTGTATAAAGTTACTACACTTACATAGGGCGCTTAAAGGGTCAAAAATACTTCCAGAATACTTGGAACGCCACTTGGAGCGCCTAATGTGGACATGAAGCGCCTCTACTAGGCGTTCGAAGTGTTCGGGGATGATTCAGGACACATTGAACACCACATGAAGCGCCTAATGTGACATGAAGCGCCTCATGTAGGCGTTCGAAGTGTTCTGACGGTTCTAAATTGCAGTTTTTCTGTACGGGAAAGCTCCAGGACACATGGAACGCTACATGAAGCGCCTATAGTGACATGAAGCGCCTCATGTAGGCGTTCGAAGTGTTCTGACGATGCCAAACTGCAGTTTTTCTGCAGTAACTTCCACCCAACTCCTTTCTTCTTCAACCCTTCCAGATTCAACACTTAAAGATCCATCTTAACAACTAGATTCATCATACTTAACATACATCTAATCATGAATTGATGCTTAGTGAATGTCTAACAAGATCCACTCTAAATCTTCAATCATTCACCACCTTCAAGAGTTATCATCTACAATACCCAACCAACAAGACTACAACAATGTCATCACTCATCCCTCAATTTCCTGTACTTACTCTCAACATCTAAGTGTATACAATCAACACAAGAGTAGAGCAAGACAAGAAACACATCAACATATATACTCTCATGGGCATGGTTGACTAACAACAAATACTGCACAACTATTTCAGAAATATGGCCCAAAGAACAAGACTTACACAATTAGCAACAAGACTTACACATAACAAAGCATGTATGATAGACAAGACAAGAATACTAATGTGTGATTCATATTTTCTCTTTGTAAGAACATAGGGCCTAAAGTATCAAAATTACATAAAGCGTATAGAAAGATTACTTGCCTTGGTTGCTAGTTAATCTTACAGATTTACTGCAGAATTTCAGTGAAGATTGCACCTAGGTTGGCCTTCTTCCTTCCTTTTTCCTTCCTCTCTTCTTCTTCTTCCTCTCCTTTCTCCTTCTCTTTGCTCCTGCGGTTTTTCCCCTCTTCTTTTGATGGTATAACCGTCCCATAAGGCTGAGATGGGGAGTTATACTAACCTCCTATAACTCCCCTTAACTCCTAGTAGGGACCTCTTAAGTAATTTCCCATACTTTCTTTTAATTCTACTTCTAACCCCTTTCTTTTGTTCTTCTATGTTTTGTGTAACTAAGTTACATTACCTACATAATTAATTAGGTTGCATTCAAAGTTGACCCAAGTATCGAAAGTTGCGCTTAAAAATCATGGGGTGTAACATCGCTGGAAACAAACTCCCTATCCTTCGGGATAAATATATTGTTTGTCTGTATCTAACCTTTCCCAGACCCTAAATAGCTTTTGCTGTCATCGGAAAATACTGGATATGTATTGTTGTTGTATAGTTATTCTTAAAAATATTGTTATACTTTGATTTTAAATTATGTTAGATGTAACAACATTTTTGAGACATCTTATTTGGATGAAAGATAAGTATTTCATATCAAACAAATATAAAAGATATATTGATCAAATCACGTTGATCATCATCAATCAACTCGTTTATACTCTATAGTGATAAACTATCATTTTGCTGTTGTACTATTTGTTGTACCCGTGGTTAAGAGAAAAAATTTTTAATTATTTTATATTAACCAAATTCTATCCTAAACTATCCCTAAATTTTCTCCCTATAATCCCACTCTTCACTCTCCCAAACTTCTCACCCTCATAACTACCTCTCATCTCCCTACTATCTCTCACAATTGACTAACCCTAATCCCCTCCCCCTCACTCTCTCTAGCGGCTGCCCCCTCCTTCCCCTCTCCCAATCAAAATTTCGGCCAAGAGGAAAGAAAAGAAAAAAAGAAGGATCTTTGATCCAAGGTTCAAGGAGATGGATTCACAACGCCAACAAGATCACCACACTCCCGTATATCTATCAATTCTCGCTAGGATCGAGGTAGGTGCATACTATTTATTCCCTCAAAATGGTATGAAGATTTGCATAGTCAAAATGGTATTTTTTTACGTGTTGTTGTTGTTTAATTATTGTACAATCGTGATCTTGATGATGTGCTCCAACGTGTCTAATTTCCGTTATGTGTTTCTTGATGTCAACGCGATCTTGTCGATGTGTCTTTCTTTGTGGTGATAGGATATGGATTTGGGTGTATGAGAGGGTGAGAATGGTTGAATGGGATTGTTGAATGAATTGCAGGAATCTTAGAATGGAGAATCTGAGTTACGGGGACATCGATCGATCGATGTCCAGTGGCTGAGGGATCGATGTGCCATAGATGGACGTCGATCGATCGACGTCCAGAAGGTGAGGGTTCGATGTACCTCAGAAGTACATCGATCGATCGACGTCAATTGAGTGAGGGTTCGATGTGTCTCAGTTGGACGTCGATCGATCGACGTCAGGGGATGACATCCAACCGTTTTCTTTCCCTTCCTCTTGCATTCATGGCACGTGCATTTGCATGAGGTATACTGCGTCTATAGGGCGTGGGTATCGGGATGACTTACCGTGTCTATAGGGCACCAGGGTCATGAGACATACTACGTCTACAGGGTGTGGGTGTCCAAACGGTAAGTGGTGGCTAGTGACCATGATGCCGGGATTCGCATAAGGTATACTGCGTCTATAGAGCATGGTTATCGGGATAACTTACCGTGTCTATAGGGCACCGGGGTCATGAGACATACTGCGTCTATAGGGCGTGGGTGTCGAAACAGCAAGTGGTGGCTAGAGACCAAGACGCTGGATTTAGGACCCGGGAGCGTGCATTGCATATAGGCCTAGAAACATATTGTGTGACATGATTCTCGTTGCGCGTGACACGTTATTTGAGCAAGCATCACGTACTTGCGCGTGCATCTTCTGTGGATTGTTTATTTTTCGTATAGGTCATGTCGTGCTGTTTTATGTGCTACGTGCTGGTATCATTTTGAGTATGTAAGTTTTGTATTGTTTTGAGAGGCACCTACTGGATGATTACCATCACTCACCCCTACTATTCCAGGTGAAGCCGAGACAGAGTATGATTATATCTTCGTTGAGGATGGGTCCGACACCGTGGAGTGGGCTGAGTGACTCGTTGGTGTGTCTGCGGCGAGAATGGAGACGGGTCCTTATGATGTTCTTGGGAATCACAGACATTTTAAATTTTCAGTATCGTTTTAAAAACAATTTCATGCTTTGAAGCTCAGATATTTGACCTTGACTTGTAAGGCCTGGTCAACCTAGAAGTAATGTCGTTATTTCTTGAAGTTCGTTACATTCAAACTTTTCGATGAGTTTATCGTTTCCGCAGAAAGAAAAGGAAAACTTTTCTATGACAGCACTAACGTGTACAGATTGATGTGACGCCTTGTATTCTCCTGAGTGAGATACGGCGGGTGCACCGTTACCGAGGATGGAGCTCGGGAGCGGGACGCTACACTATTCTTGTTTTGTTTTACGTAAATAAGTGAAAAAAGGGACAGAACTGCGTTCTTGGAGGGGAGAAATTTCGATTGAGATCAGGAGAGACAGAAAATGAAACAAAATATGACGTCTTCAATCACGCGTTGCCATGTATCCAAGCAACTCTTTTTTTTAAAAAAAAAATCAAAATAATTCACTAAGTTGAATGTGCTTGTTATATTGTGGAGTAGCAGTTGATCGACATAGTTTCACGCATCATTATAGGTCATCGGGAAACAACTTCTATGCGTAATGTTGTTGTTGATAGAGTAATGTTGTTGATGATTTCGGTCACAATTCCATTTCCTAATATCATGGCTTTAGGGTTTAGGTGTCGTTATCATACGCATGTTTTGACGTACTATTTTAGATGGAATTTTTTTGTGGGCATGTCTTCACACGTTTTTAGATATTAATAGCATCTATCACAATTTGCAGTAGAAAGTCATACATTTTAAGATATTAGTTATCACGGCTTGTGTCCTAGACAAATGTATGACTGGTAATGATTTTTATAGTATAAGACTTTAAAAAATATCATAAAATGTGTGAAAACTAAAACCATCAACGAATAATAATAATAACAACAACAAGAAGAATAAACCATCCTCATAATTTAAACTCTTAAACATCATCTCATAACCTATCTATAACTCATAAAACAAATTATATGTTCATTAGAAAATAATTTATACTATTCATAAAGAAAGAGTTATTAGTAGCCAACAATTATGCATTATAAATCAAGTGGTGAATTTTCTCCATCTCGGGTCAAAACATGCTCAATCATCTGAAAAGATGAAAAATAAAATAAGATGAATTCTTTTATATTCAGTAGTGATTATCATCATATATCACATAGACTTCATTTTATTTCCTTCTAGTAGCCAAAAGCAAGATACTGAGAAGGGTTTATGTAATCATCTACTTAGAGCAATATCATAAACATCATATGAAAAGTCTACATCTTATCTTAACAGACATCTTTATCATGCTATCTTGTAATTCGTCATATCATAATTCAATTTTGTTCCTTATCATCATGTCTTGACTTGCTATTAATCGTGCATGTATCATCATTTGACACTCTTTTTCAATACCATGCGTTATGAAGATCATATACACGTGGTGTATCATCATATGATACGTTTACTCACTCGTCAAGAGTCATAGATATCATTGTTCGTAAATCGTGATATATTGTATCATAATTCATCTTCACAAATCATATCACGACGTGAGTATTTAGTGATGCAATCATAACATCTATAACATTCCAATAAACAATGACTCTTAGCCCCCTTACATAGTTTCTTAACAATTTTAGCCATAAGTTCAATGGTATAACATGACACAAGTACGTTAGTATTTTATTTTGACAATCATCAAGAGTTGTTCTGACTTTGCTCACATATGTAAAGCAGCAGATCTCAGAATGATGCTTCCAACATATGTTGAATCATATGAATTCGAATTCTAGATCTTTATATATGATCAAATTAAGATCAATAGGTCGTGCTGAGAAGAAGAGGTCGAATGTTCGGACCCTGAGTTCTGAGTGACGCCGAACATTCAGTATTCAGGCCCACTTTCAGACCCCTCTAGTCAACTATACCGAACGTTACACTTTGGGTTTGGTCTGTCAGACACTGAATGTTGCCTCATCCAACTGTTGGAAAGGAATATAATTATACATTGTTTGGGAAAATATGGAAATTGAATGTAATTAACAGTATACCAAAATGAAATCTTGTATAATTGGAATATTCTATAGTTAAGGAGATTAGTGATACTATAGATAGGGCTGAGATGCATACAATCAAAATTAATGAAAACATTTTTCGTTTCATTCTACATGGTATCAGAACAATGTTTGATCCTCTAAGACTCAGTAACGCGAGGTTCATCACAGTCCTAGCCATACTCAACCAAAACCAACACGCAAGAACAACCCCCAGAAATCATCCCAAATTCCAATACTCAAACGAGTACTACAAAAAAGGAGAAAACAAAAAAAAAATTGTTTTGGAACTCAGAGGAGTCTCATCACAGTTCTAGAATACCCATCTCAGTCATTCCGGTAAAATCAGCACAGCGTCAATCTGCTCTCATAGACTTTTCTCAACCAATCAACACAGCAGGAACCTGAAAGAAACACACCATGTCAGAAGAAATCAAACAAGATATCAATGATCTCACATTGCAACTGGTCAATCTCCTCGGAAATAGTTTAAACACTCAACTTCCCAGCGCAAATCTGGACAATCTGTCCATTAGAATCAAGTTAAGCGGTGGCAACTATCAAATATGGGCCACACTCATGAAGAAGGTAGTAGGAGGACGGGGACAAGGCCAGCACCTCATGGGCACTCTCCCACCAAACACAGACCCCAACTACACACAGTGGGAAACTAATGACCAATGCGTTTTTACGTGGCTTATACAGAATATCGAACCGAATTTGGTGAACAATGTTTCTCAGTATCCAACAACAAAGGCGCTATAGGATGGACTGATAGTCACCTATGGCACAGAGTCAGATTCTCTACAAGTCTTTGACTTGCACAAAAGAGCAAACACAATTAAACAGGGAGGAGGCACGCTGGAGGACCTGTGGAACAGGCTCCAGAGTGTCTGGATGGAAATCGACAGGAAGGACCCAAATACAATGAGAGATCCGGATGACATTACAATTTACAACAACAAGGTACAGAAGCATCGATCATTCCAACTACTTATGGCCGTGGAAGATAGATTTGAAATGGTAAAGAGAGAACTTCTAAAGCCTGAACCGTTACCATCACCAGAGACTGCATATGCAGCCATCAAGAGGGAAGAGACAAGGATGATGATTTTAAAGGGAGCCCCCTCATATTAGGTTGAATCTTCATCGGGGATCGGAGCAGTATTGAAACTGCATGCGAAGACCGACAACAAACAGTAGCATTCTCGCTCAACTCAAGCATAATCGCGAGGAAATGAAGACAAATCGAAGCTCAACTGCACGCACTGTGGTAAGAAAAAGCACACAAAGAAAGAGTGTTTTGAGTGGGTGGATTACCCCGAATGGTGGGGAGCCAAACAGGAAAGAACGGAGATGCAAGGACGAGGCACAGTGGCGGTGGGCACCATTGAAGGCACCAACACCGAGGTCAGTGCCATTGCCAGCATAAACCAAGCAGTAGGTTAAAGCAGCGGGACTACTGTTCAACCAGAGGGAGGATGGAGCGCAGAAGAAGAAGGCGGACGAAATAAAGAAGGAGGCGGACATTAATCAATGGAGGTAGGGTTGGGGATTATAAAACCAACCTATTTTTTATTGTTCCTGCTTTGCCCCTGCATCCATCCAGTAGTTGTACTCCCGAAATTCCCAAAAAATCCCCAAGCCAAAATTACACCCTAAACTCATCCATTTTTCAAAATAAGTATTTAGTCCAACTAAATTCTAAAAATACCATATCTCACTCAAATATTTCCCAAAGTACCCATACAACCACTAAACGTCATCGACCACTACCTCATAAATATTCCCAATGGATCATTGACTGCAGAGCCACGGATAGCATGACATACGATCCACACGATTTTGTACACTTGACCACCTCCACTATGCATAAAACCTATATTGAGAATTAATTCCCGTCCAAGGAAGTGGTACCATTTCCATATCCCCAAACCTTAACCTACATTAGTGTCTTTATGTTCCTACATTGTCATCTAAATTGTTAGCTATTAGTCAAATTACAAAACAACTCAAATGTGATAACAAAACGACAATTAGCATTTCAAAGAACCCGGTTTAGCATGACCGAACAAAACACATTGAAGTAGACCGGCACTTCATTAAGGAGAAATTAGATGCTGGAGTCATAGAAATACTATTTGTACACTCCGGAGAACAGTTCGCTGACATTCTCACAAGCGGTTACATGAAGAGTTTTCGAAGTTACGCTTAACAAGTTGAACATTGGCGAGCCCGCTGATAAACTTGAGAGGGAATATTAGAAAGGAATATAATCATACCCTTTTTAGGAAAATATGGAAATTGAATGTAATTAAGTGTATATCAAAATCAAATCATGTATAATTGGAATATTCCATACTTAAGGAGATTACTGATACTATAGATAGGGCTGAGATGTATATGGTCAAAATCAATAAAAACATTTTTCGTTTCATTCTACACCAACAATTCTTACAAGTGCAAATGGTTATATAACAGGTACCGGTAAACGTCTAACACCGCAATCTGAAGCGTTTTTCCCATGGGAATTCTCTGATGCAGTAACATGAAGACTGGCAGTCAGAATCGCACCCAGCAGCGAGTACATTTCGCCTCGCAATCTCCTCTGCAATCAACATTGTAACCCAACACCTTTGGATTTCGAAGGAGGAGATTCTTGAGAGTTTTTCCGGTGATACCCCACTGCTTATCTAGAATGTCTACATTGTTTCTCAGTTCATCTTCAAGGCAACATCCAAGAACTTCAGGGAACTTTTTCAGAATCTTCGCGATATCGTCATCGGAGAGGCTTAGACTCCTTAGAAACTCCAAAATCGCATTCACAACTTCGAGTCTGGGCACTTCTTTCTTCCTCTCCTCATACCAATATGGAGAGTGGATATGACCAAATGACTTCCCCAATATTTTGTTTGCATCGTCCTGGCTGAACTGAAATGTAGATAAAGCTTGTCTGCAAGCGTCCCATGATTTCTTGTCCTCATCTTCTAGCACAATATTTTCTGTCTGTGCACTTTGATGTACTTCCCATTTTTTGGCTGTATAGGTACGCCCTCGAACAGTGTTTTTTGGTGGAATCCGCAGGCTAAGTTTCTCATCTACGAGAAGATTGCAACCCGCCACTAAGACACAGTCTGGCTGTTAAAAAAGATCCAAACTCAGAATGAAACAGAGGCAGCAAAATGGGATGTCAAAAATGTTGGCATACCAAGAAAATATGATTTAGCAAGATGTTCCGGAAGAACACTAAGCCAACAACATTACCTCATTGTCTCAGAGGCTCCAGACTATGGCGGGGTATGGAGAGTTGGATGTACGCAACTATACTCATGTGTTAGAAATACATGAACCATGTATGACTAGTAAAGATTAATGTAGTGACTGATGTATGCATTTGCCGCCAAGCAACCGATCACAAACTACATAGTATCTCAGTGTAATATCATTCTCTTGATAAATTTATAGATAAATTCATCAGATGATATGGAGATTTATTATCTCTCAAGTGCATTAAATGTCACTTTTGGTTGAATCTCAACCAGTAAGGGTCACTGCCACTCCCAGTCCCACACAGTGTGTAGGGATGTAAATCAGGTTCTCAAAACCCACTAGTAGAAGTTTGTCATAGCACAGGACCAGCACAAGGAGCCTATTGGCACCGAAGGAACAACCGACAGGCTGGCCCGTTAGTCTATCGATCATTCCACAGGCCAATAGTGCTCTCACGCCTGACGTTCCTTTTGAAACCCTATACCTAGAACCATTAGGATATGTCATGGGGACTAAATGTCACTTTTGGTGATTAAACCTTTGAGTATAACCCGATATGCATTATCTCTCATGTGCATTAAAAGTCACTAGAAATCCTCATTCATTGTCTGTCTAACAGTCACTAAGAACGCCTTACAGACGTCTCATCATTGATGAAAAGCAAACACGATTGCCCAGATACTATTTCTATTAACATAAGCAAATAAAAGGCTAATCTAGCTCGGCATGATGCAGGGACCACATGTTATGAGATCTTTTGCCTGTTTACCTAGTTACCAGACATAAACTCCAACATTTGTGCATATGACCAATATAAGAGACACTTCTACTCACATAAGCATGGCAAAGGCACGAGGAGAAATTTAATGTTAGCAGTGTTGAATTTGGTAATTTCACCACCATTCCTGTAACATACAAAAGAAAAGTTTTGACTGGTAAGTTCTCAAGCATGTTCTCATGAAAAAAAAAATAGTATTCTGCAAAAGTTAATGTCATCCAAGTCACCTAATACTTAATCTGAAAGTATTTTTCTTTTTTTCAGACTCTCCAGATTTAAGCAAGAAAAACCAATCCCCTAAAAGGAAAGACCTGGACAACGGACTGCTGACAGCCCAACTTTGAAACTACAAGTGGTGCTAAATTCAAGAATCTTACAAGTTCGTAGATGCTTGGCACAGGTATAACAATACGTCCAACAGAATGGAAATTTCTGAAAACAAAGGGGCAAATGTGGAAAAGAACAGCAGACGTCCATGAACAACCAAAGGTGGTTGAAAATGCATTAGTTGCGAATTATTTCATGAGATTAGCTATGCCAAATGAAGTCTAAACATAGGCTCCAGGAATAAGTAATTTTGTTTTGTCTAGTTCAACTGATCATTCATGTACACATGACTAACTCAAAACTTGATATTTGGAAATGAAGCAAATATAAGAGAAACCCCAAGCAAAGAAGAACAATCTCATAGGGCTTAGTGGATTAGACACAATCTATCCATTCATTAAATCTGACAAAAACTTTACTAAACAGCATAAAGTCATCAGCTTCTTTTCATAACACTTTCCGTTTCTCTTCTACAGTTATCCTAATTCCTAAACAGTATCCATAAAGATTGTATTGAGAACAAAAGCACACAAGCAAAACTGCATCATTGTAGTGATGCTTAGAGCAAACAGGCAACCATGTCCAATGCTTAGGCATACATCTATCCACTATTCGTTTGTCATAGTATATTATCTTTTAGCAGTCGGTTGCAGCCAAATAAGCAATCATGTCCTATGCTTAGTGCAAAAACACCAAAAGTCTCTAAATTCACACGTTAAACGTCATGCCAAATCTCCATTAAATGGCAACAGAACGCAAATATGACAATACTTTGAAATAACTAATCCTAGATATCTGATGGATGATATCCACGCTTAGAGAAACAATTATTCAAATAAGGCAGTTCATAATCACTAGAGGTACACCTGCTGATACCTTGTCTACTTAAACAAACAAGAATACCAGAATCCCATATGATTGTCATCCTTTTTCAAGTCATCATGCTTCCCTTACATATTTCTACACGCCTATACCGAACTTCTTTCCCTGAAATCTAAACAAACTTCCATTCTTGAGAGTCAATATTCAGGAAAATATAACTTGTTAAACCACAAATTTGCCTAAGAAAAAAAAACTCACAAATTTTATGTGTGGTCAAGTGGGGGTTGTATCCTCATTTTCTGCAAAATATTCACATACTAGTACATAATCAACACAATACATACATATGGAAAGCTTCTTTCTTTTTTATTTTCTAAATTTATTTATCAGCTAGAATTCCTACTAACAATTAAGATTGCTCGATAAGACAGTCCCTTCTCACTGAATCTGCCATCCACCCTCCCCTACTAAAACATAAAAAAAAGGAAAAAAAAAGAAAAGAACAGAAGAAAGAAAAATTACAGCTTTAAATGTTCCACAAACTACACATATTAGTGACTAATTATTCCAAAAATTCGTCTTAATTGAAATTGCAGAATCTCAGCTTTACAGGAAATAGAACAGCTACAGGAAAGCAAGAACAAAAACAGAGAGATAAAATTACATGAAAATAAGTACTAGAATCGTAAGCACAGAAACATTTCACGGAAATTTTACCTGTGGAATAGAGCGGAGGTGGGATTTTGAAACTACGTATTTGCAGCAATTTCTTCACCTCGCACTTTTGAACTTTTTGTACTCTCTACTTTTATCTGTTTCCATTTTCCCCCCTAGAAATTCACGGATGAAAGTTGATGCTTGGAGGTTCAAGTAAACGGTCAAGAAGAAAGGAACAGAGATCAGGTGACGTGGGTCTAAATTATTTAGGCAAACTAATTGACTTTTCTTTTTTCTTTTATATTGTTTTGAGGCGGGGCTTATCTTTTTTCTTCTATTTTTTTTTAAAAAATTTTAATTAATTTTTTCACTTTTTAGAATTTTCATCAATTTATTCAAATAATACTATTAAATTTTTTAAAAATAAAAAGAGTACCACTGATTGGTCTAAAAAAGTCAACCGTTAGTCAACCATTTACCACGTGTCTCCAGGCTGCTAACTGATCCATTTATCAAAAAAACTAGTTGTTAAGTGAGTTTCATCAACGTTTAACTGTTAATTGAGTAATGAACCAAACTTTTGACTATATTCTCTCCTTCTAAGAATATTTACTTCTGGCCGAATCATGTTCGAGGTTTTGTAATAGAACAAAATAGAGTGTAAATAAGAAAGGCCCACCTTGATTTGTTTTTCTATTTCTTTAAATTAGGAGTTGTACATCAATTTATACACTTATTTGCACCATATTCAATCTCCATTTTTCCCCCTCTTTTCCCTTAATTCCCTATTTGGTGGGTTCAGATCTCCTCACCCATCCTCTCTTACCGCGTGCTTCACCGCGCGACACGTGACAGCAAAGAGGTGGTGAGTCACCACGCAGTGGAAGGATCCCATCCGCTATTTGGTACACCTCCCCCCCCCCCCCCCCCTCTCTCTCTCTCTTCAACACCACTTTTGGCACTGTGCAGGCAAATGTGAGTACAGGTGCAGCAAGGCTTCGAGGCACAAAATGTGCATAAGGGCATGCAACACCTGCTGCCAGAGATGCAACTGTGTCCCTCCTGGTAATTCAGGGGAATGAAGATGTCTGCCCTTGCTATGCAAACATGAAAACCCATGGTGGAAAGCACAAGTGCCCTTAAAGTTTTTCTTTAAATTTACTCCCCATTGTTGAAATAAGGCGATCCTTTCCATTTCCAATGGAGTCAAGAACATATTATTTCTTGACTTTGGAATATGATAGAATAAAGCAAAATGATTCACTAAATTGGTTGCGTTTATTATATTGTGAAGTACCAGTTGATCGACACAGCTTGACGCAATTTTCATTATGGGTTATTGGAAAACAAACTCTATGTGTTTCTAACGCATGCGTATGATTGCGTACATCCGACCCTCCATACACCGTCATAGGTAGAAGCCTCTAAGACAATGAGATAATGTTATTGTTGTTGTTGTTGTTGAAATAAGGTGATCATACCACCAAAATTATATCATAATACAACAAAATAATTTGTTTGATGCAATTTGGCATGTCACCCCCCACCCCCACTCCCCATTGTTGTATTGAGAAAAGCAGCACTGACAGGATGAAGACCATTTTGAAATGGATTGTAATTGGTGTCACTTTTACATATAACCATACAACAAAAACTATTCCAATGATTGAAATGGCCCTAGAGAAACTTATAACACTAAGGCTACAAAGTGACACTGAGTAGTCAATGTTACAATCAGAAACTATATCGCCTCATATCAGCTCTATTCAATGTTCCTTACAGGTAAAAAAAACATCATTCTTTTCTGCATGACTTCCACCGGAAGGTGATTCTGAGCACAGCCCAGAAAACCCACAAAACGAGCATTTGTTTCGTCGTCATCGCTTTCACATATGAAAACAAAGAAGGGCTTCTTCTTCTCAGTGCTAGGGTTGTCCAACAGTGCATATAATAATCATAAAATCATAACCTATATTGCATTTTTGCATGGGGAGGAGGCTTGTACTTGACATGTCTCTACTCATATACCCTCTTCCTCTTCAGCAGGGTCGGAACTATAGCCAAGGACCCAATGAGGAAAAGAACAGATAAGGTTTTGAAGTCGTATAAGTCTTTGACAGACTTGAGATCACCAAGTGCAAGGCCAGCCTGGGAACAACGGATACAACCGATCATTGCATGTAGTTTAAAAGACGAAAAAAGAAACATAAGTTATTGTGTCATTTATGTAGGTACAGCTAGAGCCGGGGGTCTCACTGAAAGCAAACTCAGGTATTGTTTGCCTGCCGCTCACCCTCCCCATACCCTAACGATAACTTTTGCCGCAATTAGAATATATTGGGTATGATGATAATGAAGAAGAAGAAGTTAATGTAGTTCATGTCAAAAAAATAAATAAAATAAAGGCCAACACAGTGTTTTGGGCTAAACACAAATGGCAGATTCACCTATGTTTAGGTTAATATTTTCTTTCTTAGTTACTTAACTATCCATAGTTAGGTCTTCACATCAGCCTAGAACCCCAACAAGAAGCAAAACACATAAATATGTGAACTTGAGCAGCTGCAGCTGAATTACCAAGTCTACAACAACACATACCCAGTATATCCCAATGATAGCAAAAGTTATTGTTAGGGTATGGGGAGGGTGAGAAGCAGGTAAACAATACCTCCATCCCAAAGGATAGAAAGTTTACTTCCAGTGAATTACCAAGTCTGATAGACCAAAACAAATTCATGCAACTTCAGGTGAATCCTTAATAATGAAATCCAGGTGAAACCTTACATAACAAGATAGGGTAAATGCATAAATCAACAACTACTGGAGGAATTGCAGATTTGAATTGAAGAGATCTCTATCAAACAAAAGGATATGTCAAGAGTTTAGGCTAGTGCTCAAGTCTAAATTGTGACCCTTCGAAAAGATGAAAAAATCACTAATTGCCCTTTCGATGTATTTAAATAGAAAATGAATAAAAGGCAGCACTTTCTATTTACTCTCACAAATAAAACCATATACCGGTCAAAACTGCAAAGTAAATAGAAAGACATCAAACAGCTTGAAGAGAGAGAATCAAATCCACAACAGATCCAAAAGAGTGAACCATACATCAGATTTCATAATCTTGAAACAAACACACACACACACACATGTGCAAAGCAATGGACGCAATTAGCATTTCAAACGGAGCATGTGCGCAAGATTCCCATTCCACTGCAAGCAAAAGCAGGAAATAGGACAATACTTTCACTAGCCGCACACGAGCCACAAAAAGAAAAAGAAAAGAGAGAAAGCAAGGGACTTACCCTCACAGTGATGTAAGAGGCTGGAATAAGACCAATCACCGTGGCCAAAAAAAATATGTAATATGGAATATCAACAATAGGCGATGCCAAGTTGATAAATAGGTTAGGCAAGGTAGGAGTTACTCTCAGAAAGAGCATATAATTAAGCAACTTCTCACGGCGCTTAGCTATCTGTCAAAAATCAGAAAATATCATCAATAAATAATAAGAGAAAATATAGGTAATCAAATGAAGCCTGGAAAAATACCTCTGCCTGGAAAAATCTCAACTTTTCAGGCCACAGCCAGTTAACTATTGGCCTGCCAATCAATTTTGAAAGGAAATAGCAGGATGATGCACCAGCAGTTGCGTTAAATATAACCAAAAATAGGCCTTTGATGACACCAAAGAGTGCTCCAGCAAGCAAGGACATGAAGATGGTCCCAGGTATCATGAATGTCTGCATGAAGATGTATATTGAACAATAACCAAGAATGAACCTTGCTGGATAAACTTTTGCGTAGGTTGCAAAATGATCTCTGGAATAAAATGAGAAGCATGGCTTAAGAAAGTCATTCAAAGTAACTTCACTGAGCAGACAAAAACTATTTATTCGAATAAAATCAAACGCAGGACCATGGTGGATAAGAGAGTTATGGATGGAGTGTGGAGAGAGATAAAAGATCAATAATGACAACCCTTAAGCATATGCAAGCACAATCAATACGAGCATAACAAAAACAAGATACCTGTTTTTGGATAAACTTATAAAAGTAAGTAGCTTCTAAGATGCCATACATAATATAGTTTCAGCATTATCATATTCAGCAAATTGTCATGGTGGAATAAGTGATGATTCTTTCATTTCCTTCAATGATACTCACCTCTAATCAACATTGTACACCGTGATGGTTAATGGACCAAAAATAATCTCTGTTTATAGTACCACACTCACATCTAATAGAAGAGTAAAGTGACACTTTCGGATCAGTCAGAACCAAGACAACTAAGAGTTGCATATTTCATGAAATTCTAGATTAAACTCAACAATAATCAATCTTCTCTACCAAACCTCAGACTATCGCTCATCAGTATGTGTTAAGAATGTTCAAAAGACCATTGGACATTATGAAGCTAGCCCTCCTTTTATTTGGCAAGTTATCAGAAACCTAAGACTAACCACTGAACTTAGGAGTATTCCAAGGCATAAATATAGTAACAGAGCACAGAGAATAAGAAGACAAACTTTGACAGAAAAAGACTTCTCAAAAGATAATTTATAATTTCCTCGTTTACCTAAGTTTGTCTAAGACATTCCACCAGAATCTGGTTTCAAAAGATAATGTCATTCACGCAAATATTTTCCAGAGCTATATATATAGAACAGCATGAGGGTGGGCCTTGGAACAACTGGTAAGGCTGCTGCTTTGTAACTTTGAGGTCACAGGTTCGAGACACAGAAACAGCCTCTCGCACAAAGTATAGAATAAGGCTGCGTACATCAGATCGCGAAGCGATTTCGGCCTTCTCCAGACTCTGCACAAATGCAGGAGCCTAACAGACCGGGAATGTCCATATATATAGGACACCATAATCCTAAACAATTAAGTGGTGCACGTCCCATTTCATCAACAAATTAATGCCAATAACAGAGCAAACTGTTAATATGACTATTGCAGTTGTGAAGCCTTGACAGCAACGTAATTGCAGACAACAATTTGGTCGCCATTCAGTGTGTCCAGATACCGCAGAATCCCAAAAAAAAAAAAAAAAAAAAATATTGCATTTTTCAAATCCCATAACATGCAATCAAAAAAAAGCACATTTTTTGTATGCAATTTGATCACTTCGTTTATAAGTCAGATGTGTAAGCAGTTCGTCCTTGGAAGCCATCATTCCTAACAGCTCACTAAATCTAAACATTAAAAAAAATTATAAAACAAGTATCATAGTAAAGAAGAATGTTAAATCAACTTATTCTCTAATAAACCACAAACATGAACAAGATAATGACAATAATATAATAAAATAAAGCCATAGAAGAAAATTCACTTGAGAATTCGGAGATCCGAGAGAGTGCGAGGGAACTTGAGCTTGCTATAATCAGCAGCAGGCATTGTCAGGTAAACAGAGAACAACCCCATAGAGAACACCAAAAATACCCCTACAGCCACTGTGACCTCCCACCGAGACAACGGAAGCCTTCCTCCATCCCCAAATTTGCCTTTCTTACTGGTCGGAGAATTTAATTCCTCCTCCACATAAACAGCTTTGTAATCCCCCAGTATCATCTCCTCATCCCTCAACCTCGCACCTCCTCCTCCGCCAGCCTCCGCCGCCCCACTCCGCGGGACCACCATTGAATATTCAAAATTACGATATCAATAACAAAACGCCGTAATTCGGAATCAAAGAGCTAGAATCTCGACTAAATTTCAGAAATCATTGATGGAAATTACGATTGAAGTGCAAATAAATCTAAATGGCAGCTGATTTTGATGACATTGATGGATCAAAAATAGTTGATCCAGGGGGGAAATGGCAGCTCCTGATTTTGAATTCAGAAAGGTTGAATCAAGCTAAGGATTTTAAAAACACAGGGAAGAGGCAAGAATTACAAGAATCTGCTGGTCTGAATCATCAGAATTCAGAAATAGGGGTTGTAATTTCTATATTTTTTGTTTGAATTGAAGTGGAAGAGGAAAAAAGGAAAGGGAAAGGTCAATGGCCTGCTTGACTATAGGCATTGTAGAAGGAAAGAATGAAATAATTTTGATATGTTCAGCTGACTGTTAATTCTTACACTTTGAAGTAAATAAATACATTTGAAATTCGAATGAGGGGCTAAAAGTGAAGCAAAATACAAAGTTTCTAGTCATGCGTCATCACGTGTACAAAATCATTTTTTTAAACAAAGAGGTGCTGTACTTTTTTTTTTATAAAAAAACTGTTTTTGTACACGTAGCGACGCGAGATTAGAGACCTCATATTTTGTTTCAATTTTAGCTTTCTCATATCTCAATCGGATAGAAATTAAATGCAACTCAGTAGGTCTATGTATCCGAAATGAAATCACTATTTTCATTTTAAAATATAAGTTTATTTTAACATTTTATATCGGTGTATATTTTCTTGTCTAGTATTGTTTTAGTTTACTTTTCAATATAATGTAATTTACACCATCATGAGGCTATTGCTGTGATGTTTTTATGTTTGATGTTCCTATCCTTTTTTACACCATAAAATAAATATGAACTTAGAAACAAAAGTGCGGAAAACCTATTTCTTTACTCTATATGTTGAAAAGTTTTATTATATTAAAAAGTCTACTAATATAATATTTATGTGACGGAAAAAGTATTTAGATGGATGAGTGTGATACAGTAAACTTAGTATAAAATATTGAATTGGTCTTTCTAAAACATTTATTATATATTTACAAACAAAAAGATGCCTTTTTTTTTAATGAAAAGTAAATGCTTCGTATGACGAAAACCTTAACAGGGATATCTGCAAATATTCCCATGAAATAAATTCAAGTTGCAACATCTTCCAAGACTATGTATTTGGACTACACCCTATTCATAATAGTAAATATAGGAGAAAATATCATAAATTAGTTTACGGAGTCATTTTGCACTTTGATTTTTAATCTATATGGAGTATTTGTAATTACTCTGAATGTATAAGATAGAAGAAACTGAACTTAAATTTTATTGAAAAGTATGTTTTGATTATAATAATTATTGTAACATGTGAATAATTCTTTACATGGTGAAATGATAATGTAGACGTAAATGCATGAGTTTCATGGATTAGCAAGATAAATGAGAAAGGAGGAAAAAAAATAGTAGTTTTAATTTTAAAAAAAATCCATTTTCATCATACATTTAGAGAAAAACTCAAATGTATACAGATCGATTTTATCAAAACCACGATGTGTCACGCGATACGGTTTTGACAAAACCATCTTTATGTCATTCTGACTTTTAACACAAGACGGTTCTGTCAAACCATGTTGCGCAAGACAGTTTTGAGAGAACCGTCTTGTGCCAGACAATTTATCAAAACCGTTTGTGCATGCCTTCACAAAATATCTATTATTATACAATGGTTTTGTCAAAACCTTATAAATATTTCATGACTCTATAAAATCAAATGAAAGCTAACCAATTTCATGCAATGAAACCAATGGCGTCTTCGAACAAGTTTGAGACAAACACATAATTACTGGAGATTGACATATTCTACGACAGTCATAGCTACATGAATGCAAACATCACATCAGATCATAGGAACATCGATTCAAAAAGAATGATTAGAGAACACATTACTCAGAATGTGAACTTCAGAACATAAGATGTTCGAGAAACTGTAAGGGTGCTTGAATGTGGACATTAACTACAAGAAAGCATTAAAGAGAATAAAGGCAGGAATGACAATGGCATACAGTGATCGGTTCAAACCTTTCCATAAGTTGTCTTGTTATATGGCTGCCCTTGCTGCATCAAATGAAAGAATCATTGTTCGGTAGAGACACGATCCAGAATTGAGCACTGTAGATATGAATGTGTTTGGTGCAGATTTTTAGACATACAAACCATCGATTCTTAGGTTTCAGCATTGTTGTCCGCTGATATCAATTGGCGGTATGATTTGTATGCAAGTATAATAAAAAATTATTGATTGTTGTTGGGTTGATGCCGCTGACCGTATATTTCTGTTTGCTTATGCTATTGTTGATGAAGAAAGTGAATACAATTGGGTATGGTTGCTTAGGAGCATGCACCACTACATAAACGACGACATGAAAGATGTATATTTGATTTTGGACCGATCCACTAGCCTTCAAGCAGCGATTTGATCAGATCGTACATGGTAACAATCTTATGCATATCATATATATTGTCTCCGTCACATCAGATCAAATTTTTTACGTAAGTTTTTAGACAATTAATTTATACATTTTATAAATAATGTATGATCCTATTGTTGAATCCATGTGCAATCAATTTATATAGATAAGTTTCTTAGTTAGGGGTTATCAACTATTCTATGACTGGGTTAAAATGCTGAGGAGTTTTGTGAAATCATAGAAATCATTTACAATGGATTCCTAGGTTTGGATATTAGCGTTTAGATTAATTTTATCTAAGTGTTAAGATTTGAACCTATTTGTCCTAGTTGTTATTGATAAAGTACATTTCAAGAGTAATTAGGAAATATATTTTATGATAGGTTAACACTTGGTTTAATTGGATTTAATTTTTAGAATCAATAGTTGAGTTAATAATTTTGAATCTGAGCATGAATAAGGATGCAAGGAAGTTTATTGATGTCTATTTCATCATGACGACAAATATGTTTTAAAAATTATAAGACTTGCATTTAGTATGTCATCTAAATGGGCACATAAGTTTAGTGCTTAAGTTCTTAAACATAGACAACAAAGGATGAAAGTTATCTGTCTAAAGATGGGGACTAAACCAAATGTATGTGTGATGATAAAATATGATTTTGGTGAATCTATGGTATGATTGAAAGATCAAAAGGTTGTTTTCTCATAAATATTTGATCATAAGAAAGTTGTTGGAGTTTATTCCAAAGTGGCTAATGGAGTTAAGTCTATTTTCATTGTTGAAAGCCGTTTGAGTTGATAAATACCATAACTTGTTTTTGATTACATGACGACGAAATTAAAGTTATATAATTGGAAATGTTGACATGAGATCATAGAAAAATGTGATAGTTTAGCCTTCCATGTTTGTTGAAAGTAAAGCAATTGTTTAGAAGGTCAAAGTAGAAAATCAAATCAATACTGAAATGGTTGTTAGCTTATTATTTTAATGGTTGAAGGGTTTATTGTTTGAGCTTATCAGTATGATAAGTCTTCTTAACGTATATAAAAGTAATTTCATTTTGCTTGTTGATGAAAATAACTCCACGATAAAGATGTTTATGATGAAGTTGATTATACTTGTTTGAGGAGTTGGTTAATGGAAATATTATGTTTGATGTTTTCGCTAATAAAATAAAACTCAATGTTTTATGCTTGTTTCTAGTTAGTCTATGTGGGCTAATAAGATGTTTAGTTAAGTGATTCATTGGCATGAATCATTGAAAGACTACGATTTAAGAATGTGATAGCACTTGATTAAAGATACAACGATGTAAATGTTCATGAGTTTCTTTGGGGTAAATTGTAAATGATGTGAGGTATATGAGATCAAAAGATCTATGGGTAAATTATAGATCATGGAAAACATTAGATCATGTTAGGTCCCTTAGAACACACTAGAAGGGGGGGTTGAATAGTGTGTTCACCAAGTATGGATATTTTGTGGCTATTTTTCGTTTTAGAGTGCAACCGATACTTGGATGTGTTCTTTTGAAAGATAAAAACTTGAAAGACAAGAAAGAACACGATTATGTATAGAGGTTCAAGTCAAGAGACTCTACTCCTCTACCTTCTTGATGTTTCACAAGAAGGATTTTGAAATGGGGATTGTTATTTCTTTTGGGGGAAACAACAACCAAAACAAAATCAAAAGAATACAAACTAGGCACCTTGCCTAGACCACAACCAAGAGTTCTAACACTTTGAAGTTTTGCCTCCAAAGATCTTCTTTGCCCTCAAAGAAATCTTGTAGGGAGAATAGTGCACCACACACTATCAACAAACCCTTCAAAGTTTAGAAATCTTAAACAAGGAGCACCCTTGCTCCTTGACCAACAATCTACCAAATCTCTCACAGAGAATCTCACCAAGAAGAAGACTCTTCTTCTTACAATAAACACTCTCAACAATAAAGTAAAAGTATACAAAGATTTACAACTATTTTGAGAGCTTGAGCTTGAGAGCACTTGAGAGCTTGTGAAGTAGAAAGTTGAAGAAGAAGAATGAACCAAACCCTTCTTTTATCAACCTTCAAGAAAACTTCCCGTTTGAAACCTTCTGCCCAGCCAATAATGGGATTTGGCAGCTTGTGAAGGACTGCAGCAGTCTTTAAAAACAATTCTTGGCATGTAGCAACCATTTAGAAGAAGATTCAAAACCTTGGCCAAGAATGGAAACCTGCAAACCTTGAGTGAGAGAGAAAGCCTGCTGAAACAACACTAAAAAAGAGGGTACAAAGAGTCAACAGGTTAGAAAATGAAGCAGAAAGATATTTGTACCGTTGAACACATGAAGCGCTTAATCTGTCCAAAGAATAAGCGTTCAAAGTGGGATGAAGCGCTTAATGTGAAAGAGAACATGCGTTCGAAGTCACATTAAGCGCCTAATGTTGGCAACTGAGTGCGTTCGAAGTGACATGAAGCGCCTCATGTAGCACTTCATGCTTGTTCGAACTAAAACTGACATTTTCTCAGAACCAGGCCTTGGGAAAGCGTGCTTATTCAGAGAAAAGTACTTTTGACTTGGTGAGACACTTGAAGCGCTTAAAGTAGCGTTCGAAGTGTACGTATATTTCATCAGGACACATGAAGCGCTTGATGTAAGCGTTCGAAGTGTCCTGACTTTCAATACAACACATGAAGCGCCTGATCAAGCCGTTCGAAGTGTTCTGATCATCACCAAGACACATGAAGCGCCTGAAGTGAGCGTTCGAAGTGCACTGACTTCAAACCATCAACTTGAAGCGCTTAAACAGTATTTTCAAGTGCCAACCTTGTGCAAATCATCAAAACTAAATCACATTCTAACATTCTCCCTCTTTTTGATGATTTCACAACATGCAACATTTTAATTTACTCCCCCTTAGCATATGCTCCCCCTCACAAAGTGCATTTAAATTTTTCAAGAGAAGTACCATATAGTCCCAAAAAAAACTTTACTTAATAGAACACAGTTCATTACATCTATCCATAGCAGTAGGAAAATCCAGATAACGTTCAGGGACGGAAAAGTTTCTAGGCAATGCAAAAACAAATTTGAAAAAGTCAGAAGGAACCAAAAATCAGAAACCAACTACACTCCACCACCAGATCCAGCACCACTTCCACCAGGATGCTGCAAATCACCAAAATTGAAGGGACTTGAAGCATACCCCGCAAAACCACTCATTTGTTGGCCACTTCCACCAGCACCACTTCCACCAGCACCACCAGCACTAGTTCTTGTATCTCCAGCAGCAGCAGTGTCTCCCCCTAAATCATCAAAATCAGAGGGAAAGGATGCCCACGGCATTTGTTGGAGAATAACGTCCTTAAGGACGCCAAAACGATACTCATGACGCGCATTGCTAAGCTGAAGGTGCTGAACAGACTGTTCCAGAGATTGAATTTGAGTACGCAGCTGGTCAATGGTACTTGATTCAACATTTGCTTGAGGCTCAGCTTCTGCCTCATCATCAAGACCGGGAATGTTTGTGGCTTTACGTTTTTGAGAGTCGATGGCTTGGACAATGTTGTAGTTACTGTAATAGTCCGTGTTCGCCACCAGAGTGAGCTCATTATCAGGAATGACAACACCTTTGGACTTGAGAAGGATGGTGATGAGATTGGCAAAGGGTAAGGCCTTGGAAGCTTTTCGAAGAGCAGAAAACATGACCTCAACCATAATCCAGGCAAAATTGAGTTGGGTTTGATTTTTGATGCGGTAAGTGACGTAGAAATCCATGTTGCTTGGATTTCTTGTCGACTTACCATTCACACAGTAAGTGACAATGGCTAACAAGATGCGATCAATGAGAGCCATGTTTTGGGTCTTTCGGGAAGGAAAGAACCCCAGATCGAATTTCACATCTTGTTCAGGAATTCCGTATTTACTGCTCCAGTCAAATACGGAAAAGTCACTTAGGCCTTCGTTGCGGATGCGGAGAATTTCACAGATTTCGGGAATAGAAAAACTGAGGGACGTACCATCAACAACAGTGTTGAGCAAGAAGGATTGAGATTCAGATTGTGGGGTAATCCACAGATTGGCATAAAACATCCGGGTGTGCTCCCGGGAGAAACTGCGCATGTCAAGCCTGGACCAGAGGGAGGTCCAGCCTTGGAATTCGAGCAGAGACACGATCTGATCCATGTGAGTCTCGGACAGGTCACTGAGACTCAGAAGTTTGAGAGGAACAACAGGGCGATTGTTCGTGTGCCATTCTTCAACGAGCATGTTAGAGTACAGAGATAAGTGTACTCCTTTGTCTACAGGGCGAGGAGACTTTTTGATATCATTGTCGAATTTTCTCAACCAAGGAAAGTTTTCCTTGGTTAGCCCTTCACGGATGGTTTTGAGTTCATCGGGTTCCGCAGTCCCGAGCCCAGCAGTTTTCTTTGTCCTGTGAGTGCGTGGGCGTTTTGACGGTCCTGCAGAGGCCATTTTTGAGGGATGAGTGAACAAGTTTTGGGATTTTGAAAGGAGATGAAGGCTTGAGTGAATGGAGATGAAGGTTTTGAGAGAGAGTTTATAGTAGGAGATGAGGAAGATGAAGAGGTAGTGGGAGTAATTGATAGTAGAGAGTGGGAGAGGTGGAGGAGAGAAAGGAGGAAGATGAAATGAATTTGGGAAAATGGAGAAGAAATGGTGGAGATCGTGGGAAAGAGTGAGAGAGAAAAACTGGCGCAGGAGTTGATGGTCATTGAATGGCGCGAAAATTGAAAAGACGGCGGAAATGACAGTGAAGAATTAGGGTTGAAGCGCCTCAAGTGACTTCGAACGACTTCATACAAACAGATGAAGCGCTTAAAGTCACATCGAACGAATGATGAAACTCAGATGAAGCGCTTAAAGTCACATCGAACGAGTGAACAAACTTGGATAAAGCGCTTGATGTCACTTTGAACGAGTGACATCCTTAACATCAAGCGCTTGAAGTGATATCGAACGCCTTAACAATCTAAGATGAAGCGCTTCATGTCTACTGATATTGAAAATTTTTGAAATTTTCATGCTCAAAACTCAAGATGGTTTTGTCAACACATGTTGAGCAACCCCAACCTACTTCTTATAGATAAGAAAACATCACTAGGCAAGGGTTTCGTGAAAATGTCCGCAAGTTGGTCATGTGTAGGAACAAACTCTACACTTACCAAGTTCTTTTGTACACAATCACGGATGAAATGATACCTCACTTCAATGTGCTTGGTCCGGCTGTGTTGGACGGGATTTTGTGCAATATTTATGGCGGACGTGTTATCGCACAAAATTGGCACCTTTGAGAAGTGAACGTTATAATCATTTAACGTGTTAGTCATCCATAACAATTGTGCACAACACGAGGCGGCCGACACATATTCGGATTCCGCCGTAGAGAGAGACACACTGTTTTGTTTCTTGGAGTACCAAGAAACGAGACAATCTCCAAGAAACTGACAAGTTCCGGAGGTGCTCTTTCTATCAACTAGACTCCCCGCATAATCGGAGTCACAATAACCTCTTAAATCAAAACATGCATTCTTAGGATAAAATAAACCAAATTTCAAAGTACTTCTAAGGTATCTAAGGATGCGTTTTACCGCAATAAAATGCATCTCCCTAGGATCACTTTGAAATCTAGCACATAAACATACCGCATGTAAAATATCGGGTCTACTAGCCGTTAAGTAAAGTAGACTACCTATAATGCCACGATACAAGGTTACCTCGACATGCTTTCCTTTTTCATCCTTGTCAAGCTTTGTACTTGTGCTCATTGGAGTGTTCACCTCTCTTCCTTCACCAAAATTGTACTTTTTGAGCAAGTCTCTTGTGTATTTGGCTTGGGAAATGTACACACCATCTTTGGTTTGCTTGATTTGTAATCCAAGGAAATAATTTAGCTCCCCCATCATGCTCATCTCGAACTCACCTTGCATAAGACTAGCAAATTGCTCACAAAGACAATTGTTAGTAGCACCAAAAATAATATCATCAACATATACTTGAACAATTAAATGATTCCTACCTTGTTCTTTTATGAACAAAGTAGTGTCAACTTTACCTCTTGAAAAACCATTATTAAGAAGAAAAGTACTTAACCTCTCGTACCAAGCTCTTGGAGCTTGTTTGAGGCCGTAAAGAGCCTTTTTAAGTTTGAAGACATGATGTGGTGAATCATGACATTCAAACCCGGGAGGTTGTGCAACATACACTTCCTCTTGAATAACACCATTCAAGAACGCGGATTTAACATCCATTTGGTAAAGTGTAAAATCTCTATAACAAGCATATGCTAATAACATTCTAATAGCTTCAAGTCGTGCTACGGGTGCAAATGTCTCATCAAAATCAATACCTTCTTCTTGACGGTATCCTTGAGCAACTAACCTAGCCTTGTTTCTAGTGACATTACCTTGATCATCCATCTTGTTACGAAAAACCCATTTCGTACCAATAATAGGATGATCGTGTGGTTTGGGAACTAACTCCCAAACATCACTTCTTTCAAATTGGTTTAATTCTTCTTGCATAGCCAAGATCCAATTTTCATCAAGAAGTGCGTCTTTAATATTTTTAGGCTCTATAAGAGAGACAAATGCATTCTCTCTATATTGCCTTCGTGTGGTGATACCTCTATTTGGATCACCAATGACTAACTCTTGAGGGTGAGAACTTTTGTGCTTAAATGATCTAGGAAGATTGGATACATCACCTCCAACTTCCTCTTGATCATGTTCCGGAAGAGATGAACCTTCATTATCATCATGAACCTCATGTTCCAGAATTTTTGATGCATTTTCTACATTTTGTGAATCAACATGAGTAGAGGAGACACTTCTACGTGGCTCACTAAGTTCATTTACACAAGGTGGAGGAGTGCCATCGAGAGGTTCAACTCTCAAGTCAACGAAGATGTTTCCATTTGGAGGATCATCAACGATTTCTCGTTGAGGAACAACCATAGGAACATCCTCAAAAATTTCTTCTTGAGGAGTCACATCTTCATCCTCTACACAATCCTCATTAAGTTTAGGTTCATCACTAAGTGACTCATTAAACTTAACATGGATTGATTCTTCCACCTTTTGACTCCTTTTGTTGAAAACACGAAATGCTTTACTATTTGAGGCATAACCTAAAAAGATACCTTCATCCGCTTTGAGGTCAAGTTTGTCCAAAGTATCTTTGGTATTAAGTATAAAACACTTGCAACCAAAGACTTTGAAATACCCAATGTTGGGAACTTTTCCATTCCAAAGCTCATAGGGTGTCATATTTAGGTATGGTCTCAAATAGACACGATTGATCACATGGCAAGCGGCATTAACCGCTTCGGCCCAAAAATACTTGGGCAAACCGAACTCATTTAACATTGCTCTACACATTTCTTGTAGAGTTCTATTCTTTCGTTCGGCCACACCATTTTGTTGAGGAGTTCTAGGTGCCGAAAGGTCGTGAGAGTATCCTTTGGACACACAAAACCTTTCGAAATCACCATCGAACTCACCACCACGATCACTACGGATGGTTTTGATGGTGTCACCCACATGATTTTCCAATCGTTTACTTAGACTTATAAACTCACTACATGCATCACTTTTCTTAGCAAGAAACATCACCCACGTATAACGAGTATAGTCATCTACAACCACGAAGGTGTAATGTTTGCCACCCAAGCTTCTTGTTCCAACATCCCCATACAAATCCATATGAAGCAATTGTAGGGGCTTGGAGGTGGAAATATTTGACTTGGGTTTGAAACTTGTTTTTACAAGTTTCGCCTTTTGACAAGTGTCACATAAGTCATGGTTTTCGAAACTCATTTTTGGAAGGCCTCGGACTTTATTATTTTAGCAAATAAATTTAAATGTTTTGAAACATACATGTCCGAGACGTCTATGCCATAGTTGCGTCAAATCATTCTTAGCAACTAGACACGATACATTTTGAGAAACCAAATCATTGATGCTAACTTTGTAAATATTTTTGAAACGCAAAGCCTCAAATAAAATCTTTTCTTCCTTTTTCACAACACACTTTGTTTTCAAAAACGTAACCTCATAGTTAGCATCACAAAGTTGACTGACACTTATCAAGTTAAACTTAAGACCTACAACATATAAGACATCACTAAGAGAGAAGGAATCGTTACCCACAATACCATGTCCTTTGATTTGGCCTTTGCTACCGCCAAAGTGGACAACTCCTCCGTCTTGCATAGTGAGTCTATGGAAGAGATGTTTGTCTCCCGTCATATGGTTGGAACACCCACTGTCCACGACCCATTTGACCTTCTTGTCTTCGCTTTCTCCATTGAGTGCTAGGGCCTACAAAAGAACCATATGAAGTTGGTACCCTTTTTATTTTGGGTCCTTGAAGGTTAGTTACCTTCATCTCGCCTTTCGGCACCCACACAAGATTCTTATTATTCTTAGCTCTACATACTCTTTCTACATGACCTTTCCTATTGCAATAAAAACATATAGGAGTATGCTTGTGTGTTGGTGCATGCTTGTGCAAATGTTTGTGCATTGGCACATGTCGTGTTTCCTTCTTAGGAACCACCTTCTTTGGAATTGAAGAAGGTTTTTGCTTCACAACATGAACCAAAGGTTGTGATACCTTTGGTGCATTAGCCTTTTGCTTAGGCATGTGCCTTTGCTTTTTCAAGGAGGTTTTAGACTCCTTGATCACTTGTGCGTGATCCTTTTTGTTTCCCTTCTTAGATGCATACATGGCACTAGATTTAACTTTCATGCTTGGCCTAGATGCATCTTTGATCTCTACCTTTTTAGCACTTACCCTTGATTCATTTTTCTTATCCTCAAGGACTTGAGCACATGATTCCATCAAATCATGTTTCTCTTCAAGTGCAATCACATGCATAGTTAAAAGTATATCATGCTCAAGTTGTAATGCAATGTGATTTTCTAACGTGTCATTGTACTCATTTATGCATGCTCTAAATTCTTTCTTGACACGTTGATATTTTAAATCAAGGAGATCATTTTCTTGTATTAAATCATCTCGTTCATCAATAACTTTATAGTGAGATGAAATATTGCATACCTCCTTGTCATCGTCGATGGCCATTAGTGCGAAGAATTCCTTGTCGAGATCATCTTCCACCACCCCCGTGAGTGCAAGATCATCTCTATCGCCATTGTCGCTCTCGGATCCGGAAAGAAAGCTCTCCCAATGGGCTACCTCCGCTTGCAAGGCCTTCTTCTTTGGTAGATGGCCTTCTTGTCTTTGAGTTGCGGCTCCTTCACCCGACAATCCTTCATGAAATGACCAAGCTTTCCACATTTGTAGCATTTAATTTCTTGGTCCTTCACCTTGTCCTTGGAGTATCTTTCCTTGACGAACCTCCTTGCTTCGTCACCATTTTTTCTTGCAATACGTCGGAATCTTTTGACAAGAAGTCCGACTTCATCATCCGAGTCCTCCGACTCTACGACCAACGCCTTTGAGGATTGGCGAATAGGATCATTCTTTTCTTGTGCATCTAAATGAATCTCATAAGTGATGAGATTCCCGTATAACTCGTCCAAGGTGATTGTTTCAAGATCCTTGGACTCCTCGATGGCCGTCACTTTTGCATTCCATTCTCTTCCTAAACTGTTTAGGAAGCAATGGTTTAAATCTTCTTGTTCTATCTTCTTGCCAACCGCTTTGAGAAGGTTGACAAGTTTGGTGAATCTTTGGATGGACTCTTCAATCTTTTCACCTTTGGGGACAGTGAAGTTGTAAAATTGTTTTATCAACTGTCTCCTTTTGGCCTTTCTTACTTGAGAAGTTCCTTCGTGGATCATCTCAAGCTTTGTCCAAGCTTCATGTGCGGATTGGACACCTTGAATCTGAGCTCTCTCATTTGTGGAAAGAGAGCTATTTAAAATAGCAAGAGCCTTGCTATTTATGGCCAACTGGAACTCCTCCTCCGGGGAAGGATCATCAATATCAATGGGAATCATAGATCCTTTTGAGACCTCAACCCATATTCTGTGAGAACAAGAACGCAAGTACGTTTCCATGTTTGACTTCCACAGTGGGTAGTTTAAAGGGTCAAACATGGGAACTTTAACATGAACATTTGAGATAGAAGGGAATAGGGTTTCCTGCCTCCTTCTTCTGGAAATATCAGCAGTAGGAGAACTCACATCCTCATCGACAGAGGCCTGCCTCCTTCTTCTGGAGGTTTCAGCAGTAGGAGAACCCAAATCATCAAAAACAAAGGGATCCATACTAGAAATGATCAAATCTTGTATTTGGACTCAAATAAGCAAGATGAGGCTCTGATACCAATTGTTAGGTCCCTTAGAACACACTAGAAGGGGGGGTTGAATAGTGTGTTCACCAAGTATGGATATTTTGTGGCTATTTTTCGTTTTAGAGTGCAACCGATACTTGGATGTGTTCTTTTGAAAGATAAAAACTTGAAAGACAAGAAAGAACACGATTATGTATAGAGGTTCAAGTCAAGAGACTCTACTCCTCTACCTTCTTGATGTTTCACAAGAAGGATTTTGAAATGGGGATTGTTATTTCTTTTGGGGGAAACAACAACCAAAACAAAATCAAAAGAATACAAACTAGGCACCTTGCCTAGACCACAACCAAGAGTTCTAACACTTTGAAGTTTTGCCTCCAAAGATCTTCTTTGCCCTCAAAGAAATCTTGTAGGGAGAATAGTGCACCACACACTATCAACAAACCCTTCAAAGTTTAGAAATCTTAAACAAGGAGCACCCTTGCTCCTTGACCAACAATCTACCAAATCTCTCACAGAGAATCTCACCAAGAAGAAGACTCTTCTTCTTACAATAAACACTCTCAACAATAAAGTAAAAGTATACAAAGATTTACAACTATTTTGAGAGCTTGAGCTTGAGAGCACTTGAGAGCTTGTGAAGTAGAAAGTTGAAGAAGAAGAATGAACCAAACCCTTCTTTTATCAACCTTCAAGAAAACTTCCCGTTTGAAACCTTCTGCCCAGCCAATAATGGGATTTGGCAGCTTGTGAAGGACTGCAGCAGTCTTTAAAAACAATTCTTGGCATGTAGCAACCATTTAGAAGAAGATTCAAAACCTTGGCCAAGAATGGAAACCTGCAAACCTTGAGTGAGAGAGAAAGCCTGCTGAAACAACACTAAAAAAGAGGGTACAAAGAGTCAATAGGTTAGAAAATGAAGCAGAAAGATATTTGTACCGTTGAACACATGAAGCGCTTAATCTGTCCAAAGAATAAGCGTTCAAAGTGGGATGAAGCGCTTAATGTGAAAGAGAACATGCGTTCGAAGTCACATTAAGCGCCTAATGTTGGCAACTGAGTGCGTTCGAAGTGACATGAAGCGCCTCATGTAGCACTTCATGCTTGTTCGAACTAAAACTGACATTTTCTCAGAACCAGGCCTTGGGAAAGCGTGCTTATTCAGAGAAAAGTACTTTTGACTTGGTGAGACACTTGAAGCGCTTAAAGTAGCGTTCGAAGTGTACGTATATTTCATCAGGACACATGAAGCGCTTGATGTAAGCGTTCGAAGTGTCCTGACTTTCAATACAACACATGAAGCGCCTGATCAAGCCGTTCGAAGTGTTCTGATCATCACCAAGACACATGAAGCGCCTGAAGTGAGCGTTCGAAGTGCACTGACTTCAAACCATCAACTTGAAGCGCTTAAACAGTATTTTCAAGTGCCAACCTTGTGCAAATCATCAAAACTAAATCACATTCTAACAGATCATTCATATATGATACATTATTCAGACTATTTGGTGGCCTGGAAACTAGCAGGTCGGTAAAAATACCCAAAAAGACCTCCAATATTGAAGACTAATTCAAAGCACACCAATTAAATCATCAGCTAATCAATCACTAGAGCTGGTTAGAAATGCATAATTGGTTTTTCTTCACAATTATATAATGATCCCTAGACCTACAAAGGACGTTTCCGATGCATTAGGCTTCTGCGTTTGTGCAAGGTCCAGGATCGGGCCAGATTGCTTCGCGATCTAATGTACGCAGTATTACCTTACACTTTATGCAAGAAGCTGTTTCAGCGGCTCGAACCCGCGACCTCAATGCTCCAAGACTCACCCTCATATTTAAGACTGTGAGCCTCTTTACAGTTGCATGCATGCGTGCATTCTTTAGCTATAAATCACTAAAGCATCCCATCAAAATTTCCTCATCATTTGGCATCATCTCATCACTTTGGCATGCATATGAGGAAGAATCAAACGATTGTGGCACCACCATCTTGTCAAAGAATGTCCAATCGTCGCCTAAATCGCTACGTTCCCTCTTCTTATCTTCAAAATCTTGAACAATGGTTAGTGAATTTTGATGGTCAAAGCTTTCTTTAAGTACAAAACTTGCTGAAATTGAAGGGCTGTCAAGCTGTGGAAGCTCGTGAATGAGTTGAGTGTCAAGAAAAGATTGATTAGATATCATCAATTCTTGATCTTTAGGGAAGTGGGTTTGATGAAAACTTGTTGATTCGTCCTGAGAATTTGATGCAAATATTGGATTTAATCTGCCATGGAATGCCGGTGGCTCGAAATTTCTGTTTCGTGTGATGAAGTTATAGGCATTACTCCAAGTTTCAAAACCTTGTTTGTGGCTTGGACATGGCTTCTTGAATGCTCGGCAAACTACCCACCCTTCTTCCTGCAACACATATATAACATTTAGACCAATGTCTCACTGATGTCATTTTATTTGAATGTACACTTGCCACTGATGTTTTCATTTCTAATAGAGTCAAAAACAAACCTTCGTTTTTGACTTTGGAATATAATTAAATAAAACAAAATAACTAACTAAATTGGTTGCGCTTATCGTATTGTGAAGGATCATTTGATCGACACATCTTGACGTAGTTTTTATTATGGACTATCCGGAAACAAGCTTTGTGTGTTTTCAACATATTGGTAAGGTTGTATACACACGATCCCTTTTTACCTCTACTATAGACGGGAGACTATAACACAATAAAGTAATGTTTTTGTTATATACAACAACAACAACATTACTCGTTGTCTTAGAGGCTCCCACCTATATCAGGGTATGAAGGCTCGGATGTACGCAACTATACACATGTGTTAGAAACACACAGAAGGTTGTTTTCCAATGACCCATATAATGAAAATTGCGTCAAGTTGTATCAATCAACTGATCCTACATGTATTGTACAGTGATGTAAAGCGATTTCCATTTCTAATATAGAGTCAAACACACATTCGTATTTGACTTTAAAATATAATTAAATAAAGCAAAATGACCCACTAAACTAGTTGCATTTCTTATATTGTGAAGTAGCAGTCGGTCGATACAACTTGACGTAATTTTTATTATGAGACATCCGGAAACAAGATATGTGTGTTTCTAACATATTGGTAAGGTTGTATACACCCGATCCCCTTTTACCTTCCACTATAGACGGGAGCCTCTAACACGATGAAGTGATGTTTTTGTTATATACACTTACTACGAACATATCAACTATAACGTTATAAACCAAAAGTATCAAATTATTGTTATTCAACCTATTAAGAAGCTATCATATGTATGTTTTAAGTTAACCATACTTGACAAGCGTAAGGCTAAGTATTTTAGCATGATGAGACTGCCAGATACACGGTAGAATACAATACATACAGACATATAGACAAACATACACATGAATATGAATCATTTTCCCGTTTCAGAGTCCATTAGGTCGTGTAACATAATTCATTGTATGATGATGTAACGATCTTTTCTATTAGCGGGAAGGGGAAAATGATTCAAAATGTGTATGTAATATCACACATACGATGAAGAAAAGGAGCTGGTTAAGCGTGTAATGCTGTGAAGAACAAGATGGATACTTGACCAACTAAATTTCATTATCTATTTTGAACTTCAAATGCAGCTGTGCAATAATGTAGCTTTAATATTAATAAGATTGCTATATATTACTAAATAAAACATGTACATAAGCACGTGGACTTACAAGGAGGGCTATTGTATGGATTGAATCCCTTGGATGCCTTGATTTCTTGGTTAATATTAACATTTTAACCAAAATTTTTTGTACTATTGATCTTGCTTATCGCGTAATCAATCAAGTTGCCGGCTAAACAAGATATTTAAAATAATTAAAATAAACCTGTAAGAAAAGAAAAATCTCACACAAGATATATATGTATGTATGTGTGTGTGTATATGTGCATGCATATTGCTCCTAAAGATTTTGTCTAAAAGTATATATATACAGTAGATGATACCGTCTTCCAAAATCAGATTATACAGACATTGAATTACCTGAGTAGGAGCATTTTCACAAGTTTGGAGGCGATATTCATGCATGATCCAATCAGTTTTTCGACCATTAGGCGCACGGCCTTTGTAGAAAACAAGGGTTTTCCTCATGCCTATGATTTGTTCCTTAGAAAACACTGCCTTGTCTCTTCCAGTAGCCTTCCAAAAT
>AP025058.1:34002870-34090610 GCA_036186865.1 Eustoma russellianum
ATGTTTTAAGTTAACCATACTTGACAAGCGTAAGGCTAAGTATTTTAGCATGATGAGACTGCCAGATACACGGTAGAATACAATACATACAGACATATAGACAAACATACACATGAATATGAATCATTTTCCCGTTTCAGAGTCCATTAGGTCGTGTAACATAATTCATTGTATGATGATGTAACGATCTTTTCTATTAGCGGGAAGGGGAAAATGATTCAAAATGTGTATGTAATATCACACATACGATGAAGAAAAGGAGCTGGTTAAGCGTGTAATGCTGTGAAGAACAAGATGGATACTTGACCAACTAAATTTCATTATCTATTTTGAACTTCAAATGCAGCTGTGCAATAATGTAGCTTTAATATTAATAAGATTGCTATATATTACTAAATAAAACATGTACATAAGCACGTGGACTTACAAGGAGGGCTATTGTATGGATTGAATCCCTTGGATGCCTTGATTTCTTGGTTAATATTAACATTTTAACCAAAATTTTTTGTACTATTGATCTTGCTTATCGCGTAATCAATCAAGTTGCCGGCTAAACAAGATATTTAAAATAATTAAAATAAACCTGTAAGAAAAGAAAAATCTCACACAAGATATATATGTATGTATGTGTGTGTGTATATGTGCATGCATATTGCTCCTAAAGATTTTGTCTAAAAGTATATACAGTAGATGATACCGTCTTCCAAAATCAGATTATACAGACATTGAATTACCTGAGTAGGAGCATTTTCACAAGTTTGGAGGCGATATTCATGCATGATCCAATCAGTTTTTCGACCATTAGGCGCACGGCCTTTGTAGAAAACAAGGGTTTTCCTCATGCCTATGATTTGTTCCTTAGAAAACACTGCCTTGTCTCTTCCAGTAGCCTTCCAAAATCCAGCTGCTGTTGCCCTATTAGTTCGACTTCCTGTTGGGTACTTCCTGTCTTTGTGACTGAAAAAATACCACTCCTTTTGTTCTTCATATCCTAATTTGCATCTACCTGCATACATCCAGATGATATATATGAAAAAAGCTATATGAAAAGTCCAATAGCATGGTACTTACTCTGTCTCAAAAATATTGTCTTAGTTTGACTTGAGAATGATTTAAAAAATCATACTTTGCGGGACACTATCGATGTTCTATATTAGTTGCTTATTTGTGACCGGCAATGCTATATGGGACAGATTGCTGGGCCATCAAGAGGTCATAATTGCAGAAGATAGAAGTGGCAGAGATGAAGATGTTGAGACGGATGTGTGGGCATACAAGGCTAGACCGGATCAGAAACGAGGTGTTTCGAGAAAGGTTAGGCGTGGCTAGTATAGCAGATAAGATAAGAGAGGGAAGAATGAGATGGTTTGGGCATGTCAAACGGAGACAGACAACGGCGTCGGTCAGAGCAATTGAAAGTCTCATTGTAGAGGGGAACAGGAGTAAAGGCAGGCCTAATTGGGATGAGCAGATTAAACACGACCTATTAGATTTACACCTCTCTGAGGACATGGTCCAGGATAGGAGTTCATGGAGACATAAGATTAAGGTTAACGAGGTATAGGTCATATATAGGGACACCTTAGAGTATATTTAGGGACATAGATAGGCGTAGTCACTATCTACGCTTTAGATTGACTTTGGACTTGGTTGCTTATGTTTTACCGTTGTTTTGCATTACATGTACATATACACGTGATGTGTATTTTAATATTGAAAGCATCTTCTTTGTATTTTCTGAATGCCCTCACTAACACACTAGCACATCATATCCCTATTAATATGTTATTTATGCAGGTACATATGGAGCCGAGGGTCTCCTTGGAAGCAGACACTCTATCTCTTGGGATAGAGGTATTGTCGGCCTACCACTTACCCACTCCAGACCCTTACGATAGCTTTTGTTGTCGTTAGGATATATTGGATACGGATGATGATGAGACTGTGTGTGACACTATTCCTATTCTATCATTAAATGGTTACTTGAGGTAAAATAGAGATAAATTATGTAAGTGTTAATTGAAGAGTTAGTTTAGAAACTTTGACTACTAATACTAACTATTTTTAGAAAGTAGACAATATTTTTGAGACAAAGTAAAATAGAAAAGAAGACAATATTTTTGCAACGAAAGAATTCCGGAGTACATAATATGATCTGATAAATTTATATCAATACACATGCACACGCGCGCGCGCACACACACATATATACACACACAGAGTAACCTGAGGAAAATTTTTGGGATTGATATTCAAGTACCTTCAATGTCCCAAGGCTCCATTCTGTAGAGATCTATATCAGTGATGACATCAAGATCAATCTTTTGGCTGTTAACCTTTCTGTTTAGGTAATATCTCACAAGCTCTTCTTCTGTTGGATGAAATCTAAATCCAGGAGGAACGTAAGACTCCATCACCACTGCTAATATATTTTCTCCTGACAAATATGATATCTACTAAATGTTAGATCAAAATTCATGCACATCATATGATGATCAAGGTTTCTGCAGCCATACTTGCCTAGGAAAAAAAATTCTGTGATTAAAAAAAAAATCTACTATGTTGTGTCTCTAATTATTCTTACACGCCATACCCTACCATAGACAGGAGCATTTAATGCAATGGGGGTAATGTTGTTGTTGTATTCTTACACCCAGAATAGATAAGTTGATATATTCAAAATGCTCGTCCTCACCGGAAAATGCAACACTATCAGTAAGACCGTAGAAATTTTTCGAATGGAAAGATATGATTGTTCAAGACTTCTCCATACACTATATAAACAGAATTAAGGAATCCCATAAATTATTGAAAAGTACATACTATCAAAATGATTAAGAAACCTAGACATTCTTTTGTCTGCTATGAATATGAAAAGGTCACATATTTTTGGTGGGTGGGGATAGACTGGGCATTGGGGGGGGGGGGGGGGGGGGCTAGAAGCTCATTTAGAGACTGTGTTTCACACAAAACCATGTGTGTTCAACATTTGTCATGAGAGCATAAGGAATTTATATTATGACCTAAACTATGGGACCCAAAAACGTTTTCAATGTTGTATATATCAATGGTGAGGCCAATGGGACATATGATTAATGTTTAATAACCTAGCCAACAAGCACACTAGCATGTAGGTAACAAAGTATAATTAAGACTTCGAAACATAGCTCAGTTGATTCTCATGTTGTGATATTGTTTTAGAAAGATACAGGTTTGATTCAGGACACGCGCAGCGTGGAGCAATATTGTTATCTAAGCCAGAAGGCCAAAAGCTTGAATTCCACCTAATTGGGTGCTGGGTTATAAGCTCGATTTGTAGTAAGCTCTTTGTATAGGTTGTCTGATAACGTCTTACCAATCTAGAAAATCGTTGGGTTATTAGTTTATATCTTTACACAGCTTCATAGGACAAAGACAGTGGAGACGCGAGGCCAAGTTTGATAGAACAAAGTATATTGAACACAAAAGTTGGCCGCAAATATAGACTCCGTTGCCACAAGCATGGTCTTTTCTTTGAGTGCATTCTACTCCATATTGTCCCCATGGCTGAAAAACCTAGTTGCACCCCTGTGGAATCTAAGACATTAACTTTTATAAAGTACACTTACATATATAACGTAATCATATTGATTAAAATAAATCAATGGATCGAGTTTTGATGATCCATTGAATTACATGCTCACAGATTACTAACGTGGAAAGGAAAATTTAACCTAGGAATGTATTATATCAAACTAATCATGTCGTGACGTATTATGCATATTTTAAATAAGTTGTTATAACTTTCATACATTGCATTACGTGGTCTCCATGTTGAAAGATTTCCTCAGCGAATAATATTAAGTCTTAAGTCTCTGAGCTTGTTTGTGGACCCGTTTTCACTTCTACATTCATTTACATTTTCCAGCTTTCAGCAGAAGTATTAGGGTTGTACAACAATAATAACATATACCCAGTATATTCCAACGAGTAAAAGGAGGAAGTGTTCAACTCTGGCATTAAGATTTTCCCTTGTATCGAACAAAGTCCACATTCTTCCTCTCTAAAAACCCTTTCCCCCCTCCCCTAAAGAAACCAAAAAAAAGTCTCTTTTTGAAAGAAAAAGCAAAACAAAAGCATTTTCCTAACATTTAGCATCATGTAGTGTGTTCAAAGATTGTCGGGGTCTTGCTGGAACCGAACTCTCCATCTATTGAGATGGAGATATTGTTTTCTGTCTCTCACCCTTTCCCAGACCCTAACATTAGCTTTTGCTGTTGTTAGGATATGCTGGGTATGTGTTGTTGTTGTTGTTGGTGTTGTGTTCAAAGATAGGGAATGAAAAACAATCTCATATCTGTTTAAAAAGAAAGTGAATGCACACAAAAAACACACAAAAAAGGAGAAGAAAAAAACCAGATGAGTTCCTTTTGGAAGCAATAAATTAAGGTAAAATGCACATACTAACCAGAAAAACTGTCCTTTAATTTGTTGCCTTGTTGCCTGCCACAGCAAAGATAGTCAGAGTGAGATAGCCCTTGATGATGCGGTATACAAATGTGTGTGTCTATATATATATATATATATATATATATATATATATATATATATATGTATATATTGGTGAAGAGAGTTGGTTGAAGGTTGTTGATAGAACTGATCAGTCAGTTGATATAATATATGATAAGCAGGGACAGACAAGACAGGTGGGATGTTTTATGCTGATGAAAACTAAGAAGATGAAACATACTTATCTCCTAAAGGATCATAATATATATATATATATATATATATATATATATATATTTTGTGTGTGTGTGTAAAATAATATACTATAAGAAAAAAGGTGGGCAAAAGAGAAGTAGCAAAGGTATGACCGTCGTTATCAATTGAGTAGGCGTGGGGTGGCAGATAGCTGAAAGGTGTATTTGGACGGCGTGGCAACAAATTTTTCACGCCACCCTCCACTGTAACACTTCCATTATTCTCTAAGATTTTATCCAGTATGTCTTTTGGGTTAGAATAAAAAATGTTTTGATGAAATAAAAAGACGTTTGAAAAAGAGTTTACAAGGTATTTTATACTTTGGAAATAAAACAAATTAAAAAAAAACACACTATGAGGCGCAAATCTATCACAAAGATCGATCTATGTATGCACCAGTCTCTAAAATAAGACATAGATCGATCTATGTAAGGACTGTACAAAGATGAAAACACACGGTTGAAATCGATCTCTCAGGTTGAAGAACATCGATCGGTCAATGTGGCATCAGTCTCTAAAATAAGACACATCGATCAATCGATGTAGTTGAGGTTCAAAATTGAAACCATACTGTCAAACATCGATCTCCTATGTTGATGCAGATCGATCGATTGATATGACATTAGTTTCTAAAATAAGAGACATCAATCGATCGATGTAGTTAAGGTTCAAAATTGAAACCATGCTGCCCAATATCGATCCCTCTAGGTGAAGACATCGATCTGTCGATGTGTATATCAATATCTCAAAGAAGAGACATTGATGGATGAAACAACACACTAAAACATCGATCTCTCAATCTAAAGACATTGATCAACCGATGTGACATCGATCTCTAAAACATGAGACATAGATCGATCGACCAAAATTCAAATTTTTATAGACGTTAGAACAGGAAGATTGAAAGTGTTTTCTCTCTCCAATCTCACTCAAATTTCTTGTGGACCTTCTCCCAACATCTATAATGCTTTCCTGGCTATTATGTACATGTCTAAAATATTCTAGGGTGGCTGTGGAGCATTAAATCTAACTATAGGGTGACTAAATACTATTGGGACATCTTCAAGACATTTGATTAAGTTGAAGACTTAATGGAGGATACAAAAACGTGGCTCACACCCTCTATGTATTGAAGAAGCTCATATAAGACATAGATGTATTGTGAGAGTAGAAGTCTAACACAAGAAGAACTATACCTATTTGATTTCTTGCTTGTGATTTAGACTCGTTAGAAAGTGTGAATTTACTACTTTCCCAAAACCCACTTGGTGAAAGTTCTTTGATAGAACTTTGTTGAAGTTTTGAAGAAGCAAGAAGTAGTTTTTGCTTTAGCTGCTATTGTTGAAGTTGCACAAAGTATTTGTAAGCTGTCGTTGTTGTAGTTGATGCTTCACAAAGTGTTTGTGCCATAAATTCTTGCTGGTGTAATTGTCACTTGCACTAATTATTAGTGTAAGTGTTGATGTTGTTGTTCTTGTTCCTTGTTAAAGGTAATAAGAAAGTTGCTGTTAAAAATCCACTTTGAAAACAAAGTGGTAGTAGAGTAAATCAAGGAGATTCGAACCACTCTAAATTGTGTGTCACGAACTCATTATCTCTCAATCTTCTTCTTTCTTATTTTGAAGAGCATTTGAGTTGGAGTGAGCTAAACCGAAAAATTTCGAAAATTGTCCAATATTTTTATTCACCCTTCCCTAGAATGATTCTCACGGACCTAATATTTTGTACTCTTCATAATTAAAAATTGTAATCCTCATCTCAATTTAATTATCTTGGTTGGCTATTAATTACGGATAAATCCTTTACTATTATTATAAGCTGTCCATTACTTATGAAACAAAGACTAGATTTATCAGCAGTTGATGTCCAACCAAGATAAGTAAAATTAGGGTGACAATTACATTGATCAAGATAAAGTCTTATTTTTTTTACCATATAAAAGGTATATCAATGGCCACAAAATAATGAGGATATTTGTAAAAGTTATTTATCTTGTAGATTTATTAAACTGAACATCATACTGAATATTTTAACATGTCTACACTGATAATTTACAAACAACAACAACATTAACCTATTGCTTTAGAGGCTCCCGCTTATGGCATGATATAGAAAGGTCGGATGTACACAATCATGCCCATACGTTAGAAACATGTTTCCCGATGGGCTATAATGAAAATTGCGTCAAACTGTATCAATCAACTGTTACTTCACAATAAAAGAAGCGCGATCAATTGAGTAAGTCATTTTGTTTTATTCCATCATATTCCAAAATCAAGGAAGATTGTGTCTTTCGCTCCATTAGAAATAGAAAATACACTGATAATTTGATAAATTAAATTTATTGAATCATATAACGCAAACTAATAGAGTTCACATATGATTGAGTCAAAATGATTCAAATCATGATTATAAACATTTTCAAAGAGACTATTAAAGAGGTGTTTGATCCTCTCATCCAAATTTTCTCACGCCACACTCTACCGCACGTTACGTGGCAGCAGAGATGGTGAGGCTAGATGTGACCCTCATCTAGCTTCACCATCTCCCCTGTTGTCACGTGTCGTGCGGTGGGAAGTGAAGTGAGATAATTTAGGATGAGAGATTCCAACGCATTAAAGAGTGGCTTGGTTTTTTTCCCTCTCCCTCTTTGATTAGACAGGGACCACCAAAAAAAAAATAATCAAGGATATGAACATTAGTAAACTTTGATGAGGGAGTGGGTTCTCCCCCACCTTTACCAGAGACCCCTTAGCCAGGTGGGATGTAAATCGAGGAATGTGCTCCACCGGCAGCCCTGCAAAGGGAGAGGACACACGAGACTCAGCCAGCCCAGAGGCAACCCTTGTAATATTTCAACAAGGATTGTCTCCACACGGACTCGAAAGTTTACATTAGCAAACTTTGAACATTAGTAAACTACTCCAAGGCCTCCAATAACAAGATAATCAATAATATCAACGTTAAAATACAAATGTACTTGGCATTCTGATTAATTTTCTTTTACCCTTCTTGCTTTTAGGATAATATTTTTGGATATAAGGACTCTTATCTCAATTTACCCTCTACTTGTTATCATAAATTTGTAGGTTTAGGACGAGATCATTAGTTCTCACCCTCACAAGGTTCATCTTAATTAGATTACCATTCCTCATGTTTTTCATCCCACATCATCATCATATTTATCAATAAACTAACGCATCATATTCCTATTATTGTGTCATCTATACAGGTGCATATAAAGTCGGAGGTCTCACTGGAAGCAAACTCTCTATCCCTTGGAATGAAGGTATTGTTTGCATGCCTCTCGCCCTCCTCAAACCCTAGCAACAGCTTTTGTAGTTGTTAGGATATACTGGATATGGTTGTTGTTGTTGTATCATCATCATATTTATTGAGAATTGTCCAGCTTTAATGGTATATAGAAGACAAAATATATATGATTTGTATGAAGACGATCTACCACCATGTCAGCATTAAGGTTTTGGCTAGATACGTAAATCATCTTATATAAACTTATAATCGGATCAACATGGTATCAGAACTAATTTATTATATGTAAACTCACATCATTGCTTGGTCGTTATCGTTTGTCTTTAGCTGAGCGTGAGGATCGAGATTTGTCATTGAACAGGGATACCCAGCTTCAAAGTGAGTGTCAATCTACGTTGTCACATGAGACGAAGGTTGAAAATCATCCCATATTAGTTATATAGAGAAAGATATGTATAAGTTTACATGAGCGTATAGATACGGTTAAAACGTTAAGTAAATATGTATTTCGATTCATGTAAAATGTAGACTATCATATTTCAACAATATTTGAATTCAATACAGTCGTTCAACTTTTCAATTTAGTATAGTTGATTTAAGGATTAATAAAACAAAATAATTCACAAAATTAGTTCTGTTCTTATATTGTGAAGTAGCAGTTTATCGACATAACCTGACACACTTTTCATTATGGGTCATCGTGAAACAACCTCTGTGTGCTTCTAACATATGGGTATGGTTGGATACATCCGACCTTCTCATACCACGCCATAGACGGAAGGTTCAAAGGCAATGTAATGATGTTGTTGTTGTTGATTCAAACATATAACAGCTAATAGAATTAGCTCTTACGGACGGTTCAAAGGCAATGGAATGATGTTGTTGTTGTTGGAGGGTCCCATTTGTCAAAGGCAAGAAAGTCTCTTCCCAGCAAGTGCATAGTGTGGGAGCTCATTGGCCTGTAGGTTTGCCTGTAGTACTGAAGGGCTCCTTATGCAGACTACTGTGTAAATGACCAAGCTCCTGCTAGCAGACCATTGGACACCTGATTTACATCCTTACACTACCTTTGAGATTGAGTATGGTAAGAACCCTTACTGGTTGGTTCAACCATTAGAATTAGCTGTTACATAATTTTACTATAAGGATGTTTGGTGCGCCGCCCTGGAAAAAATGGGACCCTCCAACAACTGCCACATTGATGACACGACAGTCATTATCCGAGCTGTCTGCAAAATTGAACTAATTGTTCGGATGAGATCTGAGGAGGCTCATTATAAGGCAAAATATGAGGTCTCCAATCACGCGACGCCACGTGTACAAAAGAGCCTTTTTTAAAAAAAAGAAAAAAAAAGTAATCAACGGACCCTTTTGTACACGTGGCGTCGCATAATTAGAGACCTCATAATTTGCCTCATAATAAGTCTCCTCAGATCTCATCTGCTAATTGTTCCATTTTCGGTGCATCACATTTTATACTCTCTCCAAAACCTGTGCTGATTTTTCAGAAATGTGCTATGCTGTTTCAAAACAACAACATTATTTCATTGTTTTAAAGACTTCCGTATATAACAGAGTATAGAGAAGTTGGATACACGCAATTATAAACATATATGATAAATGTACAGAGTTTGTTTCTTGATGACCTATAATAAAAATTACATCAAGCTGTGTCAATCAACTGCTACTTCACAATATAAGAAGAACAGTCAAGTTAGTGACTCATTTTATTTTATTCTACAGTATTCTAAAATCAACATTATAGCTAAGTGAAACGATATTTCCTTTCAATGTAAATATTACGCATTATATCAACTTGGCTGGCATTTAACTCCCTTGTGGATTTGTCAAATACGACGAAATCGTGAGGGTTAGTCACTTAAACACATCTTTCAATTTACGTCATATATAAAACTTTATTGAAGGAATTGTAAAGATCATATGGGTTAGAGGTTTAACATGCTATAGATAGAATAATACATAAGGACAAAGTAACATGTAACAAAAGCTATATAACATGGTATAAAGCACAATCAAAGATTGTAATTCTGATGGAACCGGATTTCCACCAAGAGTCTAGATGACCTCAAAATAGCTCCGTCAGTTAACGTGAAAGAGTTGTTAACTGGGATTGATAATGTGTAGCTGGAATAGTGCCAAATATCCTGCACAAAGGAGCACAGGTCAGAGGTCCCGGGGGGTTGGCCCCGGAAAAAACCCTCCGACGCTCAAGTCAGTTTGGGTCATATCTCACTGAGATTATAACTTAAAAGGTGAGTTAGGAAGTTCTCACAGTATTTGCTGAGGAGCAGAGTATATCAATTGGCTTTGGGGTATTAAGGATTGAGTTCCGAATCCCCTTTTTTGTCTTGATTGGTTGGCTTTTATAGACCTTTTTCCGCCTTTAACTTCTGATAATAAATTGTGGATAGGACGCTTACTTAGGTCAGAAAACCTAGAAAGCTGTAGGTCTGCTGATATGATCAATAGCCTGACCGATGTGACTAATAGGCCGGCCTGGTTGATGTGACTAAAAGGCCGATTGTTATATCCTTTGCGTGTTCAAGAAGAATTCCCAGTTGTAGCCACTATATTTGAATTGCATCTCTGTCCGAGGGTCCCCGGAAGTAGTATCGTGATAGGTTCATTTGCTGTGGTACACAGCTGAACTCTGCCGAAGTGCGGGACTTGGCCCCATCCCGTGGAAATGGTCTGAAGTGTGGTATCTAGATACAGGATGGCGTTAGCACCGAGGTGCATACCTCAGCACACTCTTTGATGTTATAAGTACGCCATGATGCCCTGCTGAGGTGTCGTGGAGGTTGAACAACCATACTTAGGCGCCGTACTGCTGAACTGCAGTACTTTGTATGCTGGGCTACTGGAATTGAGCCGCTGACTGTTGTTGACTATCGGACGATTCAATTATGATTTATCATTTGCCCCTAGATTTTGTTGTGGCTGAGCTGAACTACGAAGGCCAACAAATCTTGTTTTAATAGACCCTTGACGTAGTAGTCCTTTATTGATTGTGCGGTTATCCTTCTACTCCCACCTTTAATGTAAGTGGTAATTCCGATGCTTTATCATTACTTTTTCGGCGGTTTCATTCTTCGAGGGAGAGAAACGCGTGAACTTTCGCCTCTTCGTATTTTGAACGAAAAGTTGTGGCTTTTTGTTTTCCCTCACTTATAAATAGAAACAACTCCTTTGATTCGTTCTTTTCTTCTTCCCTCATTATGTTCAGCTGGTCATTTTGCTGTATTGTGGAATTGTTCTTCTTCTTCTCTGAAGCTTTCCTTACTTCAGCTCCTTCAACCTTACGCCTTCAAAATCTTGTAAGCTTTCTTTCTTATGGCTTCGTCTTCTTTTTCCTTGAAATCCATAATTCCTTCCCCTTCGGTGCATGATTCAATTTGCACCTTGAAAAACAACGACCTTTCTGAATTGTGTCAGCATTATAAGGTCAACAGGAGTACTTTTGCTCCCATTCTTCCCCTTCCTCACCAAACTGCTAATAACCCTCCAACTGGCTACGAAGCAGTTTATGAGGAGTTTTTTAGATCTGGCTTTAATTTGCCCATTCTGGCCCCCTACTCCAAATTCTGGTTTGTTACAAACTTAGGCTTCCTCAAATAACTCCTAACGGGCTAAGGGTAATTCTTAGTTATCTGCTATATCTAAGAGCATCTGAGAAGAGATTCTCTTTTGCGGTCTTTTGGAAAATATTTGTATGTAGCCAAGAGGGTAGTTGGTATAACTTTGGTAGGAGATCTCTAAGTAGTGGAAAGTCTTTTGTCATAAACCTTCCCCCTCCCTCACAAGATTGGAAGGGGAGTTTCTTTTTTGTTAGAAATGTAGGATTGCCCGAAGGAATCCCTTAGAATACTGGTAGCATAGATAACAGGAGGCCGAGCGAGCAATTTCGTAATGAAGCCTCTCAAGTGTTTCTTTCTCCCCGGGTTGTAGATTGGAGGAAAGCTGATAGGCAAATTGTAGAGGTTGCTGACCTGGAGCATTTGGGGCCAGAATATAATTTTTGACCTCTCATTCCCCTTGCTTTATGGATAGTTCGGGGTATATGGCAACATTTTTGAACATCTTTGACTGATTTTGATGTTGCACATAGGTGTTGACTTTTTGTTCCTTTGGATTTTTGCAGAAATCATGGTACGTGGAGCCCTTAAAAGGCTGAAGAAATTGGTCCCCCAAAAGAGAACGTGGTCAGAATGTCAACCCTCCACTTCAGAACCTACTTCTGTTAGTTCATCGTCTGAAGTGCAGACGTATCCAGGTAAAGTTTTTTCCAGCATCAATCTTGAATGTTCTTGCTTTTTGTTATAATCATTTGAATATTTCCTTGCTTTCCGTTGAAATTCCAGAAAATCCTCCCCCCACCAAAAACCAGGTTGCTGCTCTAACCTCAGCTCAACTTGGGGATGGGAATGGGGGAATTGATGCCCCCATCCTCATTCCTTCGTCTCCTGCGGATGAGGAGGTGAATGTACCTCCCCCACATTGGGCTGCTGATGAGGCAGTGTCCTCTTTTGATCTTTTACATGAGACCCCTGGAGTAAATGCTCCTGGACCTTCTGAGGGGATAGCATTGGAGGGAGAAACTTTTAAAGAAAAGGATCCTGAGAAGGAGCCTACCGGAGTAAACGCACCTGAGGGGGAGTCCTCTGCGAAGAATATAACGGAGGGGGAACCTTCTTCTCAACCGCAACAGGAAAAAAGGATGATAGAGTTCAGCTACAACAACTCTGCCGAAGATCCTGGAGTGGCTAGGAAATTGACAGAGATGTCCATACTTCCTAAAGACTAGCAGACATATGATAGTCTGGAATGAAATGATTCCTTCAACATGTTTGTGAAAAATATGGCCCTAGTATGACTTTTCCTCTGTTTCCCATCTTTCCTTTTGACCCTTCATGCTTTTCTTAACCGGTTTGATTTTTGCAGTAACGAGTTCAAGAATTTAACATTCTTAGACGAGCTGAAGGGCTCCATTCCAGGTTCCTCAAAATTTGTGAGTCCAATGCTCACCTCAAAAAGGCCTGTGATGAGTTAACTGAGGCAGCAAAACCTAATAACACAAAGATGTCCGGGCTGGAAGCTGAGGTGAGCAGTCTGAAGTCTCAAGTCGCTGCACTTGTTGAAGATAATTCTAAGCTTCAAATGTTAAAGCGGGACTCAGATTCCAAACTGACCTTACTTATGGAGGAGAACTCTAAGCTTCAAGCTGAGAAGCGGGATTCTGATGCTAAGCTGGCTGATGCCAGGTCCCAGGTGACTGGACTGGAAGAAAAATTGGCCAACTCTGAGTTAATTTCTTCCAAGGCTCAGGTTGAACTAGAGTTCTATCAAAAGGAGCTCAATATTTTTGATCAAGTGTTGTCCAACAGCAGAGCTATGCTAAACCAGCAACTGGAGGCTGAGAGGAAAAGCAAGGCTGATCTTATCCGTTAATTTGAAATTCAAGCTGAGGAGATAAAGAAAAAAGTCGTTGCTGAGTTCAGACAATCCGAACTTTTTACCAGGAATTTTTTAAAGATTCAAGGTTCAGCAATTGCTGTTGGGCAAACATGGGCAATTGATGCTTGCTCTGAGATCTGCCCCAGTCTGGACAAGAAACATCCCCAAATTGCCGCGATGTACAACCCTGAGGCTGGAAGTTTACTTGAGAACCAAATAGACCAATTTCAAAGTGGAGCTGACCTCAGGGAGGGTGAAGAAACTGTAGAGTAGAATAGGAGTTTCCCTGTAAATAACCGTAGTTGTAATAGGTTTTGTCCTTAATGAAAATCCACTTTTCTCAACTTTTGCTTTTCGGCTTCAGCTTCCTTAATTGTCTTTGTCTTCAGTATATGAAGTTTTATCTCTTATTCTCTTTATGCAAATACTTGTCTTCATCTTGCTTTATGTTAGCAGTTTGCAAATAGTTGTCTTCAACTTCACTTGCTCTATGCAAGTATTTGTTTTCAGCTATGCCAAATGAGTATCGTTGGTATATTGATTCTCTGCCGAAGTACTAAGCTTCAGCGTTTGTATTTGGCTCTTCAGCTTTGTTGTGCCTTAATGAATCTTGAGAAGCGGGAAAGTCTTTGTCCCTTCTTTGTCAATTCTCTCAGTTTTGCTGAGCTGAAATATTGGCGGACTTGTCTTCTTGTTGAGACTTGCTGAACTCCTCAGTTCTGCTGAGGTGAAAATATAGGGAAACTTATCCCGCTGTTGAGTCCTGCTCAACCTTTTCAGACATGCTGAGGTAAAGATATAGGGAACTTATCCCGCTATGCTGAGACCTGCTCAGTCTCCCAGACCTGCGGGGTATAGGTAATGTTGAGACCTGCTCAACTTTCAAGGCCTGCTGGGGTAAGAATATCGAGAAACCTGTCCCATCCTGCTAAGACCTGCTCAGCCTTCCAGACCTGCTGGGTAAAGATAATGTTGAGACCTGCTCAACCTCCCAGGCCTGCTGGGGTAAGAATATCAGGAAACCTGTCCCACCCTGCTGAGACCTGCTCAGCCTTCCAGACCTGCTGGGTAAACATAATGTTGAGACCTGCTCAACCTTCCAGACCTGCTGGGTAAAGATAATGTTGAGACCTGCTCAACCTCCCAGACCTGCTGGGGTAAGAATATCGGGAAGCCTGTCCCATCCTGCTGAGACCTGCTCAGCCTTCCAAACCTGCTGGGTAAAGATAATGTTGAGACCTGCTCAACCTCCCAGACCTGCTGGGGTAAGAATATCGGGAAGCCTGTCCCATCCTGCTGAGACATGCTCAGCCTTCCAGACCTGCTGGGTAAAGATAATGTTGAAACCTGCTCAACCTCCCAGACCTGCTGGGGTAATAATATCGGGAAGCCTGTCCCATCCTTCTGAGACCTGATCAGCCTTCCAGACCTGCTGGTAAAAATAATGTTGAGACCTGCTCAACCTCCCAGGCCTTCTGGGGTAAGAATATCGGGAAACCTGTCCCACCCTGCTGAGACCTGCTCAGCCTTCCAGACCTGCTGGGTAAAGATAATGTTGAAACCTGCTCAACCTTCCAGACCCGCTGGGTAAAGATAATGTTGAGACCTGCTCAACCTCCCAGACCTGCTGGGGTAAGAATATCAGGAAGCCTGTGCCATCCTACTGAGACCTGCTCAGCCTTCTAGACCTGCTGGGTAAAGATAATGTTGAGACCTGCTCAACCTTCCAGACCAGCTGGGTAAAGATAATGTTAAGACCTGCTCAATCTCCCAGACCTGCTGGGGTAAGAATATCGGGAAGCCTGTCCCATACTGCTGAGACCTGCTCAGCCTTCCAGACCTGCTGGGTAACGATAATGTTGAGACCTGCTCAACCTTCCAGACCCGCTGGGTAAAGATAATGTTGAGACCTACTCAACCTCCCAGACCTGCTGGGGTAAGAATATCGGGAAGCCTGTCCCATCCTACTGAGACCTGCTCAGCCTTCCAGACCTGCTGGGTAAAGATAATGTTGAGACCTGCTCAACCTTCCAAACCTGCTGGGTAAAGATAATGTTGAGACCTGCTCAACCTCCAAGACCTGCTGGGGTAAGAATATCGGGAAGCCTGTCCCATCCTGCTGAGACCTGCTCAGCCTTCCAGACCTGCTGGGTAAAGATAATGTTGAGACCTGCTCAACCTCCCAGACTTGCTGGGGTAAGAATATCGGGAAGCCTGTCCCATCCTGCTAAGACATGCTCAGCCTTCCAGACCTGCTGGGTAAAGATAATGTTGAGACCTGCTCAACCTCCCAAACCTGCTGGGGTAAGAATATCGGGAAGCCTGTCCCATCCTGCTGAGACCTGCTCAGCCTTCCACACCTGCTGGGTAAAGATAATGTTGAGACATGCTCAACCTTCCAGACCTGCTGGGTAAAGATAATGTTGAGGCCTGCTCAACCTCCCAGACCTGCTGGGGTAAGAATATCGGGAAGCCTGTCCCATCCTGCTGAGACCTGCTCAGCCCTCCAGACCTGCTGGGTAAAGATAATGTTGAGACCTTCTCAACCTCCCAGACCTGCTGGGGTAAGAATATCGGGATGCATGTCCCATCCTGCTGAGACCTGCTCAGCCTTCCAAATCTGCTGGGTAAAGATAATGTTGAGACCTGCTCAACCTCCCAGACCTGCTGGGGTATGCCCCCACTTTCGTTGTGGGTGATAGATAAGCATAAATTATAGGTCCATGCACCATATGGTGACTTAACTTTCCAGGCTGAATACCAAATAAGAATGTCTAGTTGAACACAAAAAACTGGTCCCTTGATAATCATAGGGTTGAGACAGAAGATACCAGATGAGCGCAAGAAGAGATAAGCCCTGATTCGATTGAATCAGTGACTGTTGCCGTTATATCAGCCTTATATACTCAGGGAACCGTATCCCCCTTTCATCAGAATCTGAGTCCTCGCCACTTAGGAAACCTTGATGAGACCCAGGTTTACAACTCTCATCTGGAGGGAGCCTACCAAAGTCTAGCCTGTTGTGGAGCCTAGACCTCGGATTATAAAAACGTTGCAGGCGCCCCAACCTGATAAGACGCTCAATTTCTTGTCCGAGCTGCCGACAATCTTCTGTGTCATGCCCGATATCATGATGATAGAAGCAGTACAGTTGGTGGTTTCTTTTGTGAACTGGTCCAGCCAGGGGCTGGGGTTCTTTCGCCAGAGATTTTTTCCTCATGTAGGAAAAGATATGGGCTTTTGAAGCCAGCAGAGAGTTCCTTTCTTTTCCTCGGCCTCCTACTCGAATCTTGACAGAGCACTTTTCCTGCAATGGTGCTTTGCCTTTATCGTCAGCTTTCCTGCCATGTTTGAAAGGCAGGGAAACTTTTTGATTGTATCTCAAGCTCTGGTGGCCAGGCTTTTGTTTTGATCGTCTCGCCTCGGCCATAAATTCGGCCTGACGTCTAGGGGAATAACCAGGCCGAGTGGGCGAATACTCCAGATGTTCCAGTGGATGAGAGTTACCAGAATGGGACCTACTGGACTTTGTTGTAGAGGCCTTCCCCTTTATCTCCCTTACTACTGCTTGGAAGACCTCTGGATTCTGAGCCACATAGCGAATGGCTCGCATGTGCTCTTCATATGTGAAAGCAATGGGAGTTGAGGATTCTCCCGGCTCCGTAGAGTATTGATCAGTTTCTTGCTGAGAAGACCTTTGGCTCTTCTTGGATGTCGTAGGTTGCTTGGACCCTTGACTATCTCTTCTACTCATCTTTCTCTCAATAGCTTTCAAGGACAATTAGAAGAGCTCTGAGTAATCGTTTTAGAGAAGCTTCGAGTAGCTACTTTCTGGGTTAAGGGACTAAGGGGCCCTCCTTCTAGCGCCAAATGATGAAACCGGATTTCCACCAAGGGTCTAGATGACCTCAAAATAGCTCCGTCAGTTAACGTGAAAGAGTTGTTAACTGGGATTGATAGTATGTAGCTAGAATAGCGCCAAATATCATGCACAAAAGAGCACAGGTTAGAGGTCCCAGGGGGTTGGCCCCGGGAAAAACCCTCCGACGCTCAAGTTTGGGCCATATCTCACTGAGATTATAACTTAAAAGGTGAGTTAGGAAGTTCTCACAGTATTTGCCGAGGAGCAGAGTATATCAATTGGCTTTGGGGTATCAAGGATTGAGTTCCGGATCCCCTTTTTTATCTTGATTGGTTGGCTTTTATAGTCCTTTTCCCGCCTTTAACTTCTGATAATAAATTGTGGATAGGACGCTTACTTAGGGCAGAAAACCTAGAAAGCTGTAGGTCTGCTGATATGATCAATAGCCTGGCCGATGTGACTAATAGGCCGGACTGGTTGATGTGACTAAAAGGCCGATTGTTATATCCTTAGCGTGTTCAAGAAGAATTCCCAGCTGTAGTTACTATATTTGAATTGCATCTCTGTCCAAGGGTCCCCAGAAGTAGTATCGTGATGGGTTCATTTGCTGTGGTACACAGCTGAACTCTGCCGAAGTGCGGGACTTGGCCCCATCCCGTGGAAATGGTCTGAAGTGCGGTATCTAGATACAGGATGGCGTTGGCGCCGAGGTGCATACCTCAGCACACTCTATGATGTTATAAGTATGCCACGATGCCCTGCTGAGGTGCCGTGGAGGCTGAACAACCATACTTAGGCGTTGTACTGCTGAACTGCAGTACTTTGTATGCTGGGCTACTGGAATTGAGCCGCTGACTGTTGTTGACTATCGGACGATTCAATTATGGTTTATCAGTCTCGGTAATCTAAAAGTAACAACTCCTGAGCGACGAAAAAGGGCGATTGCAAAAAACTAGGGTTTCACTCCACGAGCTCCTCGCCGACCACCATGGAAGGCGCTAATCCAAACACACTAGCACCCTCGTCTGAAGAAACTGACCAATTGATCCGAAGCACCAAGAAATTCAAGAGACCCGCCACAAGTGAACCCCAGCATGCAGAGCAGAAACAGAATCCATCCATAAGTGCGGATTTTGGTGGAACCTGGGCGACAATGCTTCAAGGGCACTCTGAACCAGCGGAAATTTACATCAGAGACGATGAGGACAACGAAACAACCGAAGAATTTCTAGAGCATTATGATTCGGCTATGCTTGATGTTGTTGATGGAGCTATGGTGGGCCGGTCAACTGTTGAGATCCCGATGGAGGAATGCAAAACACTGTGGAAACCATGGCGACGCGCTTTGATTATCAAGGTACTTGGCAGATCCTTCTCCTTCAAACTCCTTGAGAAACGGTTGTCAGAATTGTGGGCTTTGGGGGGGAAGATAGAAATAATCGATTTACCTGAAGGATATTTCGTCGTAAAATTTTACTCTGCTGTCCACTATACAACTGTCCTGTACGGTGGCCCTTGGTTGATTCAAGGGCACTATATCACTGTCCGCAAATGGAAGCCCATGTTTACTCCTAATCGTGAGGCAATTACAAGAACACTGGATTGGGCTCGCATTCCTTACCTGCCATTGGAGTTCTTTAAGGACAATGTGTTACTGCATATTGGGAATACACTTGGTACACCAGTGAAAGTGGACCAAACATCTATGAATGTTGCACGTGGTAAGTATGCACGGGTATGTATTGAGGTGGATTTGGAAAAGCCTTTGGTGTCTCGTGTTGCAGTGAATGGTAGAGTTTTTGGGGTTGAATACGAAGGCCTCAGTTCCATTTGTTATAAGTGTGGTATCTATGGACACCTATCTGACCGATGTGGGGTGGAACAAGAACCTTCAAGATCAGAGCAGACAATTCCAAAGGGGAACAGCGACGACCTGAATTCAGCTGCCCCTTTTGGACCTTGGACGGTTGCCTCGAACAATAGAAGACGCAGGCCACCTCCAACCAGTGAAACTTTTCAGTTTCATAACCAAAGTGAGCCTAGTAGGGATGAGAGAAGCCATACTTATACTGCCAGTGGACACGGGTCGCACTTTAGCATACTAAATGAGGAAGACGGAGGCATCACTGAGCTTGACCAAGAAACATCATTGGTGACAGGATTCCAATCAGTCAACGATAAAGGACCTCCGGCTGTTCTCCAATCCAGTGAGAAGGGAAGTATTACGCAAACAAACAATCGGAGAAATAAACAAGTGCAACCTAACGTGTCTTCGAGGGTTAGTAACGGGGCCCATCATCCAGGTGAATCGAGTGGCCGACTGACGGGCAGAGGTGGCACGGTCAGGGGCTGAGGCACAGGGAGACGTGGGGGTGCTGCGTACAGCTCTTCGCTCCGCGACATCACCAACGTGGGTCCGAATGAATTTAGCTTTGGGGCCAGTGGACCATGTTACATTGATCAATGGCCCTCTTTAACAATTATCAAGCGGAAAGACAACCTGTCCCTATCCGAAAGGAACATCTAACACCACCCTCCTGATGTAAGTATGATAGAAGGGAACCATGATATTAATTTAGTCTCTGTAAGTGCACATCATTCGATTGTCAATGGTGATGTGGAGGTAGATATTGCCATGGATAACTTGTCTGCGGTGGACGCCGATCCCACCAAACCATCATAATCGTTTTATGGTTAGTGTTCTCTCCTGGAGCTGTCCTGGGGCGGGGTCCCCTGAATTTCGACTGGCTTTGAAGGACTTGATCAACCTCCACAATCCGATGATTTTATTTCTGATGGAGACTCGAGTACACAGCTCCAGAGGGGAATGGATACTGAACAGTTTCAAATTCACACATTTTGCTGTAGTTGAAACCCGAGGGTTTGCAGGAGGACTGTGGTGCTTCCGGATGGGTAAGGATGTCGATCTTAAAGTATGGGGCTTTACTGCCCAATCTCTAACTGTGGGTGTCATGGAAAATGGACTCAGGCGTGGCTTATTACTCTTGTCAAAGCATCCCCAGTACCGGCGATTCGGGAGACACTCTATAATTATGTGACGCAGCTACGCTCGTTTATTCACATACCTTGGTGCCTTGTTGGGGACGGGAACCAAGTACTGAGGCAGGTTGACAAAAGAAGGGGCCGACGTGTTGGAGGTTATATGGAAAACCAAATGCGTAGCATGGTGGATATTTGTGGTTTGGAGGAGATTCCGTTCTCGGGGCCTAGATTTACTTGGACCAACAAAAATACTGGACGGCGTCGAATTCAGCAGAGACTTGATCAGGGCTGGGGGAATGAGGACTGGTTATGCAAATTTCCGAATGCCACTATTAATCATCTTCCAAGAATCCAATCGGATCATCACCCTATTTTTCTACGTATTGATAGTGCTTCTCCTATGACTCAACCTACCCAGGTGCTCCAGTTTCAACACAACTGGATAGAGCATACGGATTTCTGTTGGTTTGTGAAACACTCCTGGCCAAGCTTCTCAGGGGACCTCAATACCGACATCACAACTTTCTGGGGAAGATTGAAAAACTGGAGAACAAATGTTTATGGTAGTTTGTTCCAAAAGAAGAGGAAATGTGAGGCCCGGCTCACTGGTGTCCAACAGGCGCTGGCCAACCAACCATCACGGTTCTTAGCTACACTGGAAACTGAGCTGATATCGGAGTATGGAGATTTTCTTAGGAAAGAGGAAGTATTTTGGCAGCAGAAATCAAATTTGAATTGGCTTGCAAACGGGGAACGAAACTCTAATTTTTTCCACTGCTCACTACGCAGGAAAAAGCCACTGCTGCGCATTGACTGCTTATGTTCGCCTAACGGGGCCTGGACCTACGATCCTTCGACTTTGAAGGAACTGGTTCGGGAATTTTATAAAGCATTATACACTGATGATTCTGGACCATTTCCCTCGGACTGGTCCCCTCAATTCCCTCAACTTTCCCACAATGAGGTGAGTACCCTTAATCACACCATCGGACATAAGAAATTGAATGTGCCTCTTCCATATGGGTGCCATGAAGGCTCCCGGTCCCGATGGTCTTCCACCGGGTTTTTACCAGCGATACTGGGGTATTGTGGGTCCTTCTTTGACACGTTTTGTTCAGATGGCATTCCAGTCTCACTCTTTCCCTCGGCAAATGAACGAGACACTGATCACGCTTCTACCAAAGGTACAAAATCCTGAAACAATCAATCAATTTTGCCCAATTGCTCTGTCGAACGTAGTATCTATACTGATCACGAAAATAGTTGCCAATAGACTGAAGCAGGTTATCTCCAAACTGGTGGATCAAACACGATGCGTAATAAACGGGGTGCTAGGCGAATGATGATTACTAAAATCGATCTCAAGAAAGCATGCGACAGGGTTTGGTGGGAGTTCGTTCAAAAAATTATGCTCGCCGTGGGAATGGAGGTCGACTTGGTTAAGCTTGTCATGTTTCGCATTTCCTCTATTGATTTGTCTATTTTGTGGAATGGTGAGAAGCTAGCAGCGTTCCAACCAACCGTGGTATTAGACAAGGCGATCCGCTTGTGCCCTATTTATATCTACTTTGTATGGACGTCTTGAGCTAGATAATCAATAAATCGGTGATGGAAAAAAGATGGAAGCCAGTTCAAGCATCCCGAGGGGGACCAAAAATCTCTCATATAGCTTTTGCGGATGACCTGCTCCTATTGGGGGAGGCTTCGGCCTCACAAGCAGCCATTATGGAGGAGGCGCTTCGGGAATTTTATGACATTTCAGGTCAAAAGATTAGTTTGGAAAAATCAACAATGTTCGTGTCAAGGAATACGCCAAAGGAGGTGAGTTCTGACATCAGTCAAAAACTCAGAATATGTACCACAAAAGATTTGGGTAAGTACTTGGGGGTTTCCATTCTTCACAACCGTGTGACAACTAAAACATATGATTTTCTGTTGGATAATGTAAGATCTAAACTAAGTACGTGGAAAAGTTGTATCATATCCCAATCTTCTCGCTGCGTCCTTATTCAGTCGGTCCTTAATGCCCTCCCATCTTATGTGATGCAAACGGCCGAAATCCCAATCTCTTTCCTTGACGAAATGGAAAAGCACATGCGTAAATTTTTGTGGAATGACACGGAGGGCTCTAAGAAGATGCACTATCTGGCATGGGATAAAGTTTGCAAGCCAAAAGGGCAGGGTGGACTTGGATTCAAGCACTTAAGACGTATGAATCTGGCCTTCCTAGTGAAATTGGGATAGTTGATGCTAGTTGATAAGGATAGGCTATGGGTGAAACTCATGTGGGCCAAATACGGTTCTCCAGTGGACATCACTAATCGATCACTTGTCTCCCGCACCTGGCGGGGGATTATGCGAGCCTCCAGTATTCTGAAGCGTGGTCTCCAAAGTTCCAATTTCCTTCATGTTGGAGAAGGAAGCGACATAACAAACATTGGTTGGTGCGGGAAAGAGCCAAAGAATTTCTCGATTCACAGTGCCTACAACCTACAGCTTTCAGATTCTGAGGACGACGTGGAGAAGAGTGGCTGGTTACGGATTTGGGCATTAAAAGGTCCCCTCCGGGGAAACCTATTCTTGTGGAAACTACGCCATAACGTTATCCCTTCGCTGAATTTCTTGATGAAACGCCGGTTGATCACTATGGCGAAATGCACGTTTTGCAATTCAGATGCTGCCGACCCACTGCATGAATTCCGAGACTGTCGGTGGGTAAGGCAGGTATGGAAGGTAGCGGTTGACCCCAGTAAGTGGGCCAAGTTCTCTCGTTTTGACTCATTAGACACATGGATTGATGCAAACTTACAAGGCACTTTTGGGAGAATAGAGAACACGCAGGAATGGTGTTATTTGTTTCGTGAAATTGTATATGGAGTGTGACATCGAAGAAACAAGACCATTCATACGGGCGTGTGGAATGGGACCACTCCAAGGCAGTTCGTACAGTCCATGAATCATCGTGTGTATGTCTTGTTACAAGCATGTCAAGTAGGTGTAGATATCCAATAGTTTTCTAAAGACCCATGTGCCTAACACTTGTAAACAAAGTTTTATTCAATAAAATCGATCGACTTTCCCAAAAACAAAAAGATGAAAAGAACAACCACTATAAAGAAGAAAAAAACTTGTATTAGTGCAGAGATTTAAACCTAAGATCTATTCGGTCCTGTTTGTTTGTGGCCTTATTTCACAAACTCAAACTTTAAATCTCTTATCCGTTATCTTACATAATTTTTAACTCAAACATTTTTTTTCTCTCATATTTTAACTATATAAAATAAATAATTTTTTATGCAAACTAATTGCACTATTTATGATAATCGTGTTGAGAAAAATGGAATCAAAAGTGGAGTAGAATGAATAGAAGATTGATGGATTGAGGCGTGTAGTCACACTTTCTTAAGGAATATTTGCCCCCACTACTTGTTGCATGGTTGTAGACAAATTTCTTCCTATGATACAACAACCAACCGATTTCTAACATTAGCAATAAGGAAATAAATCAAATGAAATTTCAAAATGAGAATGCAATTGGAGAGGAAGAAGAATATGAAAGCTTGATCTTGAACAAATGATTAGATTGTCTTAAAATGTGTTAAATCTGCCTTTTATAGGCATTTGAACTTCATTTTAGACGTTCAGACCATCAATGGATGGTTGGAACATGTCCCTTGGTGCACATGTTGCAACTTTAGATGAAAAATCACGCATGTTAGACACATCGATCGATATCGATATCACATCGATAGATCGATGTCATCGATCGATGTCTCATAGCGTGCTCCAAATTTTCATCCAAGTCACATCGATCAATCTATGTATCGATCGATGTCTCACAATGTGCTCCAGTTTTTCAACCAAACTACTTCGATCGATCCATATGATCGATCTATATTGGACAGTGTACTTCAACTTTGCACTCAGGGTACATCGATCGATCCAAGTGATCGATCTACGTGACATCGATCTCCAACGGAATAATCAGTTTCATTTTTAAGCCACATGGATCGATCCAACTGAGACATGGATCGATCCATGTCATATGTCAAGCTATTCTTACTTATTTAAACTTCAATCCACCTTCATTTTTCTTTCTATTGCCTTTACAAAATATTATAACAAATCGATTATATCATATTAAAAAATCGTTACAAAGATTAAAAGGGGTACCATATTTAATATTTCATATATCATAAATTGATAAGTTATTGTACAAATATTTTTCATTCATATAATTTAAAACTCTGATGATACAAGACATGTCGCCAATCAACTATCCTTATATGCACCATATTATCCTGAAAACCCTAAACCAAATAAGACCTTAGTCTTGACACATTAAATTTAGTTATCGAGCCGTCGAAACAGTCTTTTGCACAAAGTGTAGGGTAAGACTATGTACATCACATTGTGAAGCGATCCGGCTCCTTTTCAGACCTTACGCAAACGCGGATGCCTAATGCACCGGGAACGCCTTTTAGCTATGCCTCATTAGCAACACCAAATTATATAATTATTATTGATCCTGTACCAACTTCTCCTGGCCTTATCCCGTGATACATATAATCATTTTCACAATTCTAAAGAAGAAAAAATTCCCCTTTAAATGACAGACGAAATTGCAGAGAGTTATAGGCAATTTTCTTGGTGCTATATCTCAAAACTTCATCATCATCATCATCCGAACCCAGTATATCCCAACGACAGCAAAAGCTATCGTTAGGGTCTGGTGAGGGTAAGTGGTAGGCAGACAATACCTCTATCACAAGGGATAGAGAGTCTGCTTCCAGTGAGACCCCCGGCTCTACCTGCATAAATGACATGATAATAGATCTATGTTGTGCTAGTGTGTTAGTGAGTAGCTTCAAGAAATACAAAGAAAGACATTTCGCTACTAAAATACACAGCACTTATATATATACATGTAATGTAAAACAACAGTATAACATATGCAACCAAGTGGAAAGTTAATCTAAAGCGTAGATAGTGTCTACGCCTATCTATGTCCCTAAATATACTCTAAAGTGTCCCTATATATGACTTATACCTCGTTAACCTTAATCTTATGTCTCCATGAACTCTTATCCTGGACCATGTCCTCAGAGAGGTGCAAATCTAGTAAGTCGTGCCTTATTTGCTCATCCCAAGTCAGTTTGGGCCTGCCTTTACTCCTGTTTCCCTCTACAATGAGGCTTTCAATTGCTCTGACCGACGTCGTCGTCTGTCTCCGCTTGACATGCCCAAACCATCTCAATCTTCCCTCCCTTATATTATCTGCTATACTAGTCACTCCTAACCTTTCTCGAAACACCTCGTTTCTGATCCGGTCTAACCTTGTATGTCCACACATCCATCTTAACATTTTCATCTCTGCCACTTCCATCTTCTGTAATTGTGACCTCTTGATGGCCCAGCAGTCTGTCTCATATAGCATTGCCGGTCGCACTGCCACCTTATAAAATTTTCCCTTTAATTTAGTTGGGAAATTTTTGTCACACAGCACCCCTGAGGCCGCCCTCCATCTACACCAGCCTGCTTGAACTCGATGTGCTACATCATTATCTATGTCGCCATTCTGCTATACAAATGATCCTAGGTACTTAAACTTACTTACCTGTGGTACCACTTGACCATCGATGGTGAGCTGGCTATCCTCACCGTCTGCTACGCCGCTGAAGTCGCAGTGCAGATACTCGGTCTTAGAACGGCTAATCTTTAAGCCTTTTATCTCTAAAACACCTCTCCACTGCTCTACTCTCATACTCAGGGTATGTCTACTTTCTGCGACTAATACAATATCGTCAGAAAAAAGCATACACCACGGTACTGCCTCCTGTATCGGCTTTGACAACTCGTCAAGGACGACTGCAAAAAGGAATGGGCTCAACGCAGACACTTGATGGAGACCGACCTCCACCGGAAAGAAGTCTGTATTCCCCACAGCCGTACGAACAGTTGTTTTTGTCCTATCATACATATCTCTAATTATGTCTATATACTTCATAGGGATCCCTCTTGTCTCCAGACTATCCCATATCAGACTACACGGCACACTATCATATGCTTTTTCAAGATCGATGAAAACCATATGTAAATCGCGCTTCTTCTCCTTATACTTCTCCATTAATCTCCTGAGAATGTGTATTGCTTCCGTAGTTGACCTTCCTAGCATAAAATCAAATTGGTTCACTGTAACCTGAGTTTCTCTCCTAATTCGAGTGTCGATTATTCTCTCCCATAACTCCATAGTATGGCTTAACAACTTAATCCCTCTATAGTTCTCATAACACTGTGTGTCTCCTTTGTTCTTATATAGAGGGACCACAACACTCTTTCTCCACTCATCTGGCATCTTCCTTGTTTTGTAAATACGGTTGAACAAAGTAGTTAGCCATTGGACCCCTTCCTCTCCTTTAAACTTCTACGCCTCGATGGGTATGTTATCTAGGCCGACCGCTTTAGCTATTTTCATCTTCTTCAGTGCTCTCATCACCTCTCCTTGTGTGATGTTCTGACAGTCAGAGTTATTATGCTGTCGTTGTTGGTCAGTGGTGCTTTCTCGTTCTTCGTAGTCGGTACTACTGCTGTTGAAAAGATTGTGAAAGTGTGTTTGTCATTTCAACTTGATGTCTTGTGCTTTGACTAACACATGTCCATCTTCTCCTTTTATGAACTTCCCGCCTCGTAGGTCCTGCCTCTTTCGATTCCTAGCTTTGGAAATCTTGAACATATCATGTTCTCCTTCTTTTGTTTCTAGTCTCTCATACATCCTTTTATAAGCTGCAGTCTTTGCCTCTGTCACTGCCTTCTAAGGGTGTTAACGAACCGATCGAACCGAATACTAAGTTCATGAATTCGGATTTGTTTAGCTAAACGAACTTTAAAATTAGTTCGAGTTCAGCTTGATAACACTATAACTGTTTAAACGAGCTAAATATTTCGTGAACAGATCGGCTCATTTTAATAAACGAACCCAAACAGCTGTTCGAATTCGGCTCGTTTACAAACAATTACCGAATGAATACAAACCGAACATAAACTAAACTGGAACAGTTCGTGAACAAATATAAAGTAATCATACCCGTTATTATTCTAATATGCATTATGTGTCTATTAAAAAATAAAGGCAACGAGATCATGACTGTGATCAGAGACTCTACGCACATCGCTTTGTCTAATTATTATTATATTATTAGGTCCCCGAACATATCACAGTGGTTTCAGGTAAGGGATTTTAAAAAGAACGTCAGGAGTTCGAACCATCCCAAAGGCAAGAATGTTTGAATTGACTCCAAGCTAGCTGCATAGTGTGGGAGCATCATTGGCCCATGCAATGGCCTGATAGGCTGACAGGTCAGTCCGTCGGTTGTTCCGCATAGTGTGGGAGCATCATTGGCACGTGAAATGACTGATAGGCTAACAGGTCAGTCCGTCGGTTGTTCCTTCGGTGCCAATGGGCTCCGTGTGTTGTCGCTATGCTATGACAAACTTCTACTAATGAGCCCTGGGAACTTGATTTACATCCCTACACACCATGTAGGACCAGGGGTGGCAGGGACCTTTACTGATTAGGTTCAACTTTATTATTATATTATTAGTCATCAAATAATTATGAGAATTTTTAGTAACTGGTTCGCAGAATTTGTGTTTGCTCTACATCTTTGAAATTAAGCATATTTTCTTGGAGCTTATTGCATATTAGGAGTAATGATAACTCTATGTTCAACTTGGATATGCTTTTATGAGTACTATGTAATAGATGTAAAGGGCGTTAGGGTCCAGGAAGAGAAGAGATTGTTTCGCGATCTGATGTACGAAGCTTTATCTTGCATTTTTCTATGCAAGAGGTTTTTTCTGCAACTCGAACTCGTGGCTTCAAGCTCACAAAACAGCAACTTTACTGGTTGCTTCAAGACCCGCTCTCTACTATATAATAGATGTAAAAAAAAAGAGTAAAACTTTAGACTATTATTTTTGCTAATGCCTAAAGCTCTTTGTTTCAAATCTTATAAAATCATTGCAAATATTGTGTGTGATCACCGACTAAGTCATTTAAGAGTAGTGATTGGATTAAATGACTTACTTTTGTTGCACTACTTGTCCAATTGTTTAAATCATCCTACGGAACTGTCCTTTTCATTTGCTAACGAAGTTAGTTTGTAATCAATTAATATGACATCTGAAAAGGACTAATGCTTAACTCAATAAAGAGATGACAATTGAGAATTGTTTTAGCCAATAACATCAGCATTGTTTCATATGAAAGTATATGACTATTATCTTCACATTCATACTTTGTTCCTTTTTTCTTTTAAGGAAGATGTTGCAGAAAATGGAAGGAAATTGAAATGGGTCAAGTTACAAACTGTGGTTAGCACCGTATTTTGAGCTAATATTATGATTAGTTTTACTAGTGATAAGTGGAAACTAATGTGACCTTAATTATCTACGCGACGAGTAGAAAATTTTAAGCTTTTGAATCACTCAATTTCGATGACGGGTGAATGGGAAAATTAATGTTCAAACTAAGAAAAAAAATCAGCTCAGCTCGGCCTGTGTCTGGGCATGGGTTGCGGACTGAGCTGCTGAGCTGATGGGCTCAGGTTGCGGACTAGGCTACAGGCCAGGTCCTATAGCACCGGAACAGATCTTATCAGCCATGAAGGAGTTTGTTACCGTTCAAACTCTCTAGGTTGTTAAGATTAGGCTAAGGTTAAATTTTGAAAAGTTGTTGAACTTTAACCGGTCGAGCTGACCTGAATTTGTTATGATCTAACGGCTCAGACTGAACAGTTAGTTGATCTAACGGATGAGGGCAGACCTGGCGCGATTATCTAATCCAATGATTCAAGCCAAGCTAGTATCTGATCCTACGGCTGAGAGTGAACTAACTATAACAGACTGACCTCAAAATTTCCTTATAAATAGTGGCTTAGCTGACCTCTATAGTTACACACTCAGAAAATCCGAAGTCTCTCTATTTTCTCTGCAATCTCCTTCTGCATCTTTCACTCATATGCACTCCTGCATCAGTATACCGAGAAGTTCAGGACATCTTAAAATGTTCGTAGAGTTCAATGCTACAGACTGACGTCCGTTGTATCCTGGGAGACGGTTGCTCCTCTGGTTGGGCATAGTATATCGGAGCTTTATGTCGTAAGGACAAAGTCATGGATTCACCTCGGATCTGTGCCAGCTGAGCTGTGAAGGTGATTGCCGAGCTGAGCTCTGCTTTGTGCTGAAACAGAGCTCTGCTGACAGTGGGATAGCGCAGAACTGTTGTTGTACAATGTTGCCGAGCTGAGCTCTACTAATCGAAGGATAGCGCAGTACTGTTGTGCACATTGTTGCCATGCTGAGGTCTGCTTTGTGCTGAGCTCTGCTGTTTGGCTGAGGACCTTCGTTGTTCTGCAGCATTGCCCTGCTGAGCGCACAACTATCATTTGTCGTGCTGAGGTTCCGAGGTAGGTAGGTCGGTGATCAGCCCAGAACGCAAATACAATTGCGCTGACTGGACTGGTCTGATATGTCTGATCAGTCTGACTTTAGTTCAACTCGGCTGGAAGGCTGATAGCAGAGAACCACTGTCCTGAAGTGTTGTTCAGTTCAGGTCGGCAGGTCGGCTGACTGTTCAGGACGCAAACTCAATTGCGCTATCTGAACTGTCTTGACTCTACAGATCAGTCCAGTCTACCCTGAGCTCGGCTGGTCGGCCATTACTGTACAGAAGTCAATTTTGTCTGACTTGAATTATTTCCAACAGAAGATGGTCAGAGGTGACATTAGTGTTGAAAATCAACTAGGGATAAAACAAATACGAGGTTAACTACCAAAAAAAAAAGTTAATTATACTCCATATCTATATATTTGATTGTCGTTGTGAATAGTATTCATATTTATTTTTATTTACGACGTGTATCCATATGTTGTTAATTTAATCATCAGAAACGGATTCGAGCCGTATCCTTATAACATGTAGATACATAATGTAATTAACATTATATAATCATCCAACATATAGATACATAATGTAATTAACATTATATAAATGTGAAAGTAACATAAGACTAATATTATCCGTTTACAAAAAAGACAAAGAAAGAAAATGAATAATCTCATATGGCCTTTTTCTTTCTGCTTCAGATTAATGGCTCAATCCGAAATATTTAAGTGGTGGCACAATTGATTAGTTTTTAGGGGATTGCAATTACTGGGAATTTGCTTTAGCCAATTTTTTTTTTTTAAAAAAAAAGACGGGTAGAGTTGTCAAATAATTCTTCCAAATATAAGTACATTTTTTACCCATAGTCGTATAAAGTCATAGATTTTGATAATACTCCCTTTTTACCAATCAAATTCAGTTTCATTCAACAATAACAACATTACCGTATTGTCTTAGAGGCTCCCGTCTATAGTAAGGTATTGGGGAGATCAGATGTACGCAACCATACTCATATGTTAAAAACACATAGAGGTTGTTTCTCGATGACCATAGTGAATATTGCGTCAAGCTGTGTCGATCAACTGCTACTTTCCAATATAAGACTTTTGCTTTATTCTATCATATTCCAAAGTCAAAAAACAGTGTGTCATTGACTCCATTAGAAATGTGAAGAAAATTTAATTTCATTCAAGCATGTAATATTATTCAATAGAAAGAATTGATGCAATCATATATATACTAATTAAAGCAAAACTGGGATTGGATCTTGAGCCTCTTGCCAGCCAAGTGGGCAAATATGGGCATGTACTTTATAGTGAACAAAATCATGTATAGTGTAGCTTGGCAATCGCTGGTGTCAAAAGTGTGCTAATATTTTAGTGCATTCTTTCCTCCTGGATTTAATAACCTATGATTATAATCAGATGGACGGCCGATTTCTACTGTCATTACATGATTATGCATTTGCATGGTGGTCCAAATCAATCTTGACATAGCTTGACCCATTATTATTGGTCATCGAGGAACAATATATGTGTGTTTTTAACATATGTATATGGTTGCGTACATCCGACCCCCCATACTCCGTCATAGGCAGGAGCTTCTAAGGCTATGGAGTAATGTTGTTGTCCAAATCAATCTAGAAGTACCTCTCAAATGTCTGTCATGGTTGACAACATACGAGCTATTTAAATCTAACTTTAGTAAGTGTTCCTTGCACGAAAAAGCGCAGGATAAGACTGCGCACATCCGGTCTCTTTCCAGACCTTATGCAAATACGGGAGTCTAGTGCACCTGAAACTCTTTTTTAATAAGTGTTAGTAAAACTCTAAGTTAAGAATAAGAAACTTGAAATAAAAGATATAAAGAACACAGATTTATATGATTCGATCAAATCGATCTATGTTTGTGGGGGAGAATGGTATAATAACCCTGACCGATTATACAAAATTATACGGCTGAAACAGAGGCACATGATTAATTTTTGTGTTTATTTCCACGCTTACAACAACAACAACCACCATCATATCGAGTATAATCCATCATCATCATTATCATCATCCGTATCCAGTATATACTCAGTATAATCCAACAACATTAAAAGTTGTCACTAGGATATGAGGAGTGTGGAAGACATGGAAACAATATCTCCATCCCAATGGATAGAGAGCTTGCTTCCGGTGAGACTCCCGACTCTATATGTACCTGCATAGATGACACAATAATAGAAATAAGGTGTGCTAGTATACTAGTGAAGGGATTTGGTAAACACAAATAGAAAGCTTCTGATATTAAAATAGTCATAACCATGTATATGCACAAATAATAAAAGACAAAGACAAAAACAAAAAAGTTGCAAAGTCAATCTAAAGGGTAGAGAGTATTTAAGCCTTTAAGTATACTTTCAATTGCCTTTATATCCTGCCTAAACCTCCTCAACCTTAATCATCTACCTCCATAAACTCTTATCCTGAACTATGTCCTCAGAAATGCAAATCTAGTCCATATCCAACCGAAATCAATCTTTGAATATCCCTAACCTACGCATAGACTAATTCATATTGTATAATGAAATTTTGTCCAATGAAATAGCTGCAATTGTTATTCAAAGGTCTCATGTTTGTGTTGAAAAACTTTGGAAGGACCAAAAGTGGTCGTTCTAATGCATGGTTTCAAGTCAATTGAGTATGTTGAGACATATTTAGTTAAAGCTGATGTTGAAAAAGAACATATCTTTCTTGAAGTTTGAACATTCTATTTTGATGTTTTCTTCTCCCTCTTTCTCATTTTGAAGATAAATATATTTGTGGGAAGCATTGGATTCTGTAGAACAACAACATTATCTATTGCTTTAGAGATTTCCGCTTATGGCAGGGTATGAAAGGGTCGGATATACGCCACCATACTCATGCGTTAGAAACACATTAAGGTTGTTTCCAGATAACCTATAATGAAAATTACGTCAACCTGTGTCGATCAACTGTTACTTCACAATATAAAAAACGTAACCAACTTATTGAGTCATTTATTGATGCATGTTAAGCATTCATACTCTTCGAGCAAATGTCAAATCCCTCGCCCTGGGGGGCCACAGCCTTAAGGAACATTGTGGAGGATACAAGAGGATGCAAATCAGGAGTTCAGCGTCCTTCTAGGTTGGGTGAGGACTTACGCAGTGACCTACACAAGGTGTACTCCCGCAAACCAGGCCTTCACCCTAAAACCAGTAGAACACCTATACTGTGCGTGTCCATAGATTTGAACTTTTGACCTCTTGGAGCAAATCACAGTACCAACTGGACTATGCCCTAAAGGCGACTAAGCATTCATACTCTAGTATTGTTATTGTTTAAAAAGAAAAAAAGAAATCTGTCTTCTTGTATGATACAGTGCTCGAGAACACAGACAAAGTTTGCTATCTGAATAGACGAACCTGAAGTATAAGTAGCAAGTGTGAAAAGGACATGCAAAAGAATCTAAGAAAGAAGACATCATTAGCAGCTCCGAAATGTTTCTGGAAGCTTTTCGTATAGAAATAGATTAGAAAATATAGGACGGTTGTCACTATTGTATAGGTTGGTGGGGTTTGCTTCAGCTACCCTGTAACAGTGCAGAATAAGCAATTGCCTTCTTTACAGGTTCTCATATTCGGAATGCATCGACTCTGCCAATATCAAGAGTTATGAATCAATCAGTTCGATGTTGGAGGAATGGTGAAATCTCTCGTCTTGGATTTTACCGTCTTAATCCCAAAAAGCATCGTGGAAGATGTTAATCAGGAGTCTAACAGTCTTTTAGGTTGAGTGAGGACTTATGTAATGACCCATACAAGGTGCCCCTGCAAACTAGGCCTTCGGCCTAGTAGCAGTGGAGCACACACTGCGTGTCCCTGGATTGAAACTCTTAACCTCTTGGAGTAAATCTCAACACGAGTATCAACTGGACCATGTCTTGGGGCATCAATAAGTTCGATCTGATTCAACTGAAGCTTGGTTTACTGTATATAAATACACAAACAAATAAAAAAAATATGTTATATGTATGTATATATATATATATACACTGATAAACCAGAATTAATCGTCTGTTAGTCAACAACAGTCAACGGTATAACTCCTGCAGTTCAGCACCCAAGTATTGCTGTTTAGCCGTGATTGCACTTCGGCTGTGCCCCATGACATCCATTTTACTATCGAAAAATAGGCTAAGGACTGCACCTCGGCACCGAACTCCAACATCAGCTTCAGCTTAAGTGCTACACTCCAGATCACTTCGGTCAGATTCAATATTGCACTTCGGCAAGGCCTAGTTTTGTACTTCGGCAAAGGAATCAAGCACAGCATCACATCGTAGAACCATCAGGCAGAAGTGCAGTTCAAAGAAAGAGTACACGTCTGGCTATTCAGCCTGTACACGCCAAAGTCACTTCAGCCGACCTACTAGTCACATCAGCCGGCCTACCGGTCATATCAGCAGACCTACTGCGTCATAGATCTTCTGTCCCAAGCAAGCATCTTATCCGCTATCAGAGGCCAGGAGCGAGAAAAACCAATAAAAGCAGGCCAAGGCAGACCAGAAAGAGGATCCGAAATCTATTCTTCATACAACCTGGAGCTAATACACTGAACTTTCTCTTTGGGTAAGACCTGTGAGAATTTTCTAACTCCACGCATTAAACTATATTCTCAGTGAGAAATGGCCCAAACTAACTTGAGCGTCGGAGTGTTTTACCCGGGGTCATCCCTCCGGGACCTCTGATCTTTGCTTCCTTGTGCAGGACTTTCAGGAACATATTCCAGCTACCATATTCAAATCGGTTAACTACTCTTCAAGTTAACTGACGACGTTCATTTGAGGTCATCTTTGACCCTTAGTGGAGATCCGGCTTCATCATACACAAAACATGCACATACGTATATGTATACATATACATAGACCTATGTATATACAAGTATGTGTATGTATGCGCAATAATTAAATAAATTGCTTTGTACGTTCAAAATCCAAAAGTTAACATATTCTTTGGATTTGGATTGAGTGGACGATGAGAGCCCACACCAAGAGATTTCGCATTTGCTCCAAAAAAAATATGATATCAGAATGAAAGTGGCTGCATAAACATATTCTTTGGATTTGGATTGAGTGGATTGGAAGTATAAAAACGTACACTATAGAAGAGAAAAATATTAGACCAAAGATGGAGGAAGGGGTGGGGGTGGGGGGGTGGGGGTGAAGATAAACTAAAAAGAATAACATTTCTGAGAAGAAGTGATGATGACATGTCTCCATACACAACGTTGCTGTCTCCTCCCCATTCACCAGAGGCATCCAATTGATGGCTTGCTATTTATCCATTTTCTGTTTCCTTTTGCTCGCTTGTCCTTTTCGTTTCTCTCTCCCTTTCACAAACACACACACATTGAAATAACTGGTAAGGTTGTTGATTTGTGATCTTGAAGTCAAGGGTTCAAGCTATGGAAACAGCCTCTTGCATGAAGTGTAAAGGACTGCGTACATCAGATCGTGAAGCGATTCGGCCCCTCCCCAGATCATGCGCAAACTGGAGAACCTACTGCACCGGAAAGTATATAAATGTATATAAATACACAGATATATCTATGTGTGTGTGGTGTTTGTATATATGTATATAAATGTATCTATATATACATGTGTGTGTATAAACACATATATGCAGCCCTGCTGGTCCTAATATTTTAATGCATTGCTTTGTTGTTTCTTTCTTAACTTTGCAATGGCATTTTTCTTTTGTTTTTCCTGGTAAGAAAATTTTCTTCTGGTTCACCTCGACCGCATAACAAACATTTCAAAACGCAACTCAGTTAGTATTTAGATGATAGATTAAATTAAAAAAATAAACAAGGTAAGATCACGTGGCTAATAGGAAAAAAATACTCTTCTGTTTAAAAAATATTGTCTTAACTTGTCTAGCTTGAACATAATTAAAAATGAACTATATTCAAATTAAACTAAATAAAAATTCTCAGACTAAGCCAATAGAAACTTCACCGCCATTTAATACTCTTTTAATTTTAAAAATATTGTCACAATTTGACTTAGACACCAAACCAATTTGGTCACTATTCCTAATATACAACTAATTATAGTAAAACTAAAATAGATAAATCATATAAGTGATAACTCTAAAGATTAATATATAAACTTCGACTATTAGCGATTACTGTTTTTGAAAAATAAACAATATTTTAAGTTAAACCAAAAAATAACTTTCGTAAAACATGGACGAAGGGCTCCCTTGTGAGGGTCAGGATCTCCTAACCGCCAAGTCCGTGACCCCCTCCGCGACCGCCCGACACGTGGCAGCGGGGTAGGGTGGTGAGGCTGGGTGCGGGCAGCCTCACCACCCCACCTCGCTGCCACGTGTCGGACGGTCACGTGGGCGGTCACGGGGAGGGGGTCAGGTGATCTCGTTCGCCCTTGTGAGCCTATGAACAGATACATATGCTCTCTTGGAATAAGTAAGAAACACCTCATGACACGTTACTATAATGGCGTAGAAATCTATATAGCAACAAAGGAGTCCTTATGGCATAGCTCAGTTCGTATTCGGGTTGAGACTTGTTCCAAGAGGTTAAGAGTTCGAATCTAGAAACACGCAGAATCTGGTGTTCTACTGCTACTAGGCTGAAGGCCTGGTTTATGGAAAAACACTTTGTGTATATCACTGTGCAAGTATTCATCCAACATAGGTGATTTGCATCATTTACAATGTTCTTTAGGACTGAGACAGTAGAGACCCTCCGGGCCAAGGAATGACATTTTGCTACAACAAAGAAAGTTACGACTAGTCAACATTAAAAACCTATATATCGCTAAATATTTGATTGGTGGATAATTGACTAGTCAGTCGAAGATGTATATTTTACAGTATCTCATCACGATATCACCACACGACCACAAGTAAACTCAAACTGCATACATAAGCCTTTCTCCACGGGATAGGATTCCCTCACCTCAAAAGAGTGCGGTGACGCGTGATCGCGCGATACGTGGCAACAAGAGGGAGTGGTGAGACTAGATGCGGGTGACCCTCATCTAGCCTCACCACTCTCCCTGGCTGCCAGGTCGCGCGGTCACAAAATGGATGAGGAAAGTGGAGGTTAGTAGATCTCAACCATTTCTCCACCACCACGACGACTACAGTCAAATGTTATAGTCATGGTCGTGATTGGAAAAAAAAAAAAAGAAGAAAAAAAAAACACCTAGGATCTGTTTCCACTCCCAGCAGAGAGCTACACACTTACCTACTCCACATGTATGTTACAATGGTGTGGGGTAGGGGTAATAACAAACCAGGCCAAACCGAATACTAAGTTTTCGAATTTGAATTCGTTTAGCTAAACGAACAGTTTAGCTTGGTTCGTTTAGATAAACGAACTTCAAAATTGGTTCGAGTTCAGCTCGGTAACACTATAACTGTTTAAACGAGTCAAATAGTTCACGAATAATTCAGCTTGTTTCAGTAAACGAACCCAAACAGCTGTTCGAATTCGGGTCGTTGACAAACAATTACCGAACAAATACGAACTGAACATAAACCAAACTCGAACCGTTCGGTTCGTTGAACAGCCCGAGGGATATATGTAACAGGGAAAAATATGAAATTTTGTGTTGTTAAAAACTTCAGGGTATCAGAGATTGAACTTCACAACTCATCTTGCAGCAAAAAGAAGAAGAAACGAAAAACAACGTGAGCTCATTAAGAACCAGATGCGTTAGAGAGCCTTTTAGATCAGAACCCAGAAAAGATGAGAGCCCAGCAAACATGAAGATTGAGCTATACAATTATACATCCTCGGAATGTTGAAATGAAGTCGGAATCGCCGAAAACCACTGGCTACAAGCTACAGTCTTGAGATAAAGCATAACCTCTAGGGGAGGGTGACGGCTGGTGAGCTCTCATACCCCGTGATGCCGATGATTCTGATCCGCGTGATTGGCTGCACAATTGGAAGATGAATTTTTCAAGCCAATGACGTTGCAAATGCAGCATTAGTCAGTAGGGATAACACAAGTATATATCAGTTTACACTAGGGGTGTTAACGAACCGAGCCGAACCGAATATTAAGTTTTTAAATTCGGATTCGTTTAGCTAAACGAACTGTTTGGTTCGGTTCGTTTAGCTAAAGAAACTTTAAAATTGGTTCGAGTTCAGCTCGATAACACTATAACTGTTTAAACGAGCCGAACAGTTCCTGAATAGTTTGACTCGTTTTAGCAAACAAACTCAAACATCTGTTCGAATTCGGTTCGTTTACAGACAATTACCGAATGAATATGAACCGAACTGGAACAGTTCGCAAACTGTTCAGTTCGTTGAACAACCCCAGTTGACACCAAGGACAAAAGCAGAAACCTGTGTTTGGGATAGGTTCTACATGTTTTTGGATGCCGTTCTTAATGATCTTTTTTAAGACAAACCCACAAACATACCCTTAGGTTCTGCCTCAAATTTCTGAATTTAGAAGCCTTTTCTATTAAGGCTCTTTAGTCACAAACTCAACATTTTATTTTACTCACTACAACAACAACATTACCCGATTGCTTTAGAGGCTTCCGTCTATGACGAAATATGGAGAGTCGGATGTACGCGACCATACTCATATGTTAGAAGCACACAGAGGTTGTTTCCCGATGATCCATAATAAAAATTGCGTCAAACTTTGTCGATCAACTGCTACTTCACAATATAAGAATCACAACAAATTTAGTGAGTCATTCTTATATTGTGAAGTAACAGTTGATCGACACAGCTTGACGCATCATTATGGGTCATCGGGAAACAACCTCTCTGTGTTTCTAATACATGGTTATGGTTGCGTATATCCAACCCTCATACCCTGTCATAGACGGGAGATTCTAAGGCAATAGGGTAATGTTGTTGATGTTGTTGTATACTCACTATTTAACATATATTCTTTACAGAAGCAAAGGAAAGATTGATTGTTCTTTCCTTTCCTTTCTTTTATGTGAGGAGTAATAGAGAATTTCAGGAAAACCTGTCGGTGACCAATGTTTCTTCGGTAGTTCTTTTTCTTTTTGTACTTGAAAACAATGACCTTCTTGTCTTTCAGCTGCACAAGAAAAGAAGTCATTTAGTTAAGGAAGCAGGAGAGAAACTATGACTGTGAAAGAGGGTGATGATGAGATAATGAGATGTACCTGCTCTTCCACCACAGCATGGACTGCTGCATTGGGCACCACGGGTTTACCTATATAAGAGCTTGTTTTTGTCCCAACCAGTAAAACTTTGTTAAGGATGATCTGCACAAAAAACATACGTGCAAACCAGTTCAATACTCACCAAAATCATTCACTGTGTATTTTATATTTCCAAAGAGATTCAGCACTTTTCTCCTTTGGCATGTATGCACTGACCAATTACCTAATCTAAAAAGAGATTGGGTGAAGAACCTTCACCCATGTATACACTGACCAATAACTTATAAGTGATTTCAATAATAAGACCAATAATGGATATCAGCAGGATTTTCTAATTACCTAATGTCCAAATCGAAGTTATCAAAATAAAGAAACACAGGAAGAAAGAGATCTAAGATCTGTATGCAACTAACTTCTCAAGTTCTGAAACTTTTGGACTTAGTTTTGAAGACATTCCGAAATCCTGTCATTTGGAACAAAAAACTCCCTGTTTTTGACATACTCTAGTGCAGGGAAAACACTATGTACAAACACTATGTAAAATCAGCCCCGTAGATTCGACAGCACTCTACCAATATTATACCCAGAACATACATCCTGATGCCCAAGCATGTTAAATCCTTTCCCACTTAGCATGGTCCTAGAAGGATTTGCTGACTAGGCACCGAAAAGAAAATCAGAATTTTGAAAGCTGAAAAATCAAAGAACAAATGCCTACTTTGTCACCAACATTTGCACCCTTGAGCCTCTGAGTGTAGATGTACCGGCCAGGAAAAACAATGTATTGTCGAGATCCAACCTACACAAGCACAAAAAGATAGTAAGAGAATTAGACAGACTCTCATCCAAGTTCCATCTTTGTACGATGTCTAAAGATATCTATACATACCCACATTTCTAGAGATATCTATCTCTGGGACTCTGTGTGTGTGTGTGTTTAAGGAAGACATAATCCAAGTGAAACATTAATTTACCATGGAAATATTAAAAGCTCCAAAAGCTATATATGGTACAGATATCACCACAGAAATCTTAAAAAGCTCCAAAGTTATAAATCGGACAGATATCACCAAGGAATATTAGATATACTACTCGCAACGGAGAGCAACAAAGCAAGACACCAACTCTTCAAAGACGGAATTCCATTCACATTCGTACATTCCAAGATTACAAACATGTGATGCACTAAAAACTCAGGTAACAAGACTAAAACTCAGGAATCACCAGTTTATGCACAAATGAAGTTTGTAACTTCTAAAGAACATAAAACTCAACCCAAATAAACTATTTCAACTACCCAGGGCATGTACCATGTGCTCTGTGTCTTGCAATTCCACAGAGCAAAGAGTTCAACAAAAAAAAAATTATCATCTGGGACGTCACAATTTCACTATAAAACTTCAATTGGCTACTTTAGAACCAAATTTAAACTCAACAAAACTTGAATTTCAAGAAAACATTTGGTCAAGCACATAAAGTACAAAACTTGAAAGCTCACCATAACAACAGCAAAGACTTCTTCGCGTCTAGGCTGCAGCCCTTCAACTGGAGTATCAAGAGCTTGGCTTTCAGAAACAACAGGGGACTTAATATCAGGCTCAGTTAGCACAGTTGCTGACTCAGTCTGGGAGAATTTTGGAATAAAAGGAAATGTGGGTGGTCTTATAGGAAAAGGGGTATGATTGAGGGAAAAGGAAGAAACTTTTTCTCGTAGACATTCAGAAACCAAAAAGGACGGTGATGGGGCAAGCTCGAGTGAAAAACTTTTGTGGGATAGAGATAGCTTTGTGGATAGAGAAGAACAAAGAGAAAGAGTCGCCATTGTCATAAGCTTGGAGAGAGGGAGTGTTTCTTTGGATCGCCTCCGTACTATCCTATCCACTGTCTTCCCACTCCAAAGAGACGAATTTTATTTTATTTTCCTTCTTTCGTTCTTTTTTTTCACGACTTTTTTTTTCTTTGATATACTTTAAAGGAAAAAAGCATGCCGGTCTAAAAAGAAACAAAAAAAGAAGGAAAATTTATTCTCTCTCCTAGGGCGAAAAATCCCTAGGCGATTCCCGACCTCTTTCTCCGGCGGGGAAACCCTGCTATTCTTCCCGTTTTTCTTCCTTGGATCCGTGAAGCATGGAAGTGGATGACACTGACATGCTTCGGAGTGTTGAAGAAGATGATTTATTGGCTCGTTCTGTCAAGAAACATAAGCGTCCTGCAGTGGGTGAACCGGGGTCACCGAACAGTGTGTTCAACGAAGCTCGGGTAGGGTGGGCTGAGTTACTTCGTTCTACTATGAATCCACCATTGGAGATATACACTGGGAAGGGGAGGATGATGACACTACACTGGACCTGCTGGAGGGCTATGACACCGCTACCATGGTTGATTCAGAGGGCATCGAGTTGGGTCAGGTCACTATTGATATTCCGCTGGAAGAATGCAAGAGGTTATGGACACCGTGGCGCAGGGCTCTTGTGATTAAGATCCTAGGTAAAACTTTCTCCTTTCGTATCTTAGAAAAGAGGGTCACGGATCTTTGGGGGTTGGGTAATTCGGTGAACATTGTTGACCTTAATCGGGGCTTTTTCGTTGTGCGATTTTATTCGGCTGCTCAGTATCATAATGCTCTTGAAAATGGTCCCTGGATGATCCAGGGACATTATATTACTGTGTCTAAGTGGCGACCTTTTCTTTCGACTAAGAGTGAAGTGGTTGAGAAAACGCTGACTTGGGTTAGGGTACCGGATCTCCCTCTGGAATTTTTCCATGAAGGAATGTTAATGAGGCTGGGAAATTTGTTGGGTAGGGCGGTAAAGGCGGATACTACGTCTCTAAAGGTCCAGCGGGGTAAATACGCCCGCGTGTGCGTCGAAGTTGATCTTCGTCAACAACTTGTGTCTAGAATACAATTGAATGGGCAATTATTCGAAGTGGAGTATGAAGGCTTGAACTTAATTTGCTTCAAGTGTGGTAAATATGGCCACACGACGGAGGACTGTGGTAAGAAAGGTGGAAACGCGGAGGGGGATACGAAGGAAGCGGGGGGCAGTGGCGTTGAAAACAGGCAGCTTGAGGCATTTGGACCATGGATGATTGCATCCAATTTAAGGAGAAAAAGAGTGGTGCAAAACTATGGTCGCAGACAGGAGAGCGTTGGCGCTGGGATGGAGACTTCAGGGGAAAATATAAAGCATTTGATGGGATTCAGGGGGATACCATTAGCGGGAATGAGAAGCAAATGAGGGGTTCCAGATTTGCCCCGTTGGGACCAGAGTGGGTGGAGGAAGCCTCAGAGGCTGAGGAAGATGATTTCCAAGATCAATTGGTGCACATTGCAGATAAGGGACCAAGTGTCTCCTTTAAAGTGACCACCAAAGAGAGTATGAAGAAAAAGGGAATACATGTAAAAGAACCACAGAAGGCAAGGGTTCAGCTGAGGAACCAAAGAAATTTTGAGGTGGGAATGGAGGAGGAGACAAGAGGACTGCGTGTTGCAAGGACTGGTGGGCGCGGTTCCTCTTCTAAGGGCAGAGGAGCACTTAGTAAGGGACGTGGAGGTGGTGGCAATTTTCGTCACCTACAAGACATAACAAACCAAGACAATCTGATGGCCTTGGGGGGTATACATTCAGGGAACTTTGATTTCGGACTGGCCATGTTTAATTCAATACAAGGTTGCAGCAACAAGTATGATTAATAGGGAACATATCAAACACCATCCTCCCGATATGGAGATGGGCGGCGATGGTTTTCACATGGAGACGACTGAACCACGAAATACGAGGGATATGTCGGACAAAGATGAATTAATTGGCCAGCACTCTTTTAAGGAGGATGTTGAAGGAAGTAGGAGCCGACCGGATGGGGTTAAAGACGGGTCAGAATTTTTACCCCTGTCTTGATGAAGATTCTTTCTTGGAACTGCAGGGGCGCAGCCTCCCCTGAATTTTGGGATGTGCTTGGTGACTTGATTCGTGTTAACGATCCAGACAATTTATTTCTGTGCGAGACGCGAGTGCAGAGTTCATACGCATCCTAGATCCTCACTCGTTTTCACTTTACGTGCTTGGTTGTGGTCGAAGCTAGAGGGTTCGCAGGTGGTTTGTGGTGTTTTTGGAAGGATACCGACGTCGAGGTGAAAATTATATGCTGTACGGCTCAAATGGTTAACTTGCGGATCAATAAGAGGGGCTATGCTACTTGGGTGCTCTCTTTGGTTTATGCTTCCCCAATCGCGGCGGTTCGCGATTTGTTCAGTGACTATGTCGAACTTATGGCGAATGTCATTAAGGGTCTGTGGTGCCTACTTGGGGATTTTAATCAGGTAACCACCCAGGACGATAAGGATGGGGGCGTCCTGTTGCGGGACACTCGGCACGTAGAATGCGGAGGATGTTTGATGTATGTAGGATGCAGGATGTGCACTTTTCTGGACATAGATTCACTTGGTCAAACAAGCAACTTGGAAAGTTTTTGATTCAACAGAGACTCGACTAATGTTGGGTGAATGACCGTTGGTTGGAGATGGGTGACGAAACGGATGTGGAGCACCTTCCCAGGATACAGTCGGACCATAGCCCTTTGTTACTCCGGATTGGTCTGCGGGCACGAACTAATGAGGTTCAGTCCTCTTTTCGGTTCCAGGCGACATGGATGGAGCATAGGCACTTCGATGAGTTTATGGGGCATGCGTGGGTGCATTTCCCTAATGACATCGTCCGTACTCTAAGCGAGTTCACGATTAAGATGCAAATGTGGAAGAAGGAGGTCTATGGGAATATACGTGCAAAGAAAAAGAGGTGTTTGGTGCGACTGGGCGGGATTCAGAGGGAATTGGCGCGCAGACCGTCCAATTTTCCTAGCCAAGCTCGAAACTGAAATTGCGGATGAGTATGCCATTTTATTGAGAATGGAGAATATATATTGGCAGCAGCGTTCCAAACTCAATTGGGTTACACAAGGTGAAGGTAACACTCGCCTTTTCCATAAATCTATGACAACTTGGAGAGACAAAAAAACAATTCGTATGCTAAAGAATGGTGAAGGTGTTTGGATTACTGATCATGACAAGCTGAAATATATGGTGAGGGACTATTTTGTGGATCTTTATGCCGATGGACCGACCCATTTCAACGGCGATGAGTCGTGGACATTCCCTCGGTTGAACCACGCTGCGCGTTGGAGTTTGAATCATATGCCAACGGAGAAGGAGATTGAGTCCGCGATCTTTCAGATGGGGCCCTTTAAGGCTGCTGGGCCGGATGGGTTCCCCCCTGTTTTTTACCAGCGCAATTGGGAAACCGTGAAAACCTCTGTGATCTCTTTTGTGGTTGAAACATTTCGGAGAAGACACTTCCCATCTGAGATGAACTTGGCACTTGTGTCCCTCATTCCGAAGGTGCAGAATCCGGAATCCATTACGCAGTTCAGAGGCAAAAGGTGATTAACCCAAACAGTTATAGTGTTATCGAGCAGAACTCGAACCAATTTTAAAGCTCGTTACAGTAAACGAATCGAGCCAAAAATTCGTCGAGCTAAATAAATTCAAGTTCAAAAACCTATTATTCGGTTCGACTCGGTTCGTATAGAGATGGGTTGCTTTTTTTTTTTTTCTATTTCTAGTCTCCAACTACCCGTTTTTACTAACTATTGGCCTTTGTCGAATGAGTAAAGAGAACTATAAGATGAATGTCTAATGGGAATTTGCCAATATTTTTAGAAGAAAGAGAGTACTTTTTATTAACTTATGTGTAAATTTAACATATATAAATAATACTATGAGACAATATGAGTAACTGTAACGCCTCTATAAGTATAAAGAGTTTTATTTTTTAACATAAAGAAAAAATATATATACATTGTGAAATCTCATTCTTTTAATCTCTTGGAAATAAGGTATGCTTCAATAGGTTTCAGATCAATGAAGCAGGTGGTTCCTTCAACCTAATTAATCTTTTTTTATGAACATACCTAATTATCTTTAATGTATATAAATTCTCTATATAGTTCCGTTTCCAATGGAGTTAAGGACACACTCTTCCTTGACTTTGAAATGTGATGGAATGAAGCAAAATGATTCACTAAATTGTCTGTGCTTCTTATATTGTGAAGTAGCAATTTATCGAAACATCTTGACGTAATTTTCATTATAGGTCATCGGAAAAGAACCTCTGTGTGTTTCTAGCACATAGGTATGGTTGCGTACATCCCACCCTCCCATACTCCGTCATAGACGGGAGATTCTAAGGCAATGAAGTAATGTAGTTATTGATGCTGCATATGAATTCTCTTTATGAATGATCATGTTCAAGAAATAACATAATATAGTGTAATAGCTGCATACATAACTAATGAAGAAAAGTCCGCGTTTGTTTCTACATGATAAAGATAAAAATAGTTATATAACTTTTCTTTCTATTTCCAATGGAGTCAAATCATTCTTTGACTTTAAAATATGATGGAATAAAGGAAAATGACTTACTAAATTGGTTACGCTTCTTATATTATGAAATAGCAATTGATCGACACAGTTTAACGCGATTTTCATCATGGGTCATCAGGAAACAACCTCTGTGTGTTTCTAATATATGGGTATGGTTGAATACATCCGACTCTCTATACATCGCTATACGCGGGAGCCTCTAAAGCAATGGGGTAATGTTGTTGTTATACAACTTTTGCCATATTTTGCGATAGGTCTTCACAGTGGTTTTGATCTTTAAACTGATAGCTTTTTGCCCCTTTCAACCAATTTCATAATCCAAGTTACCACATTCCTTTAAATATGTGACACTAATGCATAAAATTATAATTATGGCAAGTGGGTTGTCATTCTAACAACAGTTAGATTATACCTATGATGTGACATGTAATATACTTATGATGCGACTAAGTATGTCAACAAACCGAGTCAAACCGAATACTAGGTTTTCGAATTCGTTTAGCTAATCGAACTGTTTCGCTAAACGAACTTTAAAATTGGTTTGAGTTCGGCTCGACAACCTTATAACTGTTTAAACGAACCGAATAGTCCGCGAACAGTTTGGTTAATCCGAATACATGTTCGAATTCGGCTCGTTAATAAATAATTATCAAACGAATACGAACCAAATACGAACAGTTCGATTCGTTCAACAGCCATATATGCAACGTGTACTATAATTAAACATGACTTATATGTTATGGATTTACAAGATAGTATTGTAATGCAATATGTTTCCATTTCCAACGGAGTCAATGACACACTCTTCCTTGAATTTGGAATATGATGGAATAAAGCAAAATGACTCACTAAATTAGCTGCGCTTCTTATATTGTGAAGTAGCAGTTGATCGACATCACTTGACACATCATTATGGGTCATCGAAAAACAACATTTGTGTGTTTCTAACACACGGGTATGGTTGCGTACATCCGACCCCATATACCCCGTCATAGGCGGGAGCCTCTAAGGCAATGGGTAATGTTGTTGTTGTTGTTGTATTGTAACGTAATAACCATACCCGGATCGTCAGCTAGTCAATGACAGTCAACGGTTTAAAAATACCAGTATATTAAAGCACTGCAGTTCAGCGGCTTGGTGCCTAAGAATGGTTGTCCGGCCTCAGCAGCACTACAGTAGGGCAACATGACGCTCATATGACATCAATGAATCTAATAAGGTTTGCACCTCGGCATTAACTGTAGTATATGCTGCACGACGGACTACACTTGGGCAATGCTTAGCCATGCATTTCGGTAAGGCCAAGTCACGCATTTTCGGCAGGGCTCAGCTGTGTACCACAGCAGCTCGCGCACTTCAGCAGAAGGCAGCTGTGTACCACAGCCAAATGAATCCAATACGACAATACTTCGTGGGACCCTCAAACGGAGATACTTCTCCAATATATCGACTACAGCAATTTAGTCTTCCTAAACATGTCAAGGTCACAACGGTCGACCTACTAAGTCACATCAGCCGGACTACTGATCACATCAGCAGACCTACGACGTCCTAGGCTCTCTGTCCTAAACGAAGCTTCTTCCCCAAGCTATCACCGGAGTTTTTGGGGTGAGAAAGAAATCTATAAAGGTAAGGAGATCAAGACAAAGAAGGGGAGGAGACTTAACAACATACACACACCCCTTGCTCTTCGGCAAACACTGGGAGAACTTCTCAACTCATCTCTTTACATTATACTCACATTGAGATATGGCCCAAACTGACTTGAGCGTCGGAGGGTTTTTTCCGGGGTCGACCCCCCGGGACCTCTGACCTGTGCTACATTGTGCAGGATATTTGGTGCTATTCTAGCTACATATTATCAATTCCAGTTGACAGATTCTTTGTGTCAACTGACGAAGTTAAATCGAGGTCATCTTGACTCTTGATGAAGATCCGGCTTCATCATTTGGCGCTAGAAGGAGGGCCCCCTTTAAGTCCCTTAACCCAGAAAACGGCCCCTCAAAGCTCCTCTAGCAATTATTAAGGAGCCTTTCTAATCATCTTAGGAAGCAATCGAGAGAAAAATGAGTAACAGAGATAGTCAAGGGACCAAACAACCCATGACATCTGAAGGAGTCAAAAATCTTCTCAACAACAGACTGATCAATGCTCAACGGAGCCGGGGGAATCTTCAACCCCCTTGGCTTTCACATATGAAGAGCACATGCGAGCCATTCGCTATGTGGCTCAAAACCCGGAGGTTTTTCAAGCAGTAGTAAGGGAGATGAAGGGGAAGGCGCCTGCAGAAAAGTCCAGCGGACCCCGTTTCGATAACTCCCATCCACTGGAACACATGGAGTATTCTCCTACTCGGCCTGATTATTGTTCCAGACGTGAGGAAAGGCCTATGCCCAAAAGGAAGCGGCCAGAACAAAAGCCTAGCCACCATTAATCAAAAAGTTTTCCTGCCTCTCAAACATGGCAGGAAAGCGGGAGACAAGGGCAAAGCACCGTTGCAGGAAAGGTGCTCTGTTAGGATTTGGCTGGGGAGCCGAGGAGAGGAAAGGAATTCTCTGCTGGCCTCTAAGGCTTATATCCTTTCTTATATGAGGAAAAAATCCCTGGCAAAGGAACCAACCCGCCCCTCGCTGGGCCAATCTGTAAAAGAAACCATCAGCTGTACTGCCTCTATCATCACGATATTGCGCATGATACGAAAGATTGTAGACAGCTTGGGCAAGAAATTGAACACCTTATTGAGCTGGGTCACCTACAACGCTTCTATAATCCCAGGTATAGGCTTCACAACAGGCTAGACTTTGGTAGACCCCCTCCTGTGGGGGGTTGTAGACCCGGATATCACCAGGATTATCTAGGAGACACCGATTCGGATTTCGATAAGAGAGGAACCCAGACTTCTGAGCGTATAAGGCTGATCTAATGACCGTTTTGAATCGCGGTCTGATTCTTCTTCATCCGGAATTTCCCGGTCCTACATTATCAGAGGATCAACCTCTTATATTTAATTGGACCCCTTTTAAGTCACCATATGGTGCATAATTCATGGCTGTCAATCACCCACGATAGAAGTGGGGCCATACCCAGCAGGTCTGGAAGGTTGAGCAGGCCTCAACATCATTCTTACCCAGCAGGTCTGGAAGGCTGAGCAGGTCTCAGCAGGATGGGACAGGTTTCCCGATATTCTTACCCAGCAGGTCTGGAATGCTGAGCAGGTCCCAGCAAGATGGGACAGGTTTCCCGATATTTTTACCCAGCAGGTCTGGAAGGTTGAGCAGGTCTCAACATCATCTTACCCAGCAGGTCTGGAAGGCTGAGCAGGTCTCAGCAAGATGGGACAGGTTTCCCGATATTTTTACCCAGCAGGTCTGGAAAGTTGAGCAGGTCTCAAAATCATCTTTCCCCAGCAGGTCCGGGTGGCTGAGCAGGACTCAGCGGAACAAAACAAGTTCCCTCCATTTCCCCAGCAGGTCTGGGTGGCTGAGCAGGACTCAGCGAAACAAAACAAGTTCCCTATATTTCTTCCCCAGCAGGTCTGGGTGGCTGAGCAGGACTCAGCGGAACAAAACAAGTTCCCTCCATTTCCCCAGCAGGTCTGGGTGGCGGAACAAAACAAGTTCCCTACATTTCTTCCCCAGCAGGTCTGGGTGGCTGAGCAGGACTCAGCGGAACAAAACAAGTTCCCTACATTTCTTCCCCAGCAGGTCTGGGTGGCTGAGCGGGACTCAGCAGAACAAAACAAGTTCCCTACATTTCTTCCCCAGCAGGTCTGGGTGGCTGAGCAGGACTCAGCGGGGTGGCTGAGCGGGACTCAGCAGAACAAAACAAGTTCCCTACATTTCTTCCCCAGCAGGTCTGGGTGGCTGAGCAGGACTCAGCGGAACAAAACAAGTTCCCTACATTTCTTCCCCAGCAGGTCTTGGTGGCTGAGCAGGACTCAGCGGAACAAAACAAGTTCCCTACATTTCTTCCCCAGCAGGTCTGGGTGGCTGAGCAGGACTCAGCGGAACAAAACAAGTTCCCTCCATTTCCCCAGCAGGTCTGTGTGGCTGAGCAGGACTCAGCGGAACAAAACAAGTTCCCTACATTTCTTCCCCAGCAGGTCTGGGTGGCTGAGCAAGACTCAGCGGAACAAAACAAGTTCCCTACATTTCTTCCCCAGCAGGTCTGGGTGGCTGAACAGGACTCAGCGGAACAAAACAAGTTCCCTACATTTTTTCCCCAGCAGGTCTGGGTGGCTGAGCAGCACTCAGCGGAACAAAACAAGTTCCCTACATTTCTTCCCCAGCAGGTCTGGGTGGCTGAGCAGGACTCAGCCGAACATGATAAGTTCTCTATATGCCCACCTCGGAAAAGTCAAAAATTTTGACATAAGTTTTGCCAACATTTCAACTCAGCCAAACTAAGAAACCAAGCGTGAAAGCAGAAACTTGAGAGATACACCTATGGCCGAAGATAAATACTTGCAAACTGAGCAAGTCAGATTGAAGGCCAAAAGCTTACAAACTATAACCACGGGGCAACTGGAAAGCAAATAAGAAAGAACTGCGCAGACTAGAAGGCCAACACCCGCCATCTAAGGAAAAAGAGCAAGATTAAGCTTCAAAATATTAACAAATCAGAAGGCAAAAAAACAGACTTTTATTGAATATGGAATCTGTTACAACTACAAGTTGTTTACAAGGGAAAATCCTGTTCGACTACGAAATCTTCTCCTATAATTCGAAAACTCGGCAATCTGGATACAGCCTCGGGCTTGGACTATGAAGAGCAGCGAAAGGTCCTTATCCAGGACCAGGTAGACTTCTTGGCAATCGTCCCCTCTATGGTTACATGGCAGAGGAAAAGTTTTGCGGCATTGTTGCCGTGCTACACCGCCACCATACCTTGAAAATGGCCTACGAAGAATGTAATCGCAATTGTTTCTTGCTTCACTGGAAGAAAAGAAGTTTGTGCGATTACAAAATAGCAAAGCGGAACCTTCGCTGAAGAGGGATATGTCGAAGGAGAATCCTCGTCATGAAATGACAGAGGCGCTAAAGCAAAAGATACGACGATAACCGAAAAAGGGTTACAGGAAAGGGACAATCTCTGTGAGGAAAGATTGTTCCCATCAGAATCAAATTGTTTAGGAAAGAACTGAATCTCACAAGTATTTTCCAGATTCTTGAGACATAAAAGGGCAAACATATTTCGGAAATTCATACATGGAGGAGAAGGATCGGATTGAAAGGAAGAAAGGAAAGAGATGCCGACATAAAAGATGAGGAACTCAAGCGAGGGACGAAGAAGGAAGAGGTAGAAGCCTCTCTATTTATAGGCGGGGGAAGAAAAAAGGACACCTTTTCGTTTTAAATTTGAAATTCAAAAAGGCGGAGATTCACGTATCTCCCTCCCTCGGGGAACGGGATCGACAAAGAAGCAATAATGGAGCATCGGAACCACCACCTGCGAAGAAAGCAGGCGAAAAAAGATAAAACATGTGGCTAAAGGGGTTGGCCACGACATAAAGACAAGATTTGTATGCCTTCGCAGTTCAGCTCAGCCACACAAAATCTGGGGGCAAATGATAAACCATACCCGGATCGTCAGCTAGTCAATGACAGTCAGCGGTTTAAAAAGCCCAGTATATTGAAGCACTGCAGTTCAGCGGCTTGGTGCCTAAGAATGGTTGTCCGGCCTCAGCAGCACCACAGTAGGACAACATGACGCTCATATGACATCAAGGAATCTAATAAGGTTTGCACCTCGGCATTAACTGTAGTATATGCTGCACGATGGACTACACTTGGGCAATGCTTAGCCATGCATTTCGGTAAGGCCAAGTCACGCACTTCGGCAGGGCTCAGCTGTGTACCACAGCAGCTCGCGCACTTCAGCAGAAGGCAGCTGTGTACCACAGCCAAATGAACCCAATACGACAATACTTCGTGGGACCCTCAAACGGAGATACTTCTCCAATATATCAACTACAGCAATTTAGCCTTCCCAAACATGCCAAGGTCACAACGGTCGACCTACTAAGTCACATCAGCCGGACTACTGATCACATCAGCAGACCTACGACGTCCTAGGCTCTCTGCCCTAAACGAAGCTTCTTCCCCAAGCTATCACCGGAGTTTTTGGGGTGAGAAATCTATAAAGGTAAGGAGATCAAGACAAAGAAGGGGAGGAGACTTAACAACATACACACACCCCTTGCTCTTCGGCAAACACTATGAGAACTTCTCAACTCATCTCTTTACATTATACTCACATTGAGATATGGTCCAAACTGACTTGAGCGTCGGAGGGTTTTTCCCGGGGTCGGACCTCTGACATGTGCTACATTGTGCAGGATATTTGGCGCTATTCCAGCTACATATTATCAATTCCAGTTGACAGATTCTTTGTGTCAACTGACGAAGTTAAATCGAGGTCATCTTGACCTTTGGTGAAGATCCGGCTTCATCATAACGCAATATAACTATAAATAGGAAAGGAAAGCATAAATTGGTGGGGGGGGGGGGGGGGGTCGGGGGGTGGAGCATTTACCTTTTAGCTTGGTGGCTTGGTCTGGAGTAAGCTTAGCGGAGAAACCGTTTGCAGCAAATCGATAAACATAACCAAGTGCCGCCTCTGCCAATTTTTGACTATTTTTCCACATTGCCATAGAGGTCCAGAATCGTCAAATTACAAAATGCATTAACCCATGTATGACATCAATGTACATACATATACATATACATATACAAACACATACACACAACATAAGCCTCCGCACGTGCAAGTGTGTTATTTGAAAAACTTGCCAAGCAAAAATTGTGTATGTTGTTCATGCACTTTACAAGTCACAAACGAAAACAAAAAAAGAAAAAGGTAACAATATTTTTTCATTACTTCATTTTGACATATAGGGACCAGCATATATACCTAGTCATAGTTAGTTTCAGTATTTCTTATTATTCATTGATGATTTCTCTCGTAAGACATAGTATACTTCATGAAACACAAATCCGAAGTCTCAGAAAAATTTATCCATTTCATTCACATGGTTCAAACACAATACAACATCAAAATTCAAATCCTACGCTCAGATAATGGCCAAGAATATGTGAACGAGTCTTTGAAATCATTCTTCCGAGATAATGGCATGATATATCAAACAATATGTCCAAATACACCTCAATAGAATGGTGTAGCCGAAAGAAAAAACCGCATCATCTTTGAAATGACACGAGCTGTGTTGCTTGAGTCACATGCTCTTAAACACTTGTGGCCCGAAGCTGTTGTTACTTCAGTCTACCTCCTGAACCGACTACCCACAAAAATCAACAACTATTCCATTATCCCAAACTCTTATCCCTCGTATTTTTGTTTGCTCCGTGTTTATACATATCCCGAAAAAATGAACGTTCTAAACTAGACTCCTGTGCCAAGAAGTGTGAATTCGTAGGGTATGTTGTCCACCAAAAAGGCTACCGGTGTTATAATCCTATCACTCATCGAGTCTATGTCACAATAGAATGTGTATTCCTTGAGTCTGAATATTTTTTTGATACCCAGCGGAAGGAATTGAATGAGTCTTTAGATTGGTTACATAGCTTCAGTTGCGCAGAGACTGTCCAACGAGAACGAGCAGATGACGTCATTGAGCAAACCTCTTCCAATGAAGGAATGGCCAACGAACCAGTTGCCACTACCGATGAGTCACCTTTGTTGGATGTCCAACAAAAGTTGATAATCCGCACCCCCACCCTCACCGCCAATGCATCTTTTATGGAATTTCTTAGGACCAAGATGCTATTATGTCATTATCTGTCATTTGAGTGTCAAGCAAACATGATATTTTGAGTTGGCAGACTAATTTTATTCTAACGGCCAATCCATCTATGAACATATAGTACTTTTTCTATGACACTTCACTATCCATTAATGGAAATAAAAGTGTCATGCAAAGATCCATCAGGATTCCAAGTTTGACGTGTTACTATGAACTACAAGTCCAAGAACACTAAATCTTAATTTTCTAATTTTCTATGCTTCGTCTTTAATGGTATGAAATTAGTCTATCTAATTTCATACTTAATACCTAGTCATGTCTTTACATATCATGGTTTGATTTTCTTTCTTTTGTACGTGGGATGGAGTGTCACATGAAAGATTATGCTGGGCTATAATCTTATGTTGAATATATATGAACAATATAAAAAAAGCAAGGAAATGTTGTTGTTTTGTGACCTTGAGGTCACAGGTTCGAGCCGCAGAAACTTGCACAAAGTGTAAGGTAAGGATACGTACATCGGATCGCAAAGCGATCCAGCCCCTTTCTGGAACTTATGCAAACGTAAGAACCTAGTGCACCGAAAAGGGCAAGGAATAGATATACCTTTGAAGAAGAGAGGTTAAAAGTTGGATAGCATAGTGTTTCTCGTCTACACCATGGGGTGGTTTGAGAGTGTAGACCATGTAGACCTTTTTTGGCAGCAAGGGTTGGACTTGGAGATTGTGCATCTCCCGTAGCCACATTTGCTAAGAAAGACTAGGATAAAACTAGCAAAATTAACATCCCATTTTCCATGAAAACATTGTGTTTTCCCTTTCACCTTGAATGGGGGGAATTTAAATTAAAATACTTCTTGTTTTTTTTTCCTTTTTTTTTTGGGGGGGGGGGTGGGGTTTCGATTACATTAAGAGAAGAAATGGAGTATTTAGGAGAGGGTGGTTTCAATAGTCGAAGATCATATGTAGATCCCGCTTCTTTTCCTTATACTAATACATCAGTCTCCTTACGATGTGTATTGCGTCCGTAGTTGACCGTCCTAGTATGAAACCAAATTGGTTCACTGTAACCTGAGTTTCTCTCCTAATTCTAGTGTCGATCACTCTCTCTCATAACTTCATAGTATGGCTTATCAACTTAATCCTATGTAATTCCCACAACATTGTGCGTCTCCTTTGTTCTTATATAGATGGACCACGAAATTCCTCCATTAATCTAGCATTTTTCATGTTTTGAAAATAAGGTTGAACATAGTTGTTAGCCATTGAACTCCTTCCTCTCTCAAATACTTCCACGCCTCAATAGGTATGTTACCGAGGCCAACTGCCTTAGTTCTTCTCATCGTCCTAAGTGATCTCATCACATCTCCTTATGTAATTATCCGACAGTCGCAGTTATTATGTTGTCTTTTTTAGATAATGATGATTTCTTTTTCTTTATGGTCGACCCTCCCACCGTTGAAAAGATTGTGTAAGTATGTCTGTCATTCCACTTGATGTCTTGTTCTTTAACTAAAACACGTTCATCTTCTTCTTTTATAAACTTTCCGCTTCTTAGGTCATGCCTCTTTCGATCCTTAAGTTTGTCAATCTTGAACATATCATGCTCTTCACCCTTTGTTTCTAGTCTTTCGTACATCTTTTTATAGGTTGTGGTCTTTGCCTCCGTTACTGCCTTCTTTGCCCCCTTTCTGGAGATTTTGTAACTGTCCTTCAATCTCGCTTTCTCCTCTCTGTCTGTTCAACTTAACAACTCTCTAAAACTCCTTTGTTTATCCATTATTTTTTGTTGCACATCCTCGTTCCACCACCACGACTTTTTATGTACCGTTGTTTTTCTTGTTGCTACCCCAAGAGTTTCTCCCGCCGCGTGAGTAATATTAGTCGACATAGCCTCCCACATCTGGTACGTGCTCTCACCCAGTCGATTTGATGTCGTGGAGATGACCTTGTCTATAAATATGCTAATTTTTTCGTCATTCAAACTTCTTCATCGAATCCTAGATGGGATTTTCCAACCCCCTTGCTCAGTTTTTGGCTCAATGTTATAACTACCACGAGTAAACGGTGTTGCGTCACTGCTGCCTCCTCTAGTATAACCTAGCAGTCCCTCCACAACCGTCGGTCTGCACGCCTTATCAAAAAATAGCCGACCTGCGTGTTACGTCCTCCGCTGCTAAAAATGATCAAATGTGATTCTTTTTTCTTAAAGGACGCGTTCGGAATACCTAGGTTATGGCCACCACAAGGTCTAGCAGATCCCTATCTTGCTCCTTTCTATCTCCATAACTAAACACGTCATGTGCTGATTGAAACCCATCGGTATCCTTTCCAATGTGTCCATTAAAATCTCTTCTTATACAAATTCGTTTCTCTCTAGGAATTGACTTCAACACCACATCTAAGCAATGTCAAAGCTCTTTCTTCTCATGATCTCCTAGTCCCACTTGGCGTGGCGCAAATCACTGTTCCTATCTCCTTGTTTAGTACTAACTTCAGCACCATAACTATATCATTATATTTTATCACATCGATCACGTTCGTGTGCAATTCTAACTTTACTTGAAATCCTACCACATTCTTGGTCTCATCGAAATCCGAATACAATAATTTATATCTATTACACTCTTTACCTTTATTCTCTTTCCATCTAGTCTCTTTGAGACATGCTACATCCATCTTACGCCTCTTAAATACATCTACCGCCTCCAACAATTTACCACTTACGGTCCCTACATTCCAAGAGACTACACATAAACTATCCTCCACTTCATTTTCCTTACCTACATCCCTCTGCAAGGCCCCAATCATGGAGTTTGTCTAGGGTATTCATTCTATTCCAACATGCAATCCGTAGGATTACAGCATACCGTGGAATAGAGTGAATACCCCAGACAATTGACCTCTAGGGAACTAAGGGCTGGTGGATTTGGATTGCCTTTGCTGCATCTTTGAGAGAGAACTTATTGTTTGGAAGCCAACACCATTCATCCGAACCATGTTTTCTTCGCACCTGGTTATAATCCATACTGAATCTTCTTACCTCCTCATCCCAACCTCTTCCAAATGGAATTCTCCAGTTTTTGTTGGCTAGGACAAGTGACACTCTAGCATTGTCTGGAATGTGTAATTTCCTCTTCAAGCCAGCGTGTTTCGTACCTAGGATACCCCAAGGATGCCAAGGGTCATTCCAAAAGGAGTTAGTTGTTTCATAGGGCAATTGAAACACGTGATCATCTATTTTTTCAGTATTCCTTTTCTACCCAAATCTGGGGATCTGTCCTCCTCCAGATTCATTCTACCTTTAGAGGTAGAAACTGGCAGGATATTTTGGACACTTGCAAGGTTTCTAACTGCTGGCAGTCAAAACTGCAACAGAATCTGGCTTGCCTTAGGTTTGCTACTTCATTGTATCACATCTGGAGAGAACGAAATAAAAGGATCTTCAGTCATGAAAGAGAAGACTTGTCCATCATCACCAAAGAAATACTTGACTGTCTTTCCTTCGCGGCAACAAATTGGAGAGGGCACAAATGCACTAGATTCAACTGGGAACTTGCGTTGGCGTTAAAGCTCCCAGTAAAAATCTTCACTAAAAACATAGCGCCACACGATATTCAAATCAAATCAAATCAAATCATACCAGTATATCCCAACGGTAGCAAGCTATCGTTGGGGTCTGGGAAGGGTGAGAGACAGGAAAACAATACCCATATCCCAAAGGATAGAGAGTTTGCTTCCAGTGAGACCCCGGCTCTATACGTATCTGTACAACGCCACACTATATTATCCAACCTAATAATTGAACTTTCCACTCTGACAATCTCACACTTTCCACATTTTGTTGTTCCTTATATATGCATTTCCTTTTATATCCATATCTGCCGGTTGGTTTTATTTTGCAGGTCAGATTCTGGAGTTACCGAATATGGCATCATCGTTTGATGACTATGTGGCTCCTCTGCTGGATTGTTTGGCGGCACATCAGGCAAGGAGCACAGAAGAATGACTGTTCAGGGCTTTCTCTTACGCAAATCGATTGGAATGGTGCAGTCTCATTTTGTAGCATAGTATGGTGACATTTGGATTGAGGGCAGACTACCGCTTACTTTTTGCTCGGTGCTATCTATGAAGATTGCGACACTGGTTTTGATTGGGGCAGAAGTCTACCTACGAGGATTCGTCTTGGGCTGAAATTCGACATGACTGCTGTTATTTTGATGCTTCATTTTGTTCTATTATAAGTTAAGTTTAGCAAAATGTACTTAACTTTGTCTTGCTTTTGACTGTGGTTATCCTTAACCATATTTTGCTAAAGGTCGGTAATAGACTAGTGTGCATATTGTAAGCTGCTAAGGATCCACTAGCAACCTCCCCTCTTTTGAATTGATTGAAGGAAGGTCTTGTTAAGAAATCAAACGAGATCACTGCAAAACGGCCAGCAAAAAAACAAAACTTGATCTCCGATTTCCTACTAAGGATCCATGTTGTTCGTTTAATTCGACAAAAGAAATCAAAAATTACCTCCGTAGATTCGAAATCTGCAGATGGAAGAGGTGCAAAATCACGAACACCCTCTGTCGGTATCCACACGAACGCTTCCGTCCGGAGTGCTAGCTCTTCAAACGGCGCGGCTGAAGAACTCGGTTTTTCACAAAAACGATTCTAGGGTTTCGTTTTCTGTTGGTTTTCGTCTGTCTTCTCTATACGAGATACGCAGATATATATACACATATATGGACATCAAAATCCGAGTCCCAATCGGATTAGTTGATGCCAATCAAAATCCATATTAAATATGGATTCTATCAGGATATTCAAAATCCATATCAGATACGGATTCTCTCGTTATTATCCGATAATGCATATATATATATATATATATATATATATATATATATATATAATCACCAAAAAAACAAAAATCATAATAATAATAATTAATATCCAATATTAATAAAAGCGATAATAATAATAATAATTAATATCCCATATTAATATTATTAATATTATTAATCTCAGCCATACGCATTCTTGTGTGTGACCCGATAGGCCCATATTAATTGGTAGTTGATTAAATCTCTATTAACCCAACAAGTCGTAATTGGCCTCTAGCAAGGCATTACGACTACCCAATTAATACGAGTACAATCCAATTACCCTAATAATAGCACATGCATTAATCCCTTTGTCACACGATATCTAGTTTGAACATAAGTCATGGTCAACTTCATACTTATATTGTTCAAACATATGATTACTCGATCTCTAAGTAGACTGATAAAACAAATGATATTGATCACGCTATCAATTCATTTGAGCACGGTCATGCATTTCACAGTCTCACTAATCGAGGGGCCCAAAGATATCTCTCTCAAAAGAGAGAGACAAATTCTATCTTGATTGTTCAATATCCTCTACATAATTTCTATCACATTCAATCATGACCTTTATTATTATCCAGTTACGGATAACGTTTGATCATGTCAAAATATAATAGTCCTTATGTTGGAAACTATGACAATCTCAAGTCAAATGATTAAAACATGACTATCATGAGATTTACTTATGACGCTAATCCATGTAGTAATCTCATGATGGGTCTATCCAATACACTGTTCTCTAACAAGTATCTATGAGATTGATTCGTATCACCATACACAATCATCTCATGATTATCAAATCAATACTCATACTGATTATAAATTATTTTATCTCTATAACAATAATGAATCAGGGACATATATCAAAATTGTGTAAGATACTAACCAACAATAATGATAATAAAACCTCTTTTATTAATAATAAATGTATAACATAAATATCCAAATCATGGCCTAGGGCACATACACTAACTGGTCTTCGAAGCTACAGATCGCACCAGATGCGAACACCCCAATCCCCAAATTCTAGTTCTCTCCCCAAGACTCAGAGGCCTCGGAAACACAAAACTGCAGTATCGCCGACGGCAACCAAAGGAAGAAGATGCTATTTGAAGTGGGTTCTATACTGCTGTACAATTGGGACGGAATTTTCTGAAAATAAAAGCAGATCTTTTAACAGAAAAACAAAGTGAAAGAGAAAAACGTGTATTCTGGCAAATGGGTTGTGAAGAGTCTGCTATTTTCAGAAAGAACAGAGCCACTCAATCAACTCTTAAGAGCTATAATAAGTAGATGAAAAGAAGAAGAAGAAAAACTGAAAAACCCTCCATGCAATTTGTCAAGAAAGTGAAGTCAAATCCAAAAAGTGACAGAAAACAAAAAAATGTCCATCAAAAGATAGAATCTTTGATGCAGCACCCGCTATCCCTTTTGTGCAAATGTGGTATCTCTATCGCCCTCTCCTGCAACTATATACCACCTTGCACTTCCTCCTAGCATTAAAAGACAGCATAGTGTCTGTGTGTGTAAGAGATGTATGCATACTGTCATTCCTCCTCCATCCTAGGATGCAGGGGGAATGATCGGGAAGTTCGTCAACATGGGTTTTCAGCAAACCAAGGAATGCTTAACTAGATCAACCAAATGTAGGAGGAATGCTCGGAAAGTTCGTCAAAATGGTTATTCATCAAACCAGGGAATGCTTAACTAGATCAACCAAATCAACCTAAGATCACCTGAAATTTTTAATTGTGCACTAGAAGACCCGGACATGAACGGTCAAGCACTCGTCTAGTCTGCCCTAAGCATCCTACTGATGATGTTATCATGCAACTTTCTCTTTTCTTGAGAATCGACTATTGGGTTAAGGATGAAGCATAATTACTTAATTAGCATATCATTATACCTTTAGAGATACGACCACCTCAAAGGGTGAGAGGAACAAGACATGAACCTCAAATGATGTACCCAGTTTTCCTTTTGTTCCTCTTTATGACCAAAACAAGAAATGGACAACTGAAGTAAGGCTTAGCAAATTACAAAAAAAAAAAAAAAAAAGTAATGCTTAGCTGGAAGAGCAAGGAATGCACTAGCCGAATAAACTTCTCCAAGTAATCAAGAATCAAGCTCAAGACCAAATCTCAGGAGTTCTATACGCGATAAAACAGAAAGAAATTTTGAAGAAAAAAAAATAAATACTTGTTTTTACATCATGATAGTGATTTTGTAACAGAGCTTGCTCTGCTGTAACAATGGATGTCGAATTTCACTTGACGCCAGATGATTTTATGCCATGACGCTTGAAAAATTCTCTGAATCCATATGCACTTACGTCATAGTTGAACTGGAAAATCAAAAGAAAGGGAAGTGAGAGCAGTTTCTCAATGTGGTGGAACCAAAAAAAAATCCTTTATGTCAATTGGAGTTGATGAGAGTTCGTAATATACACTCACTAGAATCACAATTATTTGAGCAAATAAATTTGGAAAAGTAAAATTTTAAGATCGGTTTTAAACTGGGAAAGAAGCCCTTAACTAATTATATTATACAATAGTATCTCTCTCTTGTCCAGCCTGCCAAAGACGAACTGTTGCCCAATTTTCCTTGTCTAATCCACTCCACAAAAAGAATATTTTCCACTTTTCAGTTCTTCTATTGATCTTTCAGGGAAAAAAAAGTGAGAAAATTCTAAATTTGAGAAAGCTCAATTTAAGATCATTTTGTAGAACAGGAAAGAAATCCCTTTTTTTTTAGTCAGGAAAGACACCCTAGTTAATTACTTATCAGTATAATGTTTCCGTCAGCCTCCCAAAGAGAACTGCTACACCTTTTCCCTCTCCTAATCCACTCCACAAGCAAAAGGTTTCCTCTTTTCAGTTCTTTTGGTTTTGAGTAATTCTATTGATCTTTTAATAGTAAAACAATGAAGCAGAAATTTCAAGAGTTATATATAAATAGATAAAAACAATAGGAATTAACTTTTGTAGATACTAAAGCTACATATTATTAACCACCAAGATTCTATATTGAACTTGATACCAACATTTAATGATACTGCATTCAGGCAGTTAGTGGCCATGCTAATGTAGAGTTTAGAACAGAGTAAATAATGCATGTTGTTCTTGCTACAAGTTCAATTCACAGAACTAGAGGAAACAGCATGAACATTGACATGCTGGTGAAGTTATAAATGGAACAACATTACCACTTACAGGAAGAACTTGTACAGAATATTTTGTCACATTTGGATCAACCACCTTTCCTTGATTTGCTGCCTGATGAAGGAGAAGATTTAGGTTATCATAACATACTACGGAATGCTAGGACTATCAATGAGCGAGACATGTCAACCATGCATAAAGTGATTGAAGACTGGACTAAACTCTAGTAAAAACCTAAGCAAGGACCTATCCAACAGGAGTTGCCGTCTACGGATATTTAACCAGGAATTCAGGATTTAGTAGTTCCACATGTATCTTAACCAAAGACTAATGAAGAAGGCCGATATACCTAAAGTGAAAATTTTCCAACACGACATGGTTAAGGAATTATGTATTCCTACGACCAATAAATACAAAAACCTCCTTCTAATGGTAAAGTTGGACTCTCGGTCATCAAAGGAATTTATGTCAAAAAAAATCTCTGACAGTTGCCGACCCCTGCTAACTGTAACTTACTAGACAATCTCGGCTTCCAGGGACCTACTTACCTTGTGTCTTTAAACATTGTGGCGGAAACTCCTTTCGCTTTGAAATTCCAAGTTATATAAGTCTTTTGGTCAGGTAGCAAGCTAACTACAGAAAGTTAGGGAGTCCTCAAATTGGGGGGGAAGGGTATTACATGTTGAAGAATATAAAAAACACTGGTAAGAAAATGACTGGTTAGTTATGCAGATGCTAACAGATGCTAATCATTCAAAACATTTTCCGGGTGATTACGTTCAATCTTGATTCTGTTTCAATCATACAATTGCTATCATGGAATTTTATAGCTCCACCTTAATGAGAAAGTTTTTACCTACTTAACAGGAAACACAACCTCTCTTTCAGTTCTGAGCATTTCCATATGCAGTACATTTCACTTACAAATGAGAAGTCACAATTCATTGGCAAAAAACATAAAAGAAAACCTGATAAGGAAGTACACTTACTTGTTCTGGGCTATGAAACATCTCTATAAAGGGATATTCTTTCTTTTGCCGTGTTATGCAAAAACCTGGATACTTTGGGCACTCAACCTGTAGAAAGACAAATGTGGCAGCATGAATCAACTATTTGTGGAGGCTGCACACAGAAATATTATGATTCTCCTATTGGTTTCTTTAATATTTTGATCTTCAAATCAGATATATTTCACTAATCAAAACAGGTCTTTATTGCTTATTGTGGCCTACTGCACTAAAGCATTCACAAGAAGTGGATAACCCACAGAAGATATCCACATGCATGCCTATTCTGATAATTCACAAGACAAAAGGAGCAACACAAACAAACTTTCTCACAAGAAGCGGATAACCCACAGAAGATATCCACATGCATGCCTATTCTGATAATTCACAAGACAAAAGGAGCAACACAAACAAACTTTCTGGTAGAAGATTTTATATACGAGAGAATATCGAAACTGCAAGTGTTTGCAGCTCAATTAGCATCAAGCAAGAGATGCCACTTCATATATACCTCCTACAGAAACGGCATTATACCCGCTTGAACTTATTGCCCCAAAGTATTTCCTAGCAGTTCTAAAAATTTGTACTTTGCTCAGATTAAACGTCTAATTCCTAAACAATGCTAAGCCATTTGACATGTGGGTAGAACTCCACATGCATCCATTTGAACTTAGATCACAGAAAACCTGGGAATAGCAACTTACACGCATGAATTTCACATTTGGATAGAACTCCGCAGCAGCTTCTTCCAGCACTTTGTCAAGATGTTTAGTAAGGTTACATCTACACAACATGACACCAGAGGATTATGCTAAATTTAATTTAAGCCAAAAAATGAAGGAACACTGGCTCAGAAGTACTTGATGGTAAATGCAACAACTACAGGGTAGCCTTGATGCAGCAGCTGGACAAACTCACGCTCAGAAGTAAAATGAATAACCCTTGACGGCCCCAGATCCTTCGGATAGCCAGTGTAGTACCTTCAGCAAATATGCAGTATAAAGGATGAAAAAGTGTGATGGAAAAGGTTTGACAAAAATATCACAAAAGCAACTTAAACAATAGGCAAGCAAGTGTGGCTATAATTTTGACATCTCATTCGGCCTACAAGTATGTCATATATTCTTGAACAAATGATAAACCAGCAATTCATAGAACCAACTTTCATTGTAGACCACCCAACAACAACAACCCATTGCCTTAGAGGCTCCCGCCTATGGCGGGATAGGAGGGGTCGGATGTACGCAACCTTACCCATGTATTGAAACACAGAGATTGTTTTTGGATGACCCATAATGATGCGTCAGTGTAGTTAATCATACAACTTAGTGAATCATTTTGTTTTATTCCATTGTGCTCCAGAGTCAAAGAAGACTGTGTTTTTGACTCCATTGAAAATGGAAATAAACCTTCCTTATAGAGTATCTAGAATAAATAGAAGCAGACACGCCCAGCAGCTATACTGATAAAAAGTTAATAAGAAAGCACTGATTAATTGAGGAATGTGATCTTCTTTTTCCAGTCTCGGGAAACCTACTCCTCAAATACTCAGGCTAAACTGATACTAGAAAAACTCAGCCTAAACGCAAAAGAAGAGGATGCCAACACTGATAAGAAAACAAGAGATCACCACTAAAGTTCCAGGAGACCTGCATCAATACTTACATTTAAAGAAATCAGATGCCATACAGATGGTCTCACTGGAAGCAGACTCTCTATCCTTTAAGATAGAGGTATTGTCTGCCTAACACTTACCCTCCCCAGACCCTAACGATAGCTTTTGCTGTCATTGGGATATACTGGGTCCGGATGATGATGATGAGATGCCATACAGATATTAGGATATTGTATCATCCTAGCATGTGTATGCATCATATCAGATGCCAATTATCTAACTGAACATCCCATCGCTCCGGTAAATATAGTACCGTAATTAGAAAAGCAAGGGTCCTATCCTCAAAAATCTTAAAGTTAGAGACATAAATTAGCCCAACAAAAGAATTAAAAATAATAAGAATAATTTGAACGCAAAGAAAAACTGATATGGCAAAACAACCATGAAACTTACTTGGAGGTTGCTCGCATTGAATTTAGCAAGTTATGCATGAAAGAAGAATGCTCCATTAACTAGAAATCAGATGACTACTCCAAAATTCAATGGACGGATGATCCTGAATCATCAGACGGGAGAAGCAATGAGGATGAATCACATGTGTCATGTGAACTATCGTATATAAAAAGACAGAACTGCACTGAAGTAAACAATGGCATGTAATAACACTACTTAAATATGAAGAGAGAAGAGAAGCAATTAGACAACATGTAATTAAATTAAATTGTAAGTAACAAATGAAAAAAAAAATCAAGAAGGAATATTGCTAGGAAATGATGAACATAGGCAACAAACCGACAAGTTTCACTTTAATAAACCTATGTTTCATCATCCAATGTGTGATCAAAATTTGACTTCACTCAGGCATAAACACAAACACTTGACACACAGTCAATGAAGAGAAACTGATTAAGCCAAAGAAATAAAAAGAAAAACTTTCAGCAGAATCAAGAAGAATCAACAAACGGGCCCTTACAGATGCAAATTGCAGAGTTCTCTCGAAATTCTCCCTATACCGCAGTTATATAAGGACCCACCAAAGGAAACACAAAAGAAGTTTATAGTTTAATGAAGAAAATGGAAAAGGCTCCGATTTTTGTGAAGGATGACAATCAGGTAAGTTTTAAGAGACATCCATTTGGTTGTCATCAGTGAGTAACATAATGAGAATGTAAACCAAAGACAAAGAAATGGTGGGAATTTAGGGTGGGTTTAGCAGATTAAAATGTCCGGGAGACTGAGCTTTGGATCGAGTCAAAAACGCAAAAAGGTTTGTGAGATCGAAAATAAAAAATAAAAATTATATCTTGCGCTGAGATATTCGTGGGTAAAATAGTTGTTCAAAAAAAAAAAAACTTGTGACGAGGGCGAGTCACTGAAAACAACCACCTGTTAGGATTTGAATACGATGAAAAGCAGTCAACCAATATATACATCAGAAGGGGTAAAGAGTTTGTTTCTAGTGAGACGTCGACCCTATATTTATACCTACATAGATAGTACAATAATAGGAATATGTACTGTGAAGGGATTTTATTAAGCATAAATAGAAAGCTTCTGATATTAAAATAGTCATAACAGTGGATATGCACAAATAATTGAAAGACAAAGAACAAAACAAAAAAGTGCAAATTCATTTAAGTATACTACACATAAAGTGTAGAGACTATCTAATCATACTCTAAAGTGCCCTTATATCCTGGATATCCCTCCTTAACCTTAATCATTTTGCCTCCATGAACTCATATCCTAGATCATGTGCTCATAGAGGTGCAGCTCTAGTAAGTCATGTCTAATCTGCTCAACACACGTCAGTTTGGACCTGACTTTACACCTCTTCCATTCTACAGTGAGACTTATTAAATAAAACAAATTCAAACATCTTTCGGCTTAAATAAAAGTATATAAACATTATCGAACATAAAATATAAAAGTATATGCTCGTTTTTTTTTCCAATAGTATTTTCTATTTTCTTGTTGGTTATTATAATTACACATTAAATTATGTATTATGCTGTTAAATATGAAAAATTGATTAGTAAAACATGAATTTTGTTATAAATAGTGTGTATTATTCTAACAAATTCGAACTAAATTCAAAGAGTGCTAGAATATACTTAAGCCGAGCTTGAGCATTTTACTTTATGTCTGTACGATCTTAAGTTCAAACATATCTAATTTTAATAATATATATTCAACAACAGTATTGCTCATTACCTTACTGAATCCTGCCTATAGCGAGGTATGAGAGGTCGGATATATGCAACCATATCCATGTGTTAGAAACACACAGATGTTTCCGATAACGTATAATGAAAATTTCATCAAGCTGTGTCGATCAACTGTTACTTCGTAATATAAGAAACGTAGCCAATTTATTGAGTCATTTTACTTTATTTTATCATATTCTAAAATTAAGAAAAAGCATGTAATTGACTCAATTAGAAAGGTAAACAATTTCAATACATATTCGATTCCACTAAAAAAAATTGTGCAACGTATCCTTGCCTTCTTTAAGACCTTTCCAATGTTAAGTCTAGGCCATCAACACTGAGATGGGATCTCATCACTCTTTACCTTCTGTTCGTCGTCCGTCACGTGACAGCAAGATGGGGTGGTGAGATTAGATGCAGGTGACAAGAGGGTGGTGAGGCTAGATGAGGGTCACTTGCATCTAGCCTCACCAACCCCCTTGCTGCTACGTGTCGCGCGGTCACGCGTCACTGCACCCCCTTGCGGTGAGGAGATCTTATCCCAAAAGGGTGAGGTTGTGGGAGGTGAAGAGATCCGGTTACATCAACACTTGGTCAAAAAGGTTTAAGACTAGAGCCTAACAGTGAAAGACAACCTAACTTTGAAGATTGTCTTTGTCAGAAGCTCCCGTTTTAAGTTTCTTTTTAACATTTCTTCTGACATCCACTTTTCTTCTTTCCCACCTTTAATGACTATTTTGAGAGTCTGGCACGACCTTCAATTTCTATGTCTAAAAGTAGAATTGGGCTGTAAATTACAGTCCTAATGATAACAACGATGATAATAACAAGAACTTAATGGTATTAAAAAAATCAAAGAAACTAAGGGTCACAACCGCAAGTTCAGTCTTGCCGTACTCTATCAGAACTTTTACTCCAAACCAAAAGTCACATAGGATTTTTCCTTTTATTTGTGCAAAAAGCCATAGCCTGCCCGGTCCCACCATTTTAGCCCCAAAAAACATTGTGGAAGATGTAAATCAGGAGCTCAACCTCCTAGATTGAGGAGGTCAGCCCACAGAAGGTGTCCACTACAAACTGATCATTAGGCTCAGACACCAGTGAAACACACACCGTGCGTGTCCCTGGAATCGAACTTTGTATCTTTTGGAGCAACTTCCAACCCAAATACCAACTAAGATATGACTTGGGAGCAGGATCTTTTGTTTTTTTTTTTTTTGGGAACAAAGGATCTTTCGTTTCTTTGATGAGGGAGTGGGTTCTCCCCCTACCTGTACCAGAGGCCCCTTAGCCAGGTGGGATGTAAATCGAAGGATCTTTCGTTTCTTGAGGACAGAGTAGGTTGTGTGGGGGGGATGGGGGATTCTGCCGCAAGTTCAGTCTTGCCGTACTCTATCAGAACTTTTACTCAAAACCAAAAGTCAGATAGGATTTTTCTTTTTCTTTGAGCAAAAAGCGATAGCCTGCCCCTAAACGTCCCACCGTCTCAGCCCAAAAAGCATTGTGGACAATGCAAATAAAGAGCTCAGCCTCCTAGGTTGGGAAGGTCATATACAAGGAGCCCACAGAAAGTGTCCACTACAAACTGATCATTTGGCCCAGACACCAGTGAAACACACACACTGTGCGTGTTCCTGAAATCGAACTCTATACCTCTTGGAGCAACTTCCAACCCGAATACCAACTGAGATATGCCTTGGAGCAGGATTTTACGTTTCTTGAGGACAGAAGGTTGTTTGGGAGGGGGGGGGGAGGGTTGGGGGATTCTGCCGGAAGTCATGCACAACTTCAACAATGATACAAGAGGGGTAAGTTGATGGAACAGAAATGCTGATCTAAATTATGTCCAAATGATAAATCACCATGCAGATAATCCACCATGCAATCACAAATTATATTCTGATACACATCAGAAGTCCCAAGATCATCATATCATCATCAGGCACTACAACAGCCGCACAATGAAGTATCTTGCTAGAAAGAAACAATGAATGCCATCACAAATAACACACTAGAAAGAATGGTTGAAGCTGAAAAGAATTATATGCAGCTCCTCCACCAATTTTCTGCTTAACAATAGGAAACTTGAAATCTGAGTTATCTACTCTTTTCAGATGATTTTGATGCAGGCAGTGTTCCAAACACCTTGTCCCAGAACGACGAAGTTATACCAAAGCCTTTATTTTGAATCCGGAAATGATGATTCAGATGGTATTTCTACAAAAACCGAAAATTCACAAAAAGTTCAAAAAGCAGCAAAAGTATATTGTATAAATGATTCAAGAAGTACCATAACTTGCTGCTTTCCAAGATAAGCATAGAGACGTTTAGCTAATGAAAAGCAGAGGGAAGAAATAAAGAACAGTATTCTCATATATTAGCCATCAATTATGCTGGATGCGAATTTTGAGAACGATATAATAGCAAAAATGAAGTTTCATAGGACAGTGAAAAAACAAAGTCGCTCAATTCTAAGGTATGGTGGTGCTGATATGATATGCCGTCAAATTTTTGGCCTCACGGTGATGAAACGACTTTTTCTGTAAAAAAATAAAATTAAAAACAAACCCTGTAGCGACAGATGTGTACAGGTGTTTTTTTGTGTGTTTTCTCTTAGCAAAACGACATAGATTTGTGTAAAAATATACACTGACAAATACACGTGCATATATGCATATACTGTATACACTGACATATACACGTACATATACACATATACTTTAAACAAATACATGTACACTGTATCACATCTTCAATTAAGTTTGAAAGTGTAAATAGCTAAGAAGAGTTTGGCCAATAATAACCGTTGGCCAACTTACCGTTGGACACATTTTCTAGCCATTAGAGATGTCTTTCTTCCTTATATAAGGACTTCCATTCCCATTCAAGTTAAGTCTACATAATATTCATTCAGCCTCTAATATGTTTTAAACAAAACAATATAGTTTCATCACTCTTGCAGCAAAAACTGGGCAGCAAACCTCATGCTACGGTGTGGACATTAAAAAAAATTGTGAATGGCTACGAGTATCTGTTTCATTACCTTGAGATTCTTAGGCACTTCAATTGTCGGTTGCCCATGGTGCAAGTAGTAATGAGTAACGTCATACATCACATAACCTAGTAGACCACCTCCAAACAATGCAGGAGCAGTTGAAGGAGTGGCAAAAAGTTTTATCAAGTTATAGAACTGCAATGACATGAAAGAAAAACTTTTATCAGATGCAAGAAGCATAAAGAGGACCTAATGAAGCCTGACATAAAAGCTAACCATTTCAGAGTTTAGAAAAAGCCGCATGTTCTTCATACATAAGCAGCCAAAACATAACCATGTTCAACCAATCTAACTTATTGAAAACTGCAATTTCCATAACGGACAAGAACTGATTCTCCATATAACATTCCTTGGTAATACAAGATTCAAGTTCCCCAAACAGAATACCAGCAATGAAACATGGTAGTAGGTGTTCCACCAAAATAGTAAGGTTTACTCTGTACAGATATGAATTCGCTATCATAAGAGAGTCGTACCGGAAAGCACAGCACAGCGGTTGCAGCAGGAGGAAATACAAGTCGTAAACCATCCATCGGGTGCTTGTGGTGACAACCATGAAGAAGATAGTGAATGGTATTTCCCCTGCAAAGATTTCATCAAATTGTAGGGAAAACAGAAGCTTGACTAGAGAGAAATCTCAGGTAGTGCAACAAAAAATATTAAACAGCGTGCAGACAAACCAGTAACTTTTTGTCTTGATGTGGAAAAGGAAACGATGCAGAGTGTATTCCAACAATGTCCAAACACAAATGCCAGAAATTGCCGTCAAAGCTACTTCAAAAAGTCCGTGACCCATGATAACAGACTTTGAGATGAACCAGCAGACCACCGGAAGCCAAACAAGAGGAATAACCCACCATTCTGTGCGAGTTAAAAACTGCCATCGATGTATAAAAAAAAAGGCAGGTGAATATCAGCTTTCACAAGAAGGCAGGTGAATATCAGCTTTCACAAGAGTGACACAAAGAATAGTGAATCTAGAATATGTGATTCCTTCTTACCTCCCAAAAGTCGCTTTTGAAGAACCGAGGTCCTTCCTTGCAGACTATAGGCTGGTGAACCCAATCCTGATATGCTTCCCCAAGATGTCCAACCTAAACATCAAGCTTTAAAAAGTAACTCTTACACCAATAGTAAATTATCTATATAGGCTGAGCAGACCGAAAAATGAGCTCAAAGGATCCTTTAGATGTATGTGCCACAGCCTGATCCTATTTCCTAACTTTCCTCTAATCCGCCTAATAAGATTATGTCATGTTCACTGGAGCGTTACCAAACTAATATAGGTGGTCTGATCTCATTGAAATGGTAAAAAGATGGGATAGATGATGTGATAAAAACCAGAAACTCCCTCACTCAATTAGCTAGTGATTAAGATCATAGACACAAGTCCGACTCATATTAATTTCCCTTATTCTTTTTTCTATACCAAAGATAACTCCGTTTGGTCGAGGTTTCGACTTGCCGGTTCCAAACTCGGATAAGGACGAGGGTTGCGTTAGACTGACAGCCAATGTAAACATTTGTCAATAAACATGAGTATAGCCGACCCCACATATTGGAAAAAAGCCTACCAAAGATAACTGCCAGTTAGAAGCACTTTCCAGAGCTACTACAACAACTCCTAGGGCTTAAACAAGAATATATGAAGAGCAGTAAAAATGAAATCAGCAAATCTTAAGATTCATAATTTTCACCTGGAAGACGAGAGGTTTATCTAGATCCACCGTGAAACCTTGTGCAACCATCTTGTCACCAGAGACTAATATACTAGTAACAAATATAAAAAGAGAAGGTTTAAGTCACAGATATTAATCGTGGGAAAGTACCCCAAAAATGAGCAACAAAGAGAAATCTGTCAAACTCCGACTGGTATATGCACAGCACATAATGCAATTTAAACAAGTATGTTAGTATGTTGACTGATGTAACAGCTTTGGACAAACATGAACAAATTCTTGAAACCTAGAAAATTTTTAAAAATGAAAATTCGGCAGTTAATCGATGAATTAGAGATTATGTTGCCTGTGCTTCTTTTCTTCAATTAACTTCTAGAAATTCTGAACACAAAGTCCATAAACTAGTTCAGCTTATTTTTCAAGTTAGATTTCAGAAATTACTATCTAGGAGCCGAACACCTATGGCATCAATTGACTATGTATTACTCCTTAATCATTGCACAAACCGACAGCAAAAAGAAAGTAAAGTTTCCTCCATTCAAGCATTACCAGGTCTGTGTGGTAATCAATCGAAGGACATTTCAGGGCGCATATCATCCAATCCTAGTTCATATTCTACGGTGGTGCACCAAGAATCAGTTTTGTCTGATTCAAGGAAGAAGAAACGTTTAATGGTTTTGTCGTGGTCCTACTTTGACTTTTTTTTCTTTTTTTCTTTTTGACTCTCATATATGTTTGATAATTGCATTGACAATTGCATTCAAGAAAATTTCTATATTTCAAATAATCTAATATGTATTCCCTGTATCAATTCAGGTTTAGTAAATTACGTTAATCATACGTAACTTTTCAAGGAGATAATCACCATACTCACCATCGGACCTGATCTAATAGATGCCAACTCCCCATGAATATGGTGAGATTATGAATATCAAACCAAAATTCAAAGTACAGACGACCATGCTATCAAGGAAAAGAAGCATTCATGGACCAATCATAGGGATTGGACGACAAAAGCTACACAATCAGTGAGACCCAAAATACTCAAACTGTGTATTTTAACTGAAATTCATTAATATCCCATAATAAATAGAAAAGATCTCGACTTGGAAACTGGATCTTAATCACGCCACCGATTTGATCATATCACTAAAACAAAGAAGCATAAAAGTTCATTCAGCACCCTAATCAGTGGTATTTCAGGGGTTTTACGGTTCCATTAATTTGAATTTTCCCACATTGTTATGGATATTTCAAAAGATTAATTTGCGAGTAGATTGGTAGAGAGAGTTCTTGAAGAAGTAGAATTTTACCATACCTTATGATGTTGGCCACCGATACCTGCTCAGATCTTTGGTCCCTTCAAAACCCTCGTATTTCTCCTACAATTGGATGCTGGATCTAGTACTTTATCGTGAGCTGATTGATTGATGATGAAGAGAAATTGTGAGTGTGGACTGATGCCTTGAAGATGTTTGAGTATTTGAGTGAGAGAAGGAATGTAGGGAAAAATAGAGCGGTTTCAGCGTGTAGAGCAGATGGGTCAGTCTACTTCCTGCAGATCACAAGACCAATACCAAAGGTTCTCCTTTTATTTCCAAAAATACAAAAAGAAAAATAAAAATAAAAATAATAGGTTCTCCCTTGGTTTCACAAGGGATATTCTCGGTTGAAGGTGTGACGGCAAACGATTCGACAAGAATCAATTTACTTTTTTTTTATCGAGTAAAAACTAGAAAATTAAATAAGTTTAAGGTGGTGTTTGGTTGGGGGTTTGAATTCTATCAAACTCGTTGAAGTTGTTTGTTTGAAAAAATGAGGGTATATGTTTCAATTTGATATCTAATTATTTGGTAATGGATATCGTTTTTTGATATAGTAGTCCTTTGTCTATCAATATGGCGGAATGGGAGGAATGAAGGGTATGGCCGGTCAACGCCGCCGGCTGGTCTCGTTCGAATTTTTCCGTCCATTTTTCCAGCCGCCCACATTCGATACTCATTTCAATTCTGATATATTCCAAACATACTCATTCTCATTCTCACTTCAATGCCAAACAACTATCATTTTTAAACCCAAATTCATATCCTCCAAACTCATACACTATCATACTTATTCCGATTATGATTCTGATACCCAAGTGCAAACCAAACGCCACCTAAATTTGTTCGAAACCGTTTGAGCATACAGTGAGTGTGTAGCTTTTATAAAAAAAATTTATTTATCATTCACCTTTATATATTATATATTCGATGATACTCGATAATCCTTGATAAGTATTCGAGTCAAGCTACTAGTAATTACATTTTAAAGAGACATGACACTATTTTTTTAAGGTTTACGTGGACTTTTCAGGTTTCGGTAACTTTAAACGAAATGCAGAGGTTGACCGAAAATTAGTGTTGTTAATGAGTCAAACCGAACTGAATATTGAGTTTTTGAATTTGGACTTGTTTAATACATCGAGTCTAAAGACATGTTTGAGTTTGACTCAACAACGTTATAACTTTTTAAACGAGTCAAACTGTTTGAATTTGGTTTAGCTCGTTTATGTAAACAAATCCAATAAGATATTCATACTAGGCTCGTTTAATTAAAATTAGCAAACGAGTTCAAATCAAACACGAGCCAAACTAAACTATTTCCCGAACAATTCAATTCATTAGATACTCATACTGAAAATGGCGCCGGCTTCACTTATTGAGATTTCCTAATACATTTCGTGTTTTATTATTTATTACGTTTCATAAAATCATGTTACATATATTCGGTCATACTAAATAATCCGTAACATTATATATTAAACATAATATAGAAGACGACTCAACGTGGGATAGAGGTATTGTCTGACTACCACTTATCCTCTCCAGACTCTGACGATAGCTTTTGCTGTCGTCGGGATATACTGGGTACGGATGATGATGATAGAAGACGACTCAACCTGGGTTAGGAGATTATCCCTACTTCACCCTTGGCCAATCTTTAAAAAAGCTAAGAAAGATAAAAAGTTAAGAAAAGCAAAAATTTCAGTTTGACGGCTACATTGTTACTTACTCCCCACTCCAGGTCAACCATATCTTGAAAATTAAAAAAAATATTTTTGATGTATTAGATTCTTACGTTTGTACAAATTTCGAAGAATGACTGGATCGTTTCGCGATCTGATATATACCTTCGCGATCCAATGCATACCTTATACTTTAGCGCAAGAGGTTATTTCTGCAGTTTCTGATGCGTTGACTCTCGCGTTTGCACGATATCCAAAGAGTGGTCAAATCTATTTGCGATCTGATGTACGCAGTTTTATATACATTTTAGTGTAATATGTTATTTCCACAGCTCAAACACGTGAGTCCAATGTCACACAACAACAATATTGCCATTTACTCTAAACGCATTCTCTAACCATATCTTGGAAATTCTTAGTAGAAAATACATATTTTGAAATCAGATCGCATCTTGATTAAACTAAAAAAAAATAAGAAAAAGTAAAAAAAAAATCCCAATTGGATGGCTACAGTTGTTACTCCCACCAATTCAAGCCAAGTCAACCATATCCCCAGGAGAACATTCTAGAAAGTCATCCAAAACCCTCATCTTTTCTCCTCTCCTATGTCCCCTTTCCTCCCTCTATTATCACGTTCTCTGCAAGCTGCAAACTCCGCCTTTGTTTTCTTTGCTTAATAAACCTCAAAAAGATACAGAAAAGGGAAGAGAAAAAGAAACAAAGGCGGAAAAATGGCTTCTTCAACTGCATCTGTAGCAACCCAGTTCACCGCCCCTTTTTCACAGACCAAAAAGACTCCATTTTTAGGCAGTTTTGGTTTGAATTCAAGAAATACAGTTTCTTTTTGCAATTTCAAGAAGAATAGTAAAAAGGGTTTTCAATTCTACAAGCCCTTAAGAGTTGTAAGCGAAAAAGTGGCTGGAATTGATTTGGGTACGACAAATTCGGCGGTGGCGGTAATGGAAGGAGGGAAACCCACTATTGTAACGAACTCAGAAGGGCAAAGGACGACTCCTTCTGTGATTGCTTATACTAAAAATGGGGATAGGTTAGTTGGGCAGATTGCTAAAAGGCAGGCGGTGGTGAATCCGCAGAATACTTTTTTCTCTGTGAAGAGGTTTGTTGGGAGGAAGATGTCGGAGGTGGATGAGGAATCAAAGCAGGTTTCTTACACTGTTTTGAGGGATGAGAATGGAAATGTTAAGCTTGATTGTCCTGCTATTGGGAAACAGTTTGCTCCTGAAGAGATTTCTGCACAGGTTGATTATCTGCTAGTGGAACGTCTTTTCCTTTTATTGTTATATGTAGTTCTGTTAAGCATGGATAGTGGCACATAGATTATATTATCGTTTCTCAGCTGTATAAATGGTGTTTGAAATATTGGTTGCTACGCTTTATGGGGCATATGTTTTAAAATTTTAGTGCTAATTTATCGTAACAGAGCTACTGTGATGCAATATGCAGACTTTATTAGGACTCATTGTAGTTAAAATGTGGAGAACGGCAATTTTTTGTTTGTTTTGTGTTCTAATTTACTTGGATTAGACTTCCATATTGGGTCTATCAAAAAACAAAAATTGCTTCCACATTGGGTAATATAATCTTTTTGGTTTGAGAACAATAGGTCAGCATCTTGAGGACGTGTTTTGATTGGGCAGTAGAGCACGCGGGTGCAGATATTTCCATCATTTGTGCCTGTGATGTTTAAATACTTTGTTTTCTTGTATTAGGTATTGAGGAAACTTGTGGATGATGCATCCAAGTTCTTGAGTGATAAAGTCACCAAAGCAGTTATAACAGTCCCAGCATACTTCAATGATTCACAAAGAACTGCAACCAAAGACGCTGGTCGTATTGCGGGTTTGGAAGTTCTGAGAATCATTAATGAACCTACTGCTGCTTCCTTGGCCTATGGATTTGAGAAGAAGAGTAATGAGACTATTCTCGTCTTTGACCTTGGTGGGGGTACTTTTGATGTTTCAAGTGAGTAATTGTCATCAACTACTAGCTAAGTGCTTGTATTCTTTTTTTTTTTTCTAAAATATTTTGTAGTATTACAGCTGATTGATATAATGGCTGTTTCTCTTGGTGGTTCAAAGTTATCAAATGTCATATGCTTTTGTAGAAGATTTCACCTCTTTTGCCTGTATAATGTTCCCTCAGAAATGGAACTTCTGGTATCTGTTATAGGATTCTCAGCCTAAATGAACACAGCTGTTTCTTTTTAGGAATATTACTTTTGTCCTTAATATTGCAGGCACCCCACGCCCTCCCTGCTCCCCCAAAAATAAAAAAGAAGAAAGTTTGTCTATGCCTTCTTTTTCTGTTTGTCTTGCTCTCTTTTTCTGGTGAAACAGCTCTGCGTTTGCAATGATATGCAGCCTGTTATTTCTTATTAATGGGGCCGCAATTGTACCATACCCTGATAATACTTCTGGAAGTTTGTAGCTCGAGGTACTACTTGAAAATTGGTTGTTGCTGTTCGCAGCCTCTAGATGTTTGACCTAGTAAGGAGATTCTGGTTTGAAGAGGTTACTTGGGTTATATTCGTATGCCTGAACTCTTTCCTGTACTGGAGATCTTTTGACGGTTCTTGCTATTGATATTTTATGTTTTTTTCCTAATCACACTCTTCTTGGAGAAATTATTATGTGAAACTGGTGTTGTTGGCAATGTATTTTCTCTTGTTAACCAACTGATCATCTTGTAGTGCTTTGTATTAATTAGAGACCTGAAAAGTTTATCAGTAATTTGTAGTTGCTTGCCTTCTAGGATCTTGAACTAATTTTGCAATTTTGTATGGTTTCACTTGTGTGGCATTTTGATGTGATCTTGTCACGTTGATGGTGTTGGCTTGTTGTCGTTTTCAAGTAATGTTTGATCAATTACGTATTAATCAATATTCAATGCAGTTCTTGAGGTCGGAGATGGAGTGTTTGAGGTCCTCTCTACATCTGGTGACACTCATCTTGGGGGCGATGACTTTGACAAAGTACAGCTTCAGAAATTATTCAATGCAGCTTTCTTTTTTTCTCTTTTTGGGTTCCCCAAGTTTCTGAACACTGATCCTGTTATTCTCTGCAATGGGATAGAAAATTGTTGATTGGCTTGCTAACAGCTTCAAGAAGGATGAAGGAGTAGATCTGCTTAAAGACAAACAAGCACTGCAGCGTCTTACTGAAGGTGCAGAGAAGGCAAAAGTAGAATTATCATCTCTGAGCCAGACTAACATTAGGTACACGAGTAAAGATACTCTCTTTTTGTGTTCCTTTTCTGTATTACCCATTGACAAAGCTTCTATCTTCATTTTTTTTCTTTTATTTGCCTCCACAGTTTGCCTTTCATCACTGCCACTGCAGAGGGTCCCAAGCATATAGACACGTCGCTTTCTAGAGCGAAGTTCGAGGAGTTGTGTTCTAATTTGTTGGATAGGTACAGCTTTTACTTTTTTAATGAGACCATTATTATTACTGTTATTCTTGTGACGATAGTTGGCAGCTCTTGTTCTATCTTCCTTTTTATTTTCCTTAAGTGTTGCGCTTGTATAGATGAGTGTCTTAAAATTTTAAAGTTGCTGGGGCTTCTTGGGACTGGATTGGTGTTTGATTTTAATTTTTCTTCTGTACTTTCTGTTATGATAATTCAGAGTAATCCATTGTAATTCTCACATATCTTGGCTGGTTTTATAGGTTGAGAAGACCTGTTGAGAATTCCTTGAGGGATGCAAAGCTTTCTTTCAGCGACATAGACGAAGTAATACTTGTTGGTGGCTCAACAAGGATACCTGCTGTCCAGGATCTTGTCCGGAAGCTTACTGGCAAGGAGCCTAATGTTTCTGTTAATCCTGATGAAGTTGTTGCTCTAGGAGCTGCAGTTCAGGTTTGTGAATGCAACTTTTCATTCCCTCATCCTTCATGCCACTGGCACTTTTTTTGGTCAATTTCCACCATGCTTGCTCTTTTTCTTTTCTCACACCCCCTTTTTTTTTCTTCTTCCAATCTGTTTCACCTATTGTTGTTTATGTTTTATTCCCTTCTGTCTGTTGTGTTTGTCGATTTAGCTCTCCCTTTATTTGATTAATCTCTGTGATGTTTTTTCTTTGGTTCATTTTTATTTTCAGGCTGGAGTCTTAGCCGGTGATGTCAGTGATATAGTGCTCCTGGATGTGACACCATTGTCTATTGGTCTTGAAACTCTGGGGGGAGTAATGACAAAAATTATCCCAAGGAATACTACTTTACCAACTTCAAAGTCGGAGGTTTTCTCCACTGCAGCAGACGGACAAACCAGTGTCGAAATTAACGTGCTACAAGGTGAAAGGGAATTTGTCAGAGACAACAAATCTCTAGGAAGCTTCCGCTTGGATGGTATCCCGCCAGCTCCTCGTGGTGTTCCTCAAGTCGAGGTCAAGTTCGATATTGATGCCAGTGGCATCTTATCTGTAACCGCAGTTGACAAGGGAACTGGAAAGAAGCAAGATATCACAATTATGGGTGCAAGTACATTGCCAAAAGATGAGGTATTTTCTAATACAATATGCATTTGGAATACATCTCCGCCTCTCATGTTTTCTTCGAAGATTATGGCAGAGACACAATCCCTACGCTTTCTCTTTATCCTTGTACATTGTGATAGCTTTTTTCCACAATCTTCATAGGAAAGTCCAGGAAATCAGTCTCTTTACGCCTACAGATCATATTATATGGATATGAAGCAGAAACAATGTTTTTTGCTGGTTAAATTACCATTTCATCTAAAAGTTTAAGATGTTGTGTAGAAGAGTAATATGTACACTTGCTGCATGTGCAGCAGAGACAACAGAAGCAGAAGTAACAAACAGTAACAGTAGACTTAATGGGGGTGGAAGATTTGAAAAACAGTAACAAAGTATTAATTTTTCAGAGAGTGGCTTGGAAGGACTTGAAAGACAGTAACAGTAGTATTTATTATTTGAAAATGAGGCGGAAGGATTTGAATCTAGGACCTCGGGTTGGGATACCATTTTAAATTACCATCTCATTTAAAAGTTAAGAAACCGTAAGAGGGACTAATCTACAGACTCGATTATTATATCAAGATTGTCATGTTATGCAACAGTTCCGCCCTTGGTTGAACTACTTTTGGTATGTTATGTATGCTTATCATATTTCTTGAAGAGTACATCTGTTGCTTAATGATAAAAATGCTGATCTTTCGACGTTCAATGGAGTATATAGGTTGATAGGATGGTTCAGGAGGCTGACAAGTATGCTAAGGAGGACAAGGAGAAGAGAGAGGCCATCGACACCAAGAACCAGGCCGAATCAGTCGTTTACCAAACTGAAAAGCAGCTTACTGAATTGGCAGATAAGGTCCCAGCTGATGTAAAGGGTAAAGTAGAAGCTAAACTGAAAGACCTCAAGGACGCCATATCCAGCGATGCAACCCAAGCCATTAAGGACGCCATGGCTGCACTCAACCAAGAAGTAATGCAGCTTGGTCAGTCTCTATATGGTCAACAAGGTACGCCAGGGGCAGGGCCTACAGGACCTACACCTGGTGCAGATGCAGGACCTGCTGCTAAACCAAGTGGTGATGGTGGAGATGTGATCGACGCCGACTTCAGTGAGAGCTAGGAGTAAACTGCAGATACAAATGAGATGATCTTTGGAAATCAAGGGTACCCTTTTGTTGCTTGTCTGGCTTATGGTGTTTATAGGTAGGCTTCACACTGCTAATCTTGAATATTGTTTTTTACATGGTCTGAGGATACAGTATGTCCATTCTATTGGAACTGATTGTTAGGAGCCTTCTTACAGTTTGAAACATAATATATTTTGCGTTTTGATAGTGGATCTTGAAAATTACCAGGCTAGCTTTATGTTTAAGATGTTGAATTTCATACCTTTTTTTTTTTTTTTTTTGCGAAAGAGTAATCTATGAGATTTATTAGTCTTCCACTTTGTTCATTTATATTTTCTCGTCCTCCCTAAATTCTTCATCTATATTTTATAAATTACAAAAGGTAGTTGTTTATTAATTTGTTCTTAGTGATTGCAGTTACTATATATGAAGATAAAAAATATATATTAAAAGATGGAAGCAAAACCCCCCTCAAAATTTTAACTTAGAAGTGGTATCTTAACGAAAATAACTGAAGACCTTATATGCAAGGTCTCACCACTTAAAACTAATTGTATCTCGTGTTCATTACAAGTCCATTTTTAAAGCATGGAATTACATTTGAATCATAAGTAGCTTGTGTATTCTCTAACCCCTCTTCCTGTCACATAATCTAATTTTTATCTAATTTTTATTATCAAATTACTTATCACGTATGGATTTGAACATTCGACTAACATACATACATGACATAATCTTGTGTAGTGGATGAAAGTTATGTTGGAAGATCAGTTATGAGATCTTAGACTTATCAATGAGAAAAAAAGACTAAAAAAAGTGTTTCTCGTGCACTAGGCTTTTTCATTTGTGCAAGAGCTGTTTATACAGTTTGAACCCGTGACCTCAAAGTCGTAAAACAACAAACTTATCAGTTGCTCCAAGACCCAGTTTCGAAAAGAAAAAAAAGACTACATTAAAATTCTCATAATCCAAAATGAGAGCCTATATCCCAAACATGCTTTTGCAAGTCTTGAACAAATGGAATTTACCCTTCTTCACCGGATCACATTGGTGAAGAATCCTGCAATAACCTTCCGACACCGACGACGACGATGATCCCTTCACTGAAAATGCCCTTCGAATTACATTCCCAACGGATTTACTATGTTTTCCGGCGGAAACGGAGCAGTTTCTTGTCAATATGACACCATAAACGTCTTCATCTTCATTCTCATTTGTTTCATCGCGCTTCTGGATCATGTCACATATATCAATTTCCTCCTCTGGGATTGTGTTTTGCCACCTTTGTTTGTTCTCTTGTGGCTTGATGCTGTAGCCATTGATGGATGTTTTTGTTTCATGTTGAGAAGAAAGATCAGAGCCATAGTTTTTGTTATCGTTGGGATATACTGAATACGAATGATGATGATGATGTTGAGAAGAAAGATCAGAAGAGGCTATGGAGTTTGATGTTGTTGATGTCCTTACCTTTCTGATTCTTGAATATCCACTCATCTTGCTTTTTCTTGCTAGATAATCTGGTAGTGTTATGCTCTCCAATGAGACAAGCATGCCTACAACTTGAAAAGTTTTTTTGGGTGGTGGGTGGTGGGCGTGGGGTGGCAGGTCAAGAAGGTAGGTGGATGTGTAATACAAGAAATTGCAAAAAGTTTCATATGATTTAGAAGGGATGTTGTATACTCTGACCTGTAGGGAAAGTATAGATACAGTGTCTTTATATAGAAATGCATGAGCCATAAGTCCTCATGGTCCAAGTCTAGGAAAAAATACTGTCCAAGATTAGATCAAGTACCTGCTTATTGATATCAACCATCAACAGTCATATCCAGTATATCTCAGCGATAACAAAAACTGTCATTGAAGAATGAGAGTAAGACAAACAATACCTTCATCTTAAGGGATAGAGAGTGTTGGCTATAGCCAGTATATCCCAACAATAACAAAAGCTATTGTAGAGTCTGGGAAGAGTGAGAACAAAAAAATTACTATGATAATAGTTAACGTGACAGATGATGACACAGATATTAAGACAGATGAAGTTATATTGAAAGAAGGGGGCAATGTCAGAAATAGTAGTTGAATTTAATTTGAAGGTGAGGAAAAACATGCCTCCACATTTCAATGTTTTTGGACATACTGATAGATACAGTCAGAACATAGGACTAGTACAAATAGATATTCTGTATCTAATTTGGATATGTGTTTCTTTTGATAAAAATACGTTTTCAGGCTTTCACATTTGTGCATAGTCTGGGGAGAGCGATCTGTTGTATGCAATGTTGCCTTGCACTTTTATATAAGAGGCTGTTTTCGCTGCTCGAACCCGTGATCTCAAGATCACAAAACAACAATTTTACAAGTTGCCCCAAGACCCGTCTTCCATGTGTTTCTTTTGATGTGAGTGCATAAAATGGTTCTTTGATTTTGGTGTCTGCTTGTTTAATGATGATATAAGCCTTGGCCATGTGACTATGCATTTTCCAGATGCAACAAAGCATGGACGGTTCATCACTAGATTTGTTTGCTTCTCTTGAATCTGACTGACTCTATCTACTCTTTATTTTGGGATAGTATCCCCTCACAGCAAATAGGTTGCGGTGACGCGTGACCGCGCGACACGTGGCAGCAAGAGGGGTGGTGAGGCTAGATGAGGGTCATCCGCATCTAGCCTCACCACCCCTCCTTGCTGCCACGTGTCGCATGGTTACAAAGTGGGTGAAGAAAGTGGAGTTAGGAGATACTAACCCCTTTATTTTTGGAAATATCTAATTTCTGAAATTTTTATTGCACCCTCAAATTAGTTCAAGTGGAGCTTTTGTTTGTTAACTTTTTAGTCAAAGTCTTTATTAACCATTAAAATATAATGGAATAAGAAGAGAATGACATGTTCTAATATACAACAACAACAATACCTCATTGCATTAGAGGCTCTTGTCCATAGAAGGGCATGAGAGTGTCGGATGTGCAACCATACTCATATATTAGAAACATACAGAGATTATTTTCCGATGACCCATAATGAAAGTTGCGTCAATCTGTGCCGATCAACTATTATTTCACAATATATGAAGCGGTCAATTTAGTGAGTCATTTTGTTTTATTCCATCATATTCCAAAATCAAGCAAGAATGTGTCCTTGACTCCATTAGAAATGAAAACGAATGACATGTTCTAATATAACGAAGTAAAAAAAAGAATGTTATGTCAAGTAAAGTGTGTGTATTTATTTATGGCTTAGATTTGGGGGGCCAAAGGTGAGGCAAAATATGATGTCTCTAATCACGCGTCGCCGCGTGTAAAAAAGTAGTTTTTTTTTAAATAAAAAAAGAGCAGCACCCCTTCTTTAAAAAACTGTTGTTTTTACATGTGACGATTGCGTAATTGGAGGCCTCATATTTTGCTTTACCTTTAACCAATCGTGGACTCAAAACCTTCACTTTTACTCCAAGATCTTGATCTTGATCCATAAAATCATGTCGATATCTTTGATATACATGAAGATATTGATCCATAATATCATGTCGTTGAGTCTCCCTTATTCGTCATGTATGAAGCATATGAGGTTGACATGAGGCCACCGGCATGGTTATGTTTGTAAGAGACTAAGAGTGGATGAGATCAGAGGAGGTCTTATATGAGGTAAAATATGAAGCCTTCTAATTACGCGACGCTACGTGTATGAAAAGATCTTTTTTTAAAAAAGGAAAAAAAAATTAAACAGCATACCCTTTTGTACACGTGGCGTCGCGTGATTGGAGGTCTCATATTTTACCTCATATGATGCCTCTTCAGATCTCATCCGGACTAAGAGAGATTCTGCATGGCTTGACGTGCGTACCATCATGACAGGTGACAACAAAAAGAAATCTTGTCGAAAAGGTTTACCCTATATTTTGTACCGTATCTTAGAACAACAATAAACAAGTTCAGTATTCATGAACCTTTGATTCGGATGTCCAAGAATTTTCATTATTAAGTAATATTAGTTTTGTGTATGATATAAATCAGAATCATTTAACAATTTTTTAGATCAGAGAAACATGAATCGGTGTTGACGAAGTGTTCATGGACTCGTTCTGGTATAAAAAGTTGACGGCATTAATCTAAAGACGCTAAGATTCAAACATATAATCTTGGATGCACTCGACTTTTCTGTTATCAAAGTTCAACATTCCGATTCTCTATCTTACTCTCTTTTTTCTCTCTATATTTTACATATTTTTTTCTTTTTGGTATAATATGATCATATTTTCTTATATATGTTGCTTTGTATTTAGTATTTTTTATGGAAAACTTACAATTAAGATAACAAAACTTACAAAATAAAAGAGATACACCAACATCATTATCCATGCTTCCGTCTATGGCAGAATATGGAAAAGTCGGATGCACGCAACTATACATATATGGTAGAAACATATTTTCCGATGACAAATAATGAAAATTACGTCAGGCTGTGTCGATCAACTGCTGCTTCACAATATAAGAAGTGTTGCCAATTTAATAAGTCATTTTGCATTATTTCATCGGTTTGAGAAAGGAAGACTCACTAACTGAGAAACTAATTTCTAAGTTTGAGGTCGACTAGATCGAGATCTTCAGTTAAACCACTTGCTCCTTTCTCATCTAGCTCACTGATTGAATAAGATTCAGTAGATTTTCTGACTCTCGGTAACTAAACACCAGCCGAAACACCGCTTAGTAGTTAGTTCGGATTTTTATTGTAATCTCATATATCCGGCCATTCTCCACGAAAATTCTGATTTATTGTCAAAGAGGCGCAGAAATGGATTTCTCATTTTACTCCAATCAATTCAAGGGCGCTAGAACGGACTAATGCCTCCTCCGTAATAGTTGCAATAAAAGAGATGAAACATACAAAAGAGAAAAAGAATAGTGATGTCAGATGTTGAAGTTTAACATCTTTAGATGAAGAAACGCCTTGGAATCTGGGCCATGCGACATAAAACCATGTGCTTCCATGATCTACTCTTGTACAGTAGAGCAAAATGTGAAATCTTTTCTCCGGAGGCTCCTATCGTCCCATCTCTAAAGAGATCATGTGCTTCTATGATCTACTTTTGTAGATTAGATCAAAAGATAAAATCTCTTATTCGGAAGTTCCCACGGTCCCATCATCAAAGAGATCTACTCTTGTAGATTAGTGGCATTAAAGATCAAAGGTACTTTCACTCTTTCGGATTTGAAGGCAAATTCTTATTTTTACTTATCTTTGATCCTACCATCAATTTAGATTATCAAGATCTTGAATATCGGATCTTGAATATCGGATGGGATCCAGCAAGGTCAAATATGAGGCCAAAAATGAGGCCACAAATCTGTTGGCGCCACGTGTCTCATCTTGCTTTATAGATGGTCATTTATAAATTTTTTAAATAAGCAAGATGAGACACATGGCGCCACCGGATTCGCGACCTCATTTTTGGCCTCATATTTGGCCTTGGAGGATCCCAACTGCTTGAATATGGTCTTCTTGTAATTTAAACTTTTTAAAACGAGCATCAACGCATTCCACAATTTTCCAGACAGAAGAAGTAAATAGTAATATTTCTTTCCTCTAATATTACTATGGGGATTCCTTTTTTGGAAGTCGCAACTCACCAAACCAAACAACCCGATGTGTGTATATATTATATATAGCAGATAAGATAAGAGAGAAAAAACTGTGATGGTTTGGACATGTAAAATGGAGACGGACAACAGCGCCTGTCAGAACACTTCAAAGCCTCATTGTAGAGAGTAAAGCCTCATTATAGAGAGTAAAACAGACTCAAACTGATTTGGGGTGAATGGATTAAGCATGACCTACTAAATTTATATTTATCTGAAGACATGGTCCAGAATATGAGTTCATGAAGACATAAGATTAATGTTAACGAAGTTTAGACATGATATAAAGTCACATACTATTTAGAAGCTTAGATACTTTCTACACTTTCTGATTTTGCACATTTTTGTTTTTGTTTTTTTGTTTTGCATTATTTGGGCATATACACGTTCAGGACTAATTTGATATCAGAAGCTTTTTATTATTAGTATTTACTAAATTCCTTCACTAACATACTAACAGGCTATACTCATATTATTGTGTCAGCTACGCAGGTACATATAGAGCCGAATATCTCACTGGAAGCAAACTCTCTATCCTTTGAGATGAATGTATTGTTTACTTGACCCTCAACCTCCCCAAACTCTAATAATAGTTTTTGTTATCATTAAGATATACTGAGTATGTATTATTGTTGTATATGTATATAATTCTAGACATATGTAGATAAACTATTATCACTACCTGAAAAGTCAACTATAACAATATTTTTAGATGAACAGTAATTCTAAATCGTCAAAAATTCAATCATAACCGGCATCGCTTATGTCACTGACCTACATGCTTAAATGGGAACAGATCTCCTGACCCCCTTTAAGAGGTATTAAATGACCCGCTGACACATGGCACACAAGGAGGGGTTGTGAGGCTGGGTGTGGGTGACCTCCACCCAGCCTCATCACCCCCCCTGTGTGCCACGTGATGGGCGGTCCCAAGGGAGTGAGGGGAATGGGGTCAGAGGATCCCGATCCTGCTTAAATATACCAACTTCCAAAAGAGCGGTACTCACTTCGGTACACAAATAGATATAGCTTGGGATTAACCTTTCATATTCTACAAAGCAACATGCAAATTTCCGCATGTTCTTAGTAAACAAAGCCAATGGAGACAGAACAGTACTTCCAAAAGCATTACAGTTGAGAGAGAGAGAGAGAGAGACTATATCAACTAGACCAATAGGCAAAATATGTTACAACATTAGGTTACCAACTACCGTTGCAAGATCATAAAGCCTCACAAATTTGTGGTAACTCTAAATATGTTCTATACAGGACGACAAGCATTTTTTTTATATTTAACAAAATGAGAAGCAAAAACAAGCAAAATATTCACGCAAGAACAATACATACACTTGGTACAAGCAGAAGAACTATGCATACAGAACCTCTACACATGAAGGGGCCAAGTCCGAAAGGGTCTCTGGCGCATCAATCACTTCCCACCGAACAGAAAAGCCAAACATTTTTGAAGGGCCTCTTGCCGGTGTTTGAACGACATAACCTACAGCAACATGAACATTCCGACCGACAACAAAAATCCGGCAATCAGAGCAGTTGACAGAGAAAGGTTTACATATCTGCTCAGGTAAAGAAGGCCCCTCAACAGTTTCCCAGGAATCACTCTCCGGATCGTAGACTTTAAGCTTTGTCTTTTCATGTTCCGAAACAACAAATAAATGGTCGTATAAGACAACGCTCGAACCGGTCCAACCTTCTCGCAGGCCAATTGCCATGCTCTCCCATTTATCCGTCTGTGGGTCATAAACCTGACCTCTTGGTACAACATCAAATGGCCAAAACCATCCTTCAGTCACAAGAAGCTTGCCATTAAGTACTGCACAATCATAGCAGGCCATGTTTGTCGCCATGCTTGCAACTGGGTGCCAAGTCCCCCTATCAGGATCTAGGGATTCAGTCGAGTTGAGCTCAAAGAGTTCTGAGCTATTTCCACCAGCAACATAAATCCTACCATTGATCACCCCACTTGCAAAAAACGACCGAGCTGTAATCATCTTTTTCAATACCGTCCACGATTTTTTCTGACATCATATCTCAGTACTAAATTAACAGGGCAATCAAAATCAGACCCTATACCACCACAGACATACAGAGCGCCTTCGCCAGGGATGGAAACACATCTAAATCCATGAAGACAGACCTTGTCTTTACAAGGCATAGCAGGAATTGAGTGCCAAGAGAACTGGCTCAAGTGAAGAACCATCCACTGGATCTTCCTAGTACACTTGTTATAAGCAAAAACAAACAGCCAAGGATCATGAAAACCAAACTCCTTTCTACGCGTAAAAAATCTGTCTTTACTTCCAAACAAGAAATACCAACGCTTGCAAACACCACTAGAGGCTACATGACTATTAACTGGAACACGAAGTAGACAATTCATGGCCACATCATCGGGAAGTCCTGGAATTAAAGATTCCCCTCTTAGGGTCAGTTCCAACTCTAAGGAATCATCTAGCATAGTTGAGTCTTTGGGGGCTATCTTAAATTTAGGAGATAGAGTCATCTGAGAATCACCGAGCTTGTGAACTGGTGATTGGTGGGAGGACACTTTCACCCTTTGCATGTTTTTTTCCCTTATACACACAAAACCCACCCACAAACAGCCCTCACCAGTATAAAATCTTCAGATTTCAATCTTCAAAATTTCAG
>AP025058.1:34099727-34149718 GCA_036186865.1 Eustoma russellianum
ACTCCAGGCTGGAAGAAATTGATGCTGAGCTGAAGACGTTGAGGTCAAAGATGGACTCAATGAAATCAGAGTTGGACTCCTTGAAATCTGAGAATTCCCAACTTAGTGAAGGTAAAGAGGAGTCTGTCACTCGGCTGCCAGTAGCAAATTCGCAAGTGGACGAGCTGAAGGAAGTTATCTCCAACTTAGAGCTGGCATCTAACAAAACCCAGGCTGAGTTGGAGTTTTTCCAGAAGGGATTCCATAATTGTGAGCAAGAATTGTCCCAGCTGAAGAGCCAATCTGAAGCAGATCAAAAGATTAAGGATGATCTGGCCCAGCAACTTGAAGCAGAGAAAGAAGAGCAAAGCTGAGCTCACTTCCCAATTTGAGCTTCAGGCTGAAGAAATCAAGAAATCTACTATTGCTGAGTTCAGGAAGTCCCAGTACTTCGAAGACAATCTGCTGAAGATGCAAGACGCTGTTCTGGCAATGGGACAAACTTGTGCAATTGACGCTTGCCAAGAAGTCTATCCAGCCTTGGACAAGGACCATCCTCAACTTGCCGATCTCTACAACCCTGAGGCCGAAGCTATATTTGACAAGCTACTTGAGCGATTCAAGGAAGGGGTCTCAGAGAGGCTGACCAAGAGGAGGAGTAGTCTAGGATTTTTTTCCTTGTATTTTTGTAGCTGTAATAGATGAACTTTTTAATGAAAATCCACTTTTTTCCAACTTATGCTCTTCAGCTCGTTTCAATTTCCTTGACTTTGTCTCATGCAAAGTTTTTCTTACTCTATTTCTATAGTTTGCAAATATTTGTCTTCTGCTCTGCGAAGTTTCATTTGCTCTATTTCTATAGTTAATGCAAGTATTTTTCTTCTACACTGCGAAGTTTTACTTGTTCTATTTCCATAGTTTGCAAATATTGTCTTCTGCTCTGCGAAGTTTCATTTGCTCTATATCCATAGTTATGTAAGTATTTTTCTTCTGCACTGCGAAGTTTTACTTACTCTATTTCCATAGTTTGCAAATATTTGTCTTCTGCTCTGCGAAGTTTCATTTGCTCTATTTCCATAGTTAATGCAAGTATTTTTCTTCTGCACTACGAAGTTTTACTTGCTCTATTTCCATAGTTTGCAAATATTTGTGTTCTCTGCGAAGTTTCATTTGCTCTATATCCATAGTTATGTAAGTATTTTTCTTCTGCACTGCGAAGTTTTACTTACTCTATTTCCATAGTTTGCAAATATTTGTCTTCTGCTCTGCGAAGTTTCATTTGCTCTATTTCCATAGTTAATGCAAGTATTTTTCTTCTGCACTGCGAAGTTTTACTTGCTCTATTTCCATAGTTTGTAAATATTTGTCTTCTGCTCTGCGAAGTTTCATTTGCTCTATATCCATAGTTATGTAAGTATTTTTCTTCTGCACTGTGAAGTTTTACTTACTCTATTTCCATAGTTTGCAATATTTGTCTTCTGCTCTGCGAAGTTTCATTTGCTCTATTTCCATAATTAATGCAAGTATTTTTCTTCTGCACTGCGAAGTTTTACTTGCTCTATTTCCATAGTTTGCAAATATTTGTCTTCTGCCTTGGCCCTTGCTCTGCCAAAAATGTCACGCTGCTCGACTGAACTGCAGCTCTGCTAGACTTTAACTTGCCACTAACAATAATTTTTAGATAAAGTAAACCTGTTACTTGATCCATTTAGGCAAAATGAATGAATCACTCGTTGATTCTGTCATGAACATTGTTTTATTCAATCTTCAGTACCACTGGTAATAAATGATTTACATTTTTCTAGCACTGCTAGTAAAAGAATACTGTGAAGGACTTCTTTGGGAAAACCACTCAGACCTGCTGAGGTGAAATTCATCATTGATGTAGAAGCCTTAAATGAGTAGAATGCCAAGTTCTTGGTAAAGTTTTGCCTTCCAAAGTCTGTAATTTATAGGCCCCATTTGAGCGCACCTCCTCTATCCGATAAGGTCCTTCCCACTTAGGGTTAAGAGTCCCAGTTGGTGCTGCATGGCTTGCTTAATTGTTGCGCAATACCAAATCCCCCACTTGATAGGATCTTGGCCGTACTCGAGAATTATAGTATTGAGCAATTAAATTCTTGTACTGAGCCATGCGGACATAAGCCTGCTCCCTTTTCTCCTCCAGTCATCCAATTCATCCGTAACTCCTGGTTGTTGGTTCCAGCAGAATAATAATCCGTTCGAGTAGAGCTGGAACCAACTTCGGCTGGGATGACTGCCTCAGTGCCATACTAAGAAAATGGTGTTTCCTTAGTGGAGGTGGAAGGAGTAGTTCGATATGCCCATAATACGCTCGGGAGTTCCTCTACCCAACTTGCCCCAATTTGGTATAGACGTTTTTAGTCCATCCTTGATTGTTCTGTTTGCCAGTTCAACTTGTCCATTAGCCTGAGGGTGCGCTACCGAGTGAATCGCTGTTCGATTTTGAGCTCGGCACACCAACTCTTAACAGGGTCATCAGCAAATTGTTTTCCATTGTCTGATATAAGGACTTGTGGAAGGCCGAAGCGGCATATGACATTCTTCCACAAGAACTTTTTGATTTGATTTCCTGTTATTGTGGCTAAAGGCTCTGCTTCCACCCATTTGGTGAAGTAATCAATGGCAACAACCAAGAATCTGACTGATCCTGGAGCTTGGGCAGAGGTCCAACAAGATCTATCCCCCACTGTACAAAGGGCCAGGGACTTGCAATAGAAGTGAGCTCTTGACTTGGCAAATGAGATATTGGAGCATTGACTTGGCATGCTTGACATTTTGACCAATTCTTCTGCATCATGGCGCAGAGTGGGCCAGTAATATCCAAAGATAACACTTTCTTGCTAACGTCGTCACCAGAATGATTCCACAATTCCTTGGTGCATCTCCCGAAGGATGTAATCTCCTTCTTCAGTCACACTTCAACCAAGGCTGTGAAAATGACTTTTTATATAAGTGGTCGTTAAAAAGAGCATACCTTGCCCTTCAATCGAAGGCGCCGAGCTGCACGTTTGTCCTCGGGTTGAATTCCATGCTGCAAGAAATTAAATTTCGTCCATCCAAGTGTTACGATAGTCCACTTGCAGCACTTCATTAGCGTCATAAGCGCGATGCTTTACTAGCTCCACAACTATCTTCTTTCCCAAAGTTGTTGAAGTGGAAGATGCTAGCCGAGATAGCGTCAGCTCTTTTGTTGGCAGATCTGGGATATGTTCAATGCTGAAGTGCTCGAATGCTTGACCGAGCTGCAGCACTTTGGCCAAATATTTTTTCATGTTTCCTCTTTGGCTTCATAATCCCCGTTGATCTGAGAAACAATCAATTGCGAATCACTCGGGAAATGATTCGTTCTGCCCCCAACTTTCTTGCGAGGCCTAGTCCTGCTATGAGGGCCTCGTATCTGCTCGTTGTTAGTTGATTCAAAGTCGAACGCAAGGCATATTCGAATTCTTCTTTGTTGGGGTTGATGATTAGAGTCCTGCTCCACAACCATCTTTGGAGGAAGACCCATCCACATATAATGTCCAATCAGCCACTGGCTTGATATCTCCTCCACGGATATCCCTTCAGCTAAGAAATCTGCTAATGCTTGGGCTTTGATAGAAGTTCTTGATTTGTATTGATGTCATACTCTGCAAGATCTACAGCCCACTTTGCAGCTCGGCCGATGTGTCTGGCCTTGATAAGATTTGTTTTAAGGGCTGGTCAGTGACCACTATAATAGGATGAGCTTGCAGGTAAGCCTGAACTTCCTCGCTGCCACTACGAGTGCTAGGACTACCTTCTCAATTGGGGTATCTCATTTCAGGCCCATGTAAGATTTTGCTTGCGAAATAGATGGGCCTTTGCACATTATCCTGCTCCCTGAGCAGGACTGCGCTGACAGCTTCTTTGCACGTTGAAAGGTATATATATAGCTCTTCTCCAGGCAGAGGTGAAGTCAGCATTGGCACCTCAGCCAGATGGGACTTCAGCTCATCAAAGGCTTTTTGACATTGATCGTCCCACTGGAAAGCTGTCTTCTTCTTCAAGACCTGGAAAAAGGAAGGGATCTCTCGGCAGATTTGGATAGAAATCTGCTCAGTGCGGCAATTCGGCTCGTTAACCTCTGCACTTCCTTTATGTTCCTAGGGGATGCATGTTTTGTAAGGCTTCAATCTTGGCGGGATTTGCATGCCCCCATCTTTGGAAACCATGTATCCCAGAAACTTTCCAGTGCGTACTCCAAACGCGCATTTCTTTGGATTTAGTCTCATGCGTAAGTCTCTCAGCACAATAAAACTTCCCTTAAATTTTGAATATACTGATCAAGAGTCCTGCTCTTGATAAGCATATCGTCAATGTAGACTTCCATTATCCAGCCAATTTGTTCACTGAACAAGAAATTGACCAGAGCGGATAGGTGGCCCCGGCATTCTTCAATCCAAATGCATAGTTACATAACAATAAGTACCTGACTCTGTTATGAAAGCAGTTTTTTCCTGATCTTCTATAGCCACGATGATCTGATGATAGCCTTTAAAGGCATCCAAGAAATCAAAGATTTCATGCCCAAGTGTTGAATCCACTAACCTATCAATTTTCGAGAGTGGATAACAATCTTTTGGACATGCCTTGTGAGATCATGTAGTCTATACACATTCTCCATGATTCATCCTGCTTGGGGACCAACTGGGTTAGCCAACCAGATCGGATAAAGCACTTCAACAATGAATTTTATCGCCAATAACTTTTTGACTTCCTCTTCAATGACTTTATTCCTTTCTGGAGCGAAGTTCGCTTCTTTTGCTTTATCGGCTTGCCAAAGGATCAACATTTAATTTGTGCTCAGCCAGATGTGAAGGGATCCCAGGCATATCTTCAGCAGTCCAGCGAAGATAATCACAAATTCTCTCAGCAGATCCTGCAGCTGAGCTAACAGTTCAGATGGCATCAGGCCCGATCTTTATGACATTTCAGGTCTGCTGGATCAAGGACGAAGTCTTGCACTGCATCATCCGACTGCAAGTGTTCCTCATCTGAAGGTATCAGTTCATCAAGGCTGACTTGCTGAACTGATTCATTTCCCTTGGTAGCAATAGCGTAGCAACTCTGTGCCACTGTGTATCACCTTGTATAGTTACCACTCCCCCTGGAGTAGGAAACTTCATGCTGACGTGCAGAGGTGATACATGGCCTCCAATGCCACCAAAGCTGTCCGGCCAAAATGACGTTGTATGCAGACATTTCTTGATGACCAAAAAGTCTATCCATATACACCGATAGGCCGGGGGTTTGCCAAAACTGCAGCTGAGTGTGACCAGTCCTGCTGGCCGCACTACAGCTCCAGTGAAACCATATAAAGAAGAAGTTACCGGCCTCATCAAGGAATCGGGTAAACCAAGTTGCTGATATACCCGATAGAACATTATATTCACGGCACTGCCGGTGTCCACATAAACACGTCGGACCTCCACAACTTTATCGGGAGCAAGGTGTATACACAGCTCTATTACTAAACCTGTGTTGTTGGAGTCCAGTGGATGGGATCTCTGGCCCATAAGTCAGTTCTCTTGCATCTTGCTCTTTTAGATGGTGGTCCTGAGGAGGTTCCTGAGGACTAGGTGCTCCTTCACTGTGTGAGGTGGACCTCCAGAGATTGTATAAATAATGGTATTGACTTGGGGCCGACCTACAGCCCCATGCCTTCTTGCTCCCCATCGTCATCAGTCCTGCGATGCCAAGGTGGAGACTCCGGTCGGCACTTGTCCTTTCGGGGTCCTTGTGGAAATCCAGACGGTTGTTCAGGCGTGATCGAGTCATAAAACTGCTTTAAATGACCCTGTTCAATCAGTTGTTTAATAGCCTGAGCCAGCTGCCTGCAATCTTCTGTATCATGCTCGATATCTCTGTGGTAGCGGCAATAGAGTTTAGGGTTTCTTTGTCCTAGGCCCATAAAGGCTCTGGATCTGTCCTCAACCGTCTTTTCCATGACAGCCAAAATATAATCTTTTGAGGCCAAGAGGGGTAAGCCCTCATTACCACCCTTGCCTTTTCCTCCCATGCAATCGAACGTGCTGCGCCGATCAGGGTTTTTTCCTTCATTGTGCCGATCCTCCTTCTTGGAACCGGATCAGCTTTCTTGCCGAGCTCCTTGTCAGCTTCTTTTCAATCTGTTTGTCCTCTCCTGGACAAACTGGTGAGCTTTCTCCAAGCATTCTTCAGGGTTGTAGGTCCCTTCAGCCAGTTGGGAGAAGAGACGACAACTCAAAGACCGTTAATAAAAGCATTCTCTCAGGGTTGTAGGTCCCTCTTCAGCCAGTTGGGAGAAGAGACGACAACTCAAAGACCGTTAATAAAAGCAGCAGCTTTAACACCCTCATTTCTATCACTGACCTGCAGTGACTCATTTGAGAAACGTTACATGTATTTCAACACAGATTCATCTGGACCTTATCTCAAAGTCATCAGATGGGATGAGTTCTTTACAAATGGGGTGCTGGACATGAACTGTGACTTGAACTTTTGCGCCAGCTGTTTGAAAGATTTTACTGATTTTGATGGGAGCTCTTGGAACCATCTCCTGGCCTTTCCCCGTAAATACAAAGGGAAAGTTTTACAACGCGGAGGATCTGGGATGTTTTTCAGACTCATCGCAGTTTGAAACTAGAAGAGGTGATCCATGGGATCTGTTGTCCCATCATAAGTGTCCATCTTTGGCACATTGAAACTGTCTGGCGCCAATATTCTGCAATATCCCAGGAAAATGGACTTTCCTGGGCTGTCTGCACAAATTCGTGTCTGTGTTCTTCATAATAAGCTCTCGGCCTGCGAAGAACTTCTTCGTCCCTGGGGACGCTCTTTAAAGACTTTGACCTCACACTCAAGTGAGGTCTGGACAAATGCTCTGACTCCACGGTTGGAGCTTTGAAACTGTGTCTCCTAGCATCCGCCATAAAACCTCTAGGCGGTCCAGAAGACTGGTTTTGTGATACTTCTCTAGGGGGAAGAGGTGGATCTTCCTCCATATTTTGCACCTCTGGCTGTTTGCCTTTGAGACGCTGTACCATAGCTTCGAACACGTCCATGTTCTCTGCAACGTATTTCATCGCTTTATCCTTTTCCTCCCTTGAAACTTCTGGAATAGGATCAGGATTAGGCGACTCAGGTACCCGAAAAACCTGTTCAAGGATGCCTGAGTGTGTAACCATGCGTCGTGGTGGGTTGGACGACTCACCCAAACCTTCATGACGACATTTCATCATAGGAAAATGTTGGCTGTTTTGTTTTGAACTTTTATACTGGATTAAGGGACAAATAGGCCCTCCTTCTAGCGCCAAATGATGAAGCCGGATCTTCACCAATGGTCAAAGATGACCTCAAATGAACGTCGTCAGTTAACTTGAAGAGTAGTTAACTGATTTGAAGATGGTAGCTGGAATAGCTTCTTGAAAATCCTGCACAAGGAAGCAAAGATCAGAGGTCCCAGGGGGATGACCCCGGTAAAATCCTCCGACACTCAAGTCAGTTTGGGCCATTTCTCACTGAGAATATAGTTTAGTGTATGGAGTTTAAAAATTCTCACAGGTCTTAGCCGAAGAGAAATTCAGTGTATTAGCTCCAGGTTGTATGAAGAAGAGATTTTCGGATCTTTTCTCTGGTCTGCCTTGGCCTGCTTTTATTGGTTTTTTCCCACTCATGGCCTCTGATAGCGGATAGAGTTTGCTTGGGGCAGAAGACCTATGACGCAGTAGGTCTGCTGATATGACCGGTATGTCGGCTGATGTGACTGATAAGTCGGCTGAAGTGACTTTGGCGTGTACAGGCTGAATAGCCAGATGTGTACTCCTTCTTTGAGCTGCACTTCTGCCTGATGGTTCTACGATGTGATGCTGTGCTTGATTCCTTTGCCGAAGTGCAATGTTGAATCTGACCGAAGTGATCCGGAGTGTAGTACTTAAGCTGAAGCTGATGTTGGAGTTCGGTGCTGAGGTGCAATCCTTGGCTTATTCTTCGATAGTAAAATGGATGTCATGGGGCACAGCCGAAGTGCAATCATGGCTGAACAACAATACTTGAGTGCTGAACTGCAGGAGTTATACCGTTGACTGTTGTATTTTGGTTTATCAAACAGCATAGTGAAGAATCTTTTCCCTCTTTTTTCTCTTGTTACTTTCTGTGTTTTTGACTTTTGCTTTATATAATTGTTGTTGTCATCGTCTGTCTTCTTGAAAGCCAGCTTTCCCTCTTTTCTTCAAAATTTGCTCTCAGCCCTTAATATTTTAGCATGAAACTTCCATTTCTGCTATAAAATCCCACCTTTTTCACCACCACACTCTGTCTCTCGTTCTTTACTATGTTCCTCCTCTTACCACCGGAACTTAAACTCCAAGATGCCACCGGAGGAGGAGTTCAACAGAGCAATAATTTCACTTATTCAAAACTATGTTTCTTCACCGAAAGTCTCTCCAGCTTTTTTTTCAGTCATTGTTGCAACAGTAGTAACTGTCTGGTTGTAACTGCATCAAGTGTTCTTGAGAATGGTGCTGTTGAAACTTGGAGGAAGTGGAGATTTCTTTTGCTGTCTGCAGTGGTGATTCCTACGGGGGAAGTTGGAATTTTTGGTAGCAGGCGGGCTTAGGGTTTGGGGACGGGATCTCTGTCCCTCCATCTTTCACTCCACTCATGACCACACGACACGTGGCGGCAGCAGGGTGGGATGGTGAACCTAGATGCGGGTGACCCTCATTTAGACTCATCAACCCATTGTTGTCACATGTCGTACGGTGACACGGGGGTGAGGGAAAATGGGTGAAGAGATCCTATCCCAGGGTTTGGATCCTCTCACCCCAAAATTTCTCACCCTTTTTCCTACTGCACGACACATGGCAGTAGAGGGGGTGGTGAGGCTAGATGAGGGTGACCTGTATCTAGCCTCACCACCCTCCCCTGTTGCCACGTGTCGTACGGTGGGGAGAGGGGTGAGGGATTTTGGATGAGAGGGTGGTGAGGCTAGATACAGGTCACTCTCATCTAGCCTCACCACCCTCCTATGCTGCCACGTGTCGTACGGTGGAGAGATGTGTGAGGGATTTTGGATGAGAGGATCTCATCCATTTGGGGGCATGCGCAACAACTTATTCAGAATCCTTCTGTGAGTGGCTAGTTGGAATTATCGATGGTGATGGAAGTATTCAAGTTAGTAAACAAAGGTATACTTCTCTTGAAAAAATGCATTTAATGCATAGGAAACAACCCTATCGAGAATAATACGTAAAGTATAGTGTACGTGCCGATGAAGCAACCATTTTAGATTTAAGAACACAAGCCTACTTTACTTCTGATTCCCGCGAACGAATAATCATTGAGTCCTCTTTTTCCAGACAGCACATACAAAGAGACCCGTCTAACAGTCAAGTTTACTGGTTTGCTAGAGCCAGAGAAGATCATAGATTTGCACATAAATGGAAGGCGGAACGAATGACCGTGTTTAAGGCGAACCTCCACGATTGCGATGCGATCAATTAGATCGGCGTGCAGCAAAATGAAGATGACGATCATAGAGATTATTTGAAAAATTAATAAAAGAAGGATAAATTTTTTAATTTACCTATATAGTCCAACCTTTTGGTCAGACCTTAATCTCATAAAATTGCTATTTAAAACTTATATAACATTTTTTAGAAATGGATACAACAATAACAACATTACCCTATTATTTTAGAGGCTCTCGCTTATGGCGAGGTATGTAGGTCAGATGTACGCAACTATACACGTGTTAGAAATACACAGGGATTGTCTCCCGATGACCCATAATGATGCGTCAAGTTATGTCGATCAACTGCTACTTCACAATATAAGAAGCACAGCCAATTTAGTGAGTCATTTTGTTTTATTCCATCATATTCGTGTCATTGATTTTATCAAAAATAGATAAAAATAACAACATATAGCTTTTTACTTGACAAGATCTGTTCCAAGCTCAGCGTGTGGCAAGCAAAATTACTCTCTCAGGCAGCACGGTCCTTTCTTATCCGTAGTGTTTTATCTTCCATACCACATATATGATGCAAACAACCCTTCTCCCAGGTGCTCTAACTGATGAGATTGAGAAACTGATACGGCGTTTCTTTTGGGGCGAAATGGGTAATAAACATCATATCCATTGGTGTGCATAGAAGCGCATATGTCTACCAAAAGTTATCGGGGGACTGTGGTTTAGGCATGGTACTGCACTTTGGAATAGCGATGTCTTTCGTGAGACTATCTCCAATATATGGTTATGGAGAAACCAATTAGTTCATGGTACGTCGCCTGAAGTACCACCTGCACGCCAACGAATCCGAGAGATTTTCCATCGCGCAGAGATGCTACACCCTGCTCATTCTTGTACTGCAAATGCTGAGGACGCTTTGATATGTAAATAGTTCATTAGTTTTTGGATTGACGCATTGTAATTATTTTTGACATTTCAAATGAAATAGATAAAAATAACTAATATGAAGATAAAAATCTTTTCACTCCCGCAGACAAAGAGGAGTCTCAACCATCCGTGGGAAGAGGCCTTTGATGGACAGAATAGAGCGTCGGATGCTTTTGAATGAAGTCATGACCAGAATCAATAAATCAAACTTAATAATAAAGCATGTTTGGATTATTCTTGTTTTTAAACAAAATCATCAATAAAAAGTAGCAACTTACATATTTTGCATTATGTATCATAATAAATACCTTTTTCAAAATATTTTTCCAACCTCCTATAGAGGTTTATTTATGTTTATTTTTAGTAGTCTAACTCAATGTATTTAATATAATAATTACCAATATAATATAAAAATGTGGAAGACTTTTAGTTTAGCTGACTTAGTAACATGTTTCCACTCTACTCAAGCTCGAGTCTTCTTAATGTCAAAATATATAATATAAAATGTAGAACATGCAATTCATTTTAGTTATTGTAATATGCTCATAAATTTTATTAATGTTTTTCAAATACTATCATTATTTTGCACCAAAGTTGTTTCTTTTCTTCATATATTATCATTATTTTCCAACGCATTTCCCCTCTCCCTCTTTCTTTCTTTATCTTTTTTCCCCTATATACAAGGAAGAATTTCATATAATTTTCTTTATTTTTTCTTTATTTTTTCTGCGTACATGAGATACCGAAGCCTCTTCTTAGATATGGACAAACGCATGAGCCTAGTGTACCAATAACGGCCCATTAAGACCCTATATTTTGGGTTCAGATTAGGAGAGACAGAAAGTGAGACAAAATATGAGGCCTCTAATCACGCGCTGTCACGTGTACAAGCAACTTTTTTTAAAAGCAAAAAATTTTTAAACATCTTCCCTTTTTTGTACACGTGGCAGCGTGTGACTGGAAGCCTCATATTTTGCCTCACTTTCTGTCTCTCATGATCTCAGGCGCTCTATTTTTTATTTGTCAGTTCAAACTTTAAGTGTTGGATTTCATTTTGTCAGGTTTTTCATAGAGGCATTTTCTTACTGAACGTGAATTAACTAAATAAACAAGATATATAAATGAAAAATGGAAATAGAAATTCCTACCTTATCTCTTCAATAACCCTGGAAACACACCAATTTACTCCTCCGCCCTCTCCTTCCTCTCCTCACTTCCGCTCTTCCATCTCTTCCCTGCTTCATAGGGACTCGAAATCCACTCCGATCTCCCTCCATTACCCAAAATTAGAGCCACCCACTTTATCAGAGGTAATTTCTCTTTCTTAGCATGTATATAAATGTGCTATTCTTCATATTTGAACTGGGTCGCCCCCTCATACTCATTGCCACTGAATTCAGTTCTTTCTTAAAGCTTGAATTTTTAGCTGCTTTACAGATTTTCTGTATTTTTTGTTCTGTCTAATGAAGCAGACATATTTTTATGTTTAGGCTAGAAAGTTTCCGCCTTTGAGGAATCCCATTTGGTTTTACTGCTTTTCCTGTGTGCCAGTTGAAAGGGTTTTGCTTGTTTGTGAATACCCATTTGGATGTTTATGAACTTCTTTGGGAACCCTTTTGATGCTTTTAAAGGATTTTGGACAATTTGAAGCAAAAGAAAAGACAGAAGCATTTTTGGTACATTTGGTGGTGCCCATTTGGGGAACTTGATATTTTCCCGAGTGAGAGTTCTATTTTTGGTGTGTTTGGATTGATGGTGTTGGAGCTGCTTTTGAGTCATTCTCACGAAGGAAACGGTTGATCTGGCTTTGATTAGATCAGTACTCTGTTTGATTGTTGCATATGGCTGACCAGCCTTCAGTGATGGGGCAAGAGTTCTGTGATGTTCTTTATACAAGGCATATTGATGAGAATACATTGACTACGGCCAGGTTCCAAATCAAATCTTGCATTTGCAGAACGGTCTGTTGTTGTTGCTCAGGATTTTAGGAGCACAGGTCATCAGAGAAGGAACTCCGGTGAGCACACATTAACAACGTTATACCAACTTCAGATTTAGATTTGATTGATCAGCCTTTGGTGATTGGACAAGAATTCATAGATGTTGATACGTGTAGAAGGACCTTAAAAGATATAGCTATAGCTATGCATTTTGAAATCCGGATAGTCAAGTCCGATAGAAGTAGGTTCCATGCTAAGTGCTCAAAAGAGGGGTGCCATGGCGAGTTCATGTTGCCAAATGCCCGGGGGTTCCTACATTTACTATTAGGACGCTTCATTCGGAGCATACATGTGAGGGAGTTCAAAATCTCCACCATCACCAGGCGTCTGTTTGGTGGGTTGCAAGGTCTGTTGAAGCACAAGTGAAGGACAATCCACAGTACAAGCCAAAGGAGATTTTTGGCAAGATATTAAGGGACAAGCATGGGGTGGCTGTGTTCTTATATGCAAGCAATGGCGGCGGGAAGGAGCGCAGCATGGCTGCATTCATGGCACGTTGGAGGAAGGCTATAAGCTTCTACCGGCATATTGTGAACTGTTAAGAAGGGCCAATCCGGGGAGTATTGCTTCTGTATACGCCACTGGACCTGATAATTGTTTCCAACGTCTTTTTGTATCTTACCGTGCAGCTATATATGGGTTTCTTAACGCTTGTAGGCCGCTTTTGGAAACTTGACAGAGTTCATCTCAAAGGGAAATATTTGGGTACTTTACTGTGTGCAGCTGCTGTGGATGCTGATGATGGATTATTCCCATTGGCCATAGCGATTGTAGATGCAGAAACTGATGAAAACTGGATGTGGTTCATGTCTGAACTGCGAAAACTTCTTGGAGTGAATACCGACACATGCCTCGACTGACAATACTGTCAGAGAGAACTAGAGGAATGGCTGAAAGCAGTTGAGGCACATTTTCCCAATGCATTTCATGGATTTTGCCTGCGTTTCATCAGCGAGAATTTTCGTGATACCTTTAAAAAACGCAAAGCTGGTGAATATCTTCTGGAATGCTGTTTATGCACTTACATCAGCTGAATTTGAAAGCAGAATTTCTGAAATGGTAGAAATTTCATCAGAAGTTTCTTCCATGGCTTCACCACTTTAACCCCCAGCTATGGCTGTAGCCTATTTCGAAGGCGTTACGCTATGGTCATTTTGTAGTGGAGTTGCAAAACTATGTATAACTGGGCACTTGAATGCCACGAGCTTCCTGTTGTTCAAATGATGGAGCACATTCGTGATCAGATGTCATCATGGTCAGTGATCGCCGAAATACAGGGATGAGATTGACCTCCATCTTATTGCCATCTGCTGAGAGAGAAAATTTTCAGAAGCAACAGCAGATGCTCGTTTTGCTACAAGTTCTCCGTTGCCAATGAAGTTGACTTCGAGATTGTGTCAACTGAAAGAACAAACATAGTGGACATACGTAGTAGTGTCTGTTCTTGTAGGCGCTGGCAACTCTACGGGCTGCATGTGCACATGCTGCTGCTGCACTCATATCTTGTGGCCAGAACACGCAGTTATTTGCTGAGCGTTGTTTCACAGTGCATAGCTATCGCGAAACATATTCGCAGATGATATATCCCGTACCAGACAGAAGCCAATGGAAAGAACTAGTTGAGGGAGCAGAATGTGGGGTGGTTGCAGAGGTGGATATGACTATTAGACCACCAAAGACACGCCGGCCACCTGGCAGGCCCAAGAAAAGGTTCTGCGCGTTGAGAGCTTTAAAACGTCCAAAGAGAGTTGTTCAATGTGGTCACTGCCATATGCTTGGACACTCGCGAAAAAGTGTGTATTGATGCTTTCCCAGTAGTCAGATTCACCTTTTTCGCTCAAGAGTTTTCTAACATCAGTAATATTCATGAGGTGGAGGGCCGGACTTAGGCTCAGCGGTAAGCTTGCTTGCGTGATGTGCTAGGTCGAGGTTTCGAAACTGTCTCCACACAAGTGGGTAAGGCAGCGTAGGTCTTTTCTTCCCGAACACTCATGCAGTGGATATGAACCAGGTCTGGCCTTTAGTTATATCCATGAGGTAGATGAGCTCCTGAAGTATAAAGTCGCTAATTCAGGTGCCTCTTTGCTGTAGTTTCACATGGTTCTTATTGTTCATCGTTGCAGCGAGTTGTGTTCCTTGTAATTAAAGTCTTGCCTTTTCCAGACTATATCAAAGGTGACATCTGTGAGCTATTCATCCTTGTACGGTTTATGATGCATAGTTCACTAAATTGGCTGCGTTTCGTATATTCTGGAAGAACAGTTGATCGACACCGCAACTTCATTATGGGTCATTGGGAAACCTCTGTGGATTTCTAACGCATGGGTATGGCTGCGTACATCCGACTCCTTCATATCCCGCCACATGCGGCAGCCTCTAAGGCAATAGAGTAATGTTATTGTTGTTGTGTGTGTTGTTCTTCTCTATACGTTCGTTTGTCTTTCACTCTAGAATGTGTCTAGACAGTATGAAATTTTAACTTACCCAAAAGAAAATATCTAGACAGTAGCAATAACGTAACTTTTAGAAAATGGGACAGAAGGATTTGATCCATGGACCCCTTGCTCTTATACCATATTAAATTACGGTCTCATGTTAAAGTTTAAGTTGTTAGAAAGAAGATTGATGTATCACCTGCATTTAGCCTCATCACCCCTCTTTGCTGCCACGTGTCGCGCGGTCACAAAAGGGGTGAGGAAAGTGGGGGTGAGAAGATCCCAACCCCTGTCCGAATATCTGAATGTTGTGTGAGCTGTCATGAGAAGAATTTTCTAACTGAAAAATGGCATGAACTTATTCCCAAGAAAAGGATATTTACTTACAGTACAGTTGTCAAAGTAACATGATTACATTTACAGTAAACTAGCTCACAACTTACAAGACCCCAAGCTAAAACATTCATCACTCTTCCTTCTTATTCATAAAATATACACCACATCATCATCATTCATATCCAGTATATTCCAATGACAGTAAAAGCTATCGCTAGGGTATGGAGAGTAAGCGGCAGGCAAACAATACCTTATCCTAAGAAATAGAGAGTTTGTTTCCAGTGTGACCACGGTTCTATGTATCCTGCATACATGGCATAATAATAGGGATATGATGTGCTAACTAAAGCCCTCTCTCTCTCTAAGCCTCTTAAGATGAACAACTCAACAACAATAACCAACAGAACCACAAAAAAAGACGAGTTAGCAAATTATATCAGTGTGTTACACCAAAAGGGACTGGCAATCAGACCCGAGCTAACTCTACACTCATCTAAAATCTCGACCGCCTTTTCTGCTTACAGCCTCACAAGTCTACAAGGTAAAGTGTCCAAGCTAGCAGCCCGTGCTTTTCCATAGTTACCAGAACACCACACCTCCTCCATGCATGATGTTCAGCATAAGCTACAGGATCATTCGCAAGGGCTTTAATGTAAGAGGCCAATTCCCTCATAGAAGTAAACTTCGAGCCATCGATTATTGAATGTGGAGGCACAAACTCCCAAACATCTGGTGCACCAAAGTAGATGGGAACAGCACCAGAATCAAGAGGGTTAAAACAGTTTCTCTGTTACATAGCTCTCCTTTGCCAGGTTTTTCAATAGCCAGGACAAACTTATAGTGGGACATTGCACAATGCAAGTGATCCCACCATTGAGGTTTTACATTAGGATCCTTGACACAACAACAACAACATTACCTCATTGCCTTAGAGGCCTATGGCAGGGTATGGGGGGTCAGATGTACGCAACCATACCATGGTTAGAAACACATAGATGTTGTTTCCCGATGACCCATAATGAAAATTGTGTGTCGATTAACTGCTACTTCACAATATAAGAAGCGCAGCCAATTTAGAAAGTCATTTGCTTTATTCCATCATATTCCAAAGTCAAGTAAGAATGTGTCATTAACTCCATTGGAAATGTAAATATTATGATCCTTAGCACACACTGGATAAAAGGACAGAGCCATGTCCAGGCCTCCCACATTGTTCAAACATCTACCAAATGAATGATGAGGTAACAATCTGAGCAAGCTTTTGGCAAGGTGGTCTCTATGTGGAAGATATGGTGATGAAGACCAATAAACGAGTGTATCCTATTCAGCAATTAGGAAACATATCATTATTGTATCGATCTGCAAAGTTGTTGAGGGCTAATCAGCACCGGTCAAGAACCAACACAACTAAATGAAAGGATATAACTTACATTGTTCTTAAAAGAAGACAAATGATAATTGCGGTTGTTATGACAAAGTGAGCCAGCATAAGTTGTCTAGACATCATCTTTGCCTTGGTAGCTGATAAAGATATCCTCATAGCCTGAACTTTTCCTTCCAGCTTCTAGATCCATGTATGCACGAATTGGCTGGCCTTTGTGTCTCTGTCAATTAAACAACAACAACAACGTTACCCCATTGCTTTAGAGGCTCCCGCCTATAGCGGGTTATGAGGGGTCAGATGTACATAACCATACCATGTGTTAGAAACACACAGAGTTTGTTTCCCGATGACCCATGATGATGCGTCAAGCTGTGTCGATCAACTGCTACTTCACAATATAAGAAGCACGTCCAATTTAGTGAGTCATTTTGCTTCACAAAACAAGAAAAAAAAAAGGTGAAACTGTGATTCTGAACAATTCCCACAGTAAAGTGTATTCTTTATCAACTTCCATCCATCACGAAACATTCTATAAGACATTCATGATAATTGAAGCATCAGACAGACCAACTTCAAATATTTGAAATGTATAAAGTCTTTCAAAGTTCAAAGTTAATATCTTCCTCTCCTAAGAGTTAAAGACAAAGCCCCTATCAGAATACAACAATTACAGGAGGGGCTTCCTCGGGCTGGTAAGACAGCTGCACAAAATGTTCTTCCTCAACTTCAATCATATCCAACAAACAGTTTGACGAACATCCACATCAATTGGACAACAACATTACCCCATTGGCTTAGAGGATCCCACCTATAGCGGGGTATGGGGGGGTCGGATGTACACAGCCATACACATGTCTTTAGAAACACGCAGAGGTTGTTTCCCAATGACCCATAATGAAAATTACGTCAAGCTGTATCGATCAACTGCTACTTCACAATACAAGAAGCGCAGCTAATTTAGTGAGTCATTTTGCTTTATTCCATCATATTCCAAAGTCAAGGAAGAGTGTGTCTTTAACTCTATTGGAAACGGAAACAATCCAATGCAATTGGACAATTATTGCAAAACCAGTCTTCAGTCAAAGAAAACCGTGGGATTAAGTTCAAAATTATTGAGCCTCCTTTTTGTTAAACTAAATGAGTTTATCTTATCAAAACATATTAGACAACATCTTATGTAACCACTCAAGAACAAATATTTACTCAAGAATGTGCAGATACAGCTCCCTACTGACAAGATGATGCAGGGCTTCAAATATTGTAACTGATACCTTCAGGAATTCAATACATGGCAAAAAGATCATTCCAGTTATTCTCAGGCACAAGGGTTTATGACCTTCAAAAACGCTACTCCATAATAATTCCACAACTCCTAATTGCACTTAATCATGGATAACTTTTTCTGCTTCTCAAATAGGTTTCTTGCAGAAGATGCTACATAACTGTCCTGTAGAAAATAAAAGTAGCAGTGGAACCAGAAAATAGTAGAATACTTCATATTCTATCGCTCTTGTCCAGCATTGTAGGGCGCAACATAATTGCAAAGATCATCATATGTATTTGGCCATTAGGTTTAACTGAAGTCCTATCCTGTGCGTAAATGCGAACAGTTTGACCCACAAAAAGGGGTCACTTTCAGGAGGTCTTGCCCTAAAAGCTCCGAGTCCATCAAGCAACTTGCCTATCTAAACAAGTGATTCAATTTAACATCTCTGAGCAAGATCTAAAGTTAATCGGTATAAAGTCTCCCACGTCCGGTGTTCACTAAGAGGAGGAAGAGGGGTACGGAAGCATGGAAGTGAATAAACATAGAAGAGATTTTCATTCAACACAAATGAATCTGAGTGCAATGCCCCTTTTAAATACCTAGAATTAGCATTGCCATTATAGTCGCCTTTCATTGGCAAAAAACCTGCCCTGATGCACCAGTTATTTGGCACAATGTGCTCTATGGCAATGCACTTTCTATGAGGGCTCTTCATTCCATTCCTGCACCTCACCAGGTATAGTACATAAGGGTGGACGATAGGATGAGCTCCAGCAGCTGAAACTTTTAAAAAGAAAAAACAAATACCCCTTCCATCTATACAGAATCTGAAAGCTGCTCTACCAGTGGAGAGAGTTCCCTCAAAATTCTCTAATAAACATACACCTCAAAATTCTCTAATAAACATACACTAAACAGCAAATTATCAAGAATATTTTCCAATCTGTTACATAAAGTACAGAAATTCTGCACAAATACATCTTTCAAGGTCGCAAGCCTCCCATGACACATCAAACACATATGAAAGCAAACCTCAACATAATTTGTCAAAGCACACCAATGTTCTCCAAGAATTAGGAGTTCTTACTTCAATACAAGCTACTGGGCTTTGAAGACTAAATTTAGCAGGACCTGGAAACCATATTCTCTCTAAAACTGCTAGACCGAGATCGAAAAGAAAAATTTTCTGAATCATCCAGATGTACTTGGCTCCTTCTCATTTTAACCATCCACAATTACAATAAATCAACTCGATGCAGTACCCACCATCATAAAACAAGGATGTTTTCTGTCAGTATCCCGAAGGGCCTGACAAGAACCCTTCGGCTGCCAAATGCAATACTACAAACCAATCACTGCTACTTAACATTTAGTTCTTCCCCAAGCAAGTTTCCTCACCAAGCAATTCTGTCAGTACCATAATTAGCAAAAGATAGGTTGAAATGCCCGTGCAGATTGCCCTTAAAGTTCCATTCACTTATTCCCATAACGACTCCTTTAGCGGATTTATATTCTGCAAATACATTATACGGGAAATCCATCCTCAAGTCCTCCTTGTTCCTATGAAGAAAATAGTTTCTTCCACTTTCTTTGAATCCACATCTCCTCCTGTCCAAGTCTATAGTGCACTTTCTTAGGACCAATTTAGGTAGAATGAAGGCATTTGCCCAAAATGCTGCGAGCTTATCAAGATATTACCTCAAAAGTATACACAGTATTATTTATTCTCGGATTCCTAATATCAATACATCGGTTTAAATCTTTGATGAGGGAGTGGGTTCTCCCCCCACCTGTACCAGAGGCCCCTTAGCCAGGTGGGATGTAAATCGAGGGATGTGCTCCACCGGCAGCCCTGCAAAGGGAGAGGACACACGAGACTCAGCCAGCCCAGAGGCAACCCTTGTAATATTTCAACAAGAATTGTCTCCACACGGACTCGAACTCGGGACGTCAGGGTTCTAGCCCCAATCACCTTTGCCACTTACCACTGGACTATGCCCATGGGGCACATCGGTTTAAATCTTTGGTCACTTTAAGAGGTCCAATGTTTAACTTTAGATTGTCCGCTAATTTAAATTCCAAAGAAAAATAAAAATTCCATCATGTTGTTCATTTCTTTAGGTTGTACTTGACCCAGTGTTTTCTTTCACTTACTTTGCATCTTACTGTTCGATTTGAGAAAAACGATTTTCTTTTCATTGATTTTCATTCTTCAATACACAGCCTGTTTATAACTGTCACTACATAGTTTACAAGGAAAGGCCTAATTATCAGTGATTACAATCAATCAAATATGGCGCTACCTAAGGTAATGATTTGATTACACTAACTAAGGTAAGTTTTGTATATGGTAATATCTATTTACAATTTGTATGAATCACTAATTCCTTAATTTTCTCAACACTCCCCCTCAAGTCGAACGGTAGGATCTCTGACGTTCAACTTGCGCAAAATACTGGAAAAAATTCGCCCATTGACAGCCTTTGTGAGTATGTCAGCCAGTTGATCTTCGGAACGAACAAACGGTAGCGAAACAACTCCATTGTCAAGCTTTTCCTTGATAAAATGACGATCAATCTCATATGTTTGGTTCGGTCGTGTTGGACAGGATTTTCTGAAATGCTGATTGACGCCTTGTTGTCACAATACAAGCACGTTGCTTCCGATGTTTTAAATCCAAGCTCAGCCATAAGTTTCCGTAGCCACAAGACTTCAGTAATACCTTTGACAATTCCTCGGAACTCGGCTTCTGCACTGGACAGTGACACCACCGACTGCTTTTTGCTGCGCCAAGTAACCAAATTTCCACCTATGAGAGTAAGATATCCAGAAGTAGACCGCCTGTCTACTACACTTCCTGCCCAGTCCGCATCCGTATATGCCTCAATGTTAAGATGTCCATGGTTTCGAAACACAATACCAAGGCCAGGAGTACCCTTAAGATACCTCAAAATTCTGAAAACCGCCTCGAGATGATGTTCATGTGGGTTGTGCATGAACTGGCTCACCACACTAACCGAATAGGCAATATCTGGTCGTGTATGAGATAGATATATCAATTTTCCAACCAGCCTCTGATATCTTTCTCGTTCCACTGAGGGTGCTCCTTGAACCACGTCCAGTTTTTGATTTGGAATCATTGGGGTGTCTGCCGGTTTTCCATCCAGTAGTCCAACCTCAGTGAGAAGGTCCAAAATGTACTTGCGCTGAGAAATATAAATGCCCATCGGAGAACGAAGAACTTCAATCCCTAGAAAGTACTTTAAGCCTCCAAGGTCCTTCATCTCAAATTGAGTGAACAAGTGATTCCTGAGACGAGAAATTTCATTAGTATCATTTCCAGTAATAATCATGTCATCAACGTAAATAATAAGGCATGTAACACTACTTCCCTGTTTTCTGAAGAAAAGAGTGTGATCAGCATTGCTCTGTTTGTAGCCATCCTTTTTCATGACAGCAGTGAACCGGCCAAACCATGCTCTAGGTGACTGCTTTAGCCCATATAACGCCTTTTTTAACCGACACACTTGTGCTGGCCCGAATTCGTTGGTAAAGCCCGGTGGTGGTTCCATGTATACTTCTTCTATTAAGTCTCCATGTAGAAACGCATTCTTAACATCAAACTGTTGTAGGGGCCAGTTCTCATTTGCAGCAATTGAGAACAAGACTCGGATGGTGTCTATTCGTGCTACAGGAGAGAAAGTCTCATAATAGTCGATGCCATACGTCTGGGTGTATCCTTTCGCGACCAGCCTGGCTTTATGTCTCTCAATACTACCATCCGCCTTGTATTTAATAGTGAAAACCCACCTGCATCCAACAGTTTTCTTACCACGCGGTAGTTCACACTTCTCCCATGTTTGATTCTTCTTGAGTGCCTCCATTTCTATATCCATTGCTTCTTTCCACTGTGGTTGTTTGCAGGCTTCTTCCACGGTGTGAGGTATTTTCTCAGAGCATAGTGTCACAAAGAAGCTGTGTGCTGGTCCTGTCATGTCTTTCCATGGTTCCTTGATCGGATATTTAGAAGCTTGAGCGGTCTTTGTGGGAGAGTATCGTTCAGGTGGTATCCCTCTGTTTTTTCTGGGTGGCAGTAGACGTCCCTGGTTCTCTGCAAAGGGATTAGTACAGTCCAAGGAGGGATTTGGAGAAAGGGAAGAGTCATTATGGGGCACAGATAAATCAGCAATTTCAATAGAAGACGACGGGCAAGTCTCAGTAGTGGGAGAATTAGATATCAAATCGTTAACCTGTATACTATCGCTTACCTGTTGAGGGGCATCCAGCCGGGGAATATCAGTGGTAGTGGGCCTGTCACTGACGCCATCATTACTGTAGGGAACTGCTGAACAGTCGGCGTCATCTACTTGCCGTGTTGGTTCAGTCGCCAGCCAGTATGGTCTGGATAGCCAATCGAGAGTATCATCCTGAGTTATCTCCCCCTGAGACTGAGATTGGGTAGCAAAGAACGGCTCGGTCTCAAGAAATACACAGTTCATGGTGATATAGATTCGGCGAGTGCGAGGGTTATAACACCGATATCCCTTTTGGGTGGAAGCATAGCCAACAAAGGCACATTTCTCAGCACAGGGGTCAAGTTTATCTCGGTGAGTGCGGGGAATGTGAACAAACACAGTGCACCCAAAAACTTTGGGTGGTAGTGTAAGGATCGAGGGAATAGTGGTTTGAGTGGCTAACATTTGTAGTGGTGTTTGGTGGCGGAGAATAGATGTAGGAAGGCGGTTACTTATATAGGTAGCAGTAGATACTGTCTCCGGCCAAAAACCACGAGGAACATTAGTATCAAGCATCATAGCTCGTGTCATTTCGAGGAGAATACGATTTTTTCTTTCTGCAACTCCATTTTGTTCGGGAGTTCCAGGACACGAAGTTTGGTGTATTATGCCATTGTCAGAGAAGAACTTTTTAAGTGCCCCGTCAAAAAATTCCCCACCATTGTCTGTGCGAAGTACTTGTATGGACAGATGAAATTGTGTAGTAACCATTTTATGGAATTCAATGAACTTGGTGCTAACTTCAGATTTTTGTTTAAGAATATACAACCAAGTCATTCGCGAAAAATCATCAACAAAAATGACAAAATATTTGTATCCAAGGGAGGTAGGGTGAGGAGACGGACCCCACACATCTGAATGTACCAACGAGAATATTTTTTCCACACGAGTGTTATTAGCCCGATATGTTGCTCGAGGCTGTTTGGCACGAAGACAAGTATCACATGCTAAATGGTGTAAATCTTTATTTGGGGTAGTAAACAAGTCTGGAAAAAGAAATTTAAGATAACTAACAGACGAATGCCCTAACCGGCGATGCCAGAGCCATAACTGACGAGTAACCGATCCGGTGGCAAGATTAGACCGGCCCTGTTGTTCTACAGTATCTACGTAATAAAGTCCGCCAGTCTCAGTACCACGTCCAGTGAGGTTCCCCGTATGAATGTCCTGCAAAAGGCAAAACGAAGGATACATGAGAACGACACAATCTAATTCTTTTGAAATTTGACTGACAGATAATAATTTGGTGGATAAAGATGGAACAAACAAGCAATGGGATACAGTTATTTTTGGAGTGATTGCAATGGTTCCCCCCCTTTGACTGGAATAATCTCTCCACTAGCGGTTTCAACATGGGTCTTTGAAGGTTTAGAATGGCTAATGAAATCATTAGGATCAAAGGTCATGGTGTCCGAAGCCCCACAGTCAATTATCCAGCGGGAGTTAGGCTGAGGAGGGGATCGTCCTGTATGGCAACTAGATGTGTTTTGTGTGGATTTGTGGGTCAAAGTGGATGAATTTATAACGTTGGGACTGATATGGTCATGGATTAATTTTGGAGGGGTATGTTGAGTAATTTCAGTAGGGCTGAGGGTATGTTCGTCGTTTTTAAAAACTGGAGGGCCAATCTGGGTACTTTTAATTCGAGGAGGGGGGTAATGGTCATTTTTAAAAACTGAGGGGCTGGAATGGGTAACATCAGAGATGCGGACTGCACTGCCCTTAGCAGAACTCACAGGGACCTTTGATGCAATATTCGAGTATAAAAAAGGGAGGGGGCTAGGGTTTCCCCTAAGCCCCCCTTTACCTGCCGCCGTCTGAGGGTTTTCTTCTTCCTTGGGCATTTGCTCTGTCCTTCCTGCAAGGGCTTTGCCGCTGCTTATGTCACCGTCTTCTCTCCCTGGGTTGATGGTGGCTGCCTCCATTTCAGCGATTCCAGTGGTGTTTCCACTGAATCCGGTGCTGGTTACCCTTTTTCCTTCCCACCAATCTGGGTAGCCCTGCAACTGAAAGCACCTCTCTTTTGTGTGACCTTTCTTTTTGCAGTGGTTGCACAGCAACTGACTCTTGTCTATTCTCCCTTCCCGCGATGATGGATTTGAGCGGGTGGGGTTGCCTGACCTGTCCGATTGCAGTGACGGTTTGGCCCTACCTCTGCCTGTGGTTGGAGCTCGTCCTGCTAGTCCCTGTCCGATTTCCACTCCCAGTGATGAGTTTTTCTCTGAGGGAATCAGGTTTCTGAACACCTGGTTTCAGGCTTCTGCCCTGCGAATCTCTGAGAAGGCAGCCTCTACTGTGGGTAGAGGTGTCCTCTTGACCATCTCCTTCTTTTCCTGTTCAAACTGATCTCCAATGGCAAGCAAAAATTGGTAAAGACGAAATTCTTGGGTTTTTTGATTGTACCTGCCGATGTCTTCTGGGCATCGCATCGGGTTCGGGTCTTTGGTATCTATCGAGACCCATACTGCCTGGAGTTTGTTCCAGCAGTCCTCCACAGTTCCGTCTCCTTGACGAATGGTGTTGGCTTGTTTGTATAAGTCAAAGATCTGGAGCCCATCTCCACTGATTCCATAAGTGAGAGCTAGGCCATCCCAGAGAGCCTTAGCCGTGGGATACCTAGTTATGTTATTGATCATGGTAGGTTCCACATTTTGCAATATCCAGGTGAAAACCTTATTATCATCTTGTTCCCATCTACTGTAATTCGGATCATGTTGTGGTGGAGGTGGTGGGTTGCCAGTGAGATGTGCAACCTTGCCTTGGCCGAGTATGGCTCTATAAATGACTGTGGACCATAGAGAGTAATTGCCACTGTTCAGTTTCACTGATATGTGTAATGTTTCAGGGATTGGCAAAATCTGTGGTGAGGGTGGTTCGGATGGCCGAAGGCTTTCCCGGAGTATTTGAGCCACTTGTAGTGCTAAATCCCCGGGAACGGTATTAAACGTGGGTGATGGTTCTGGGTTGGCGGAGGATTATTCAGGTTTGCCTGTTTCTGACATTTTTCTGGAATTTTGCAGGTAATAAACTGATGAGAACAAAGTGAGTAAGCAACAATGATATTGGTAAGCAACACAGCTTTGACTGTGATGATTTGCAGCAAATACAACCGACTGGCTGGGAAAGGTATAAGGCTATGATGAAGTTCTTTCTGAGCCTATTCTCAGAAACTTCAACAAATTTTCAGAGAGGAAGTGTCCTGCTCTGATACCATGTTCGATTTGAGAAAAACGATTTTCTTTTCATTGATTTTCATTCTTCAATACACAGCCTATTTATAACTGTCACTACATAGTTTACAAGGAAAGGCCTAATTATCAGTGATTACAATCAATCAAATATGGCGCTACCTAAGGTAATGATTTGATTACACTAACTAAGGTAAGTTTTGTATATGGTAATATCTATTTACAATTTGTATGAATCACTAATTCCTTAATTTTCTCAACAATCCTCTCATGTGCTGCTAATACCTTCTTTATACACAATGTCAGGCTCCTATGCTGAATATCAGATAGATCACGGAATAGGCAAAACAGTCCGCCACATCCAGCGTCCATCTTAGTTAGAGATGGAAGATGCTTAATCAGGTGCCAAAACTTCCTTCCACCGAACTCCACCAAAGTAGCCCTCCCCTAATTCCTAAAGTTTGCATAGCCATTGTCCACACAGATTTAGACAACTTCTTGTCAGATGCAGGCTAAACTAATGTAGCTACCGTCAACTTACAATGAAAATCAACATATAATTCAATGCAGATATAGAGGTTTCATATCCTTTTCAATGTAAATTGACTAAGTTCACATATTAGAAGTTCTACCAAATTACAGGGGAAATTAGAGTTCACAAACGGTCTTCTTCATTTTTTTTTTTTTTAATGTAAGTACACAAACAGTCTTTTACTATATATTCTATGCATGAACTTCCATTTGCAGCCTCCTCTTGAAATGCCTCCACGGCAGATACAACATAAATAATCTTGAAACTCAACCAGAAAGAACAATTCGGGAAAAAAAAACATACCTGGAAAGGAGGAGTTGTAGTCTCAAAGAACAAGGCATCAGGTTTATCAGCAAGAATTGAAGATTTTGTCCACAGACAGCTCAACCCACATCGACAAGAATACAAATTATCCAAATTATCAGGAATCCAAGTCCACCCTTTGACCAATATACTAACATGGTTCATTTTCAACCCACCACACTCCCTGTCACCATCACCCACCACCTGCAAAGAAGGTGAAGAAAAAGATCCATTTTTGAACAAACCTTCGTGTTTCTCTTTAAATTTAGCACAACCCACTTGGGAATCCCATTTTCTGAATGCTGCAAACAAATCTTTAAATGGGTTTAGAGCAGCAGATTGAGTGGTCAAAGTCTTTAAGACTATCTTTTTGTGAAGGTAAAGGAGAAGTTGATGGGAATTGAAGAAATCCAGAAAATAAAAGAATAAGAAATGCAAAGACCAATATCATTGTTATTATAGTGGTGTTTATGGACTTCAGTAGCATGATTTGAACAAAAACAGGTTTATATCTACCCTTCAGTCTCTACTCCCTACCCTCCCTCTTCAGATGGAGACAGGATAATCTGAAGAAATAGAAAAGAAATTAGATTTACTGTTAATGATAATTTGTCACGTCACTTTTTCATTACTGAAGCAACGAAATTGTTGCCGAAGATCAAAGGTATCAGAAGAATGACACGCCATGTTTAGTGGTTGCCGGTGGACACCGTTCTGGGTAGGCAAAATGCGGCCTGATATTTTGGAAAAATACTGTAGGTTTAATTAAAAATGGGTTAATCACCTTTTGCCCTTGTAGTATGCGTAATTAACCCTTTGTCACCCTGAGGTTTGATATCACACTCTTAACCTCCTGAACTATTGGACTGATTTGGACAATGCTTTTTCAGGCAAAATTTCGTCGGAAAAGCGTGACATGGCAATTGCCCACGCCATGTGTTGCAAACAATAGCCACGTGGAGTCAAAAATGCCACATGGAGTCAAAATCACTATTCATCTTCTTCTTTCACCCATTAACTTCTTTCTTTTTTCTTCATTCCAGCATTCAAATTTCAACCTTCCAACAAATTGTAAAAAATGTTGAAATTATTACAATCTGATACTACATCTAGTACTCAACCTTTAGCTTTCATCTAGTACTCAACCTTAGCTTTTCTAACCCTCTGGTTACTAAATTTTCCAAGCCCGCCTCGTTTTTGCCTGAGCTGAGGCGTTCCAAGTCTTTCCCCGCTTCAAAGCGGGAAGCTTTGGGGTTTAATGTGTCAGCTTCTTTTGAACCACATCGTAAATCTTGTGACGTCTGGGGTCATAGTACTCTATTGTCTCTCTTCACTGTCGACGATGAGTATAAAAACGGTTCCTCTATTATGCCCACCTCGTTTTCCTCAAATGTACATCAAGCTTCCACAAGCATTAACAATTTTTATGTAAAAGAAGATGTCTTTAAAGAGTTAATTGCACTTGGTATCCATTCTTTTCCACAAAGTTTTAAGTAGCATCCAATGTTTCATGAAACACACTTTACATCCAGACTTATAGGGTTAATAGACACCTGGCATCCAGATGACCTGCTGGTCGACCGTTGACCGCTGAAATCGACCTTTGACCGGACATAACCTTACTTTTTACCTGACTTTAACCACAGTTTACAATTAATAAAATAATAAAGTCAAAAAAAGTTAAAAGTTTAATAAAAAATAATTCAAAAATCAATAAAAAAAACCTACACCCCACCTCATCCCCACCTCTTTCATCTTCTTCCCCTGACAACGGTATAGTTGTCGGCAAATCGAAGCAGGTTTCTGTGCTTTCGCACACAGTTGCGAAGAAATCGGGCAACTCTGTAGACAATTGTCCCCTAAGCTGCCGGAAAACAACGCACCCTTTTTTCCGCCTACTTCCTTTCTAAGTTTTCTTCCTCCTTTTTCGTTTTCTTCTTTCGTTTTCAGTTGCAGAGTACACAAGTAAAGAAGAAATCTCAGCAATAGTGGACTGATTAAACCAAAAGATTTTATGAACTCAAATTCAGGAAAGCATGTAAGGAGAGCAACCTATGCTCTGTACCATGTAGAAAGTAATAGGAAGTAGATAATAACTTGAACAACATCAGAGAATTGAGAAGAAGTTGGAAGAATTCTGTTGATTTCATTCATACAATATTTACACATCTCAACATTCTATATATTTACAATAAGAGAGAGAAACTAACATAGCCTTTTCAATGAATTAAACGCAAGATCGAGCCTATCAAGTGATTTCATACTTGTTAAAGATGGTGTTATTAAGCCGGAAAATGAATTGGAATGAAGGATCAGAGTATGCAAATTAGCCATGAGGAGGATCTCCGCGGAGAGCAAGAACATTCTGAAGACCTTTAGTTTTGATAGTATTGAGAGCATGATCGATCTTCTCAACAGACATGTTGGTGCAGGTGAGATGCATCATAGTCTCAACGCACACCATGTTCTGCATTCGATTGGCGATCTCCAAAGTCAGTTCCGCAGTGGATCCACCAGCACCCCAGGTGATATCACAGAAGAAGGGATTGTGAGCCACCATCCTCTCCATTCCCTCAAACAAGTTGTCGACTCCATCTTCCGTTTTGGGAGAGAAGAATTCAAAGGAGAAGACTACCTGGCCACTGGCAATGCCTTCATTCAGCTTCTCAATCACCTTCATTTTTTCCGACGAACGATTAGGAGAGAAATTCAGGAGCTGAGCTGCGGTGGCGGAGGAGGAGGAGGTGGCGGGGGTGGTGACGGCGATTAGGGCATCTCCAACTCGATTGCAGGCTGGAGGTGTGTAGAAGAATTGGGGAAGAAGATTTGGGTTTAGGTCTATTTTGGAGGGAGGATTTGGTTGGTATAAAGGAGGGAATTAGGCTTTAACCATGGTTAGAAAATCTTTGCCGCCAAATGACTTAAAGGTTAAAATTAAAAGGAAAAATGCTAAAAACTGCCTATAGCAGGTGCTTTCCCTGTTGCAGGATGCCAGGTGTCTATTAACCCTATAAGTCTAGATGGCAAGTGTGTTTCATGAAACATTGGATGCTACTTAAAACTTTGTAGAAAAGAATGGATATCATGTGCAATTAACTCTGTCTTTAAATCGAAAGAAGAAGTGGAAGAAGTGGAACAACCACATGACAACAAAGTTCTTGAAAATGGTGATGGAATCATCCCTGTAGTTGAAGAAGCTTCTCCACAGGCAAGAGGAGACTTGGAGAAGAAGATGAACAGTGATTTTTTGACTCCATGTGGCATTTTGACTCCACGTGGCAATTGTTTGCAACACTTGGCATGAGCAATTGCCATGTCACGCTTTTCCGGTGAAATTTTGCCTGAAAAGGCATTGTCCAAATCAGTGCAATAGTTCAGGGGGGTTAAGGGTGTGATATCAAACCTCAGGGTGGCAAATGGTTAATTACGCATACTACATGGGGGCAAAAGGTGATTAACCCTTAAAAAATTTATACAGATCTAGTATGTTATAAAGAATTAAAAAAAATGTTCAATAAGTCATTTTGAATGACGTTTTAGATGCTATAAAATGCTATTGCAGATGACATTTTAGATGATCTAAGACGCTATTTTAAATGACTTATTAGGACAAGATTACCTTTGCCTTAAAACGCCATTGTGAATGGTTTTCTAAAAGTGGTGTGGTGGTTTTTCACACCTATGGCGCATTAGATGTGGTGGTTTTCTATTAATCAGTTTTATTTAATCATGATGATATTGTTTTTTTTAATAAAAAACAACAACAATATTACCCAATTGCCTTAGAGGCTTCCGCCTATGACTGAGTATGGGGTCGGATGTACGCAACCATAGCTATGTATTAGAAACAGACAGAGGTTGTTTCCCGATGACCCATAATGAAAATTGCGTCACGCTGTGTCGATCAACTGCTGCTACCTATGTATTAGAAACAGACAGAGGTTGTTTTCCGATGTCCCATAATGAAAATTGCATCACGCTGTGTCGATCAACTACTGCTTCACAATATAAGAAGTACAGCTAATTTAGTGAGTCGTTTTGATTTATTCTCTCATATTCCAAAGTTAAGAAAGAATGTGTCATTAACTTAACTGGAAATGAAAACCTAATGCATTAGACAAAATGATAATGATAAAGGCAATTATACTCTTCAATATCACTCACAAAAATAACCAATTGCGTAAAGTGCAAAAAAATTGAAGTGCTAAAGCAGTTCGGTGTCACCACATATATGTTTATGGAGCCACATCCAAAATAAAATTCACTATAAACATTGATTAAATGCAATCACTAATAAATTAGATTAGTAAGCTCTCCTTGCAAAACCAGACTTGATCAAACTTCTTTCGATCCCTACTCGTGTAGACATTGGCCTCGTTCACCAAGGAGTAAAAATGAGCGCCTTCAAAAGGGGATGAGATCCTCACCTTTTTTCCCTCACCTTCCTTCTACCGTCCGCCACGTAACAACAATGGTGGGTGATGAGACTAGATGAAATGATGAGAAGGAAGAGACGAATGAGGAAAGTTAAAGGACACGTGAAAGACGGTGGAAAAGAGAGTGAGAAAAAAAGGATGAAGAGATATGATCCCCTTCAAAAGTCGATCCTTTTAAACAAAAGTTGTTGGACAAAAGCCACTTGCTCAAGCCTTCAACTCTTTAATATATATATATATATATATATATATATATATATATATATATACACACACACACACACACTAAAGATAACTAAAATCCCATCCCATTATTTTAGATTGATTTTATGATAACTAAAATCACGAACCAAAAATACTGCAGAAATAATCTCAGAATTCAACTTTTATAATCGATGTTAAGTCTGCTTGTCATGGACACTACCATGACGACAATTATAACACAACATTATCTCATTGTTTTAGAGCCTTCTGCATGTATGTAACCATACACATATGTTAGAAATTTGTTTCTCAATGACCCATAATGAAAATTGCATCAAGATGTATCGATCAACTGCTACTCCACAATATAAGAAGCGTAGCCAATTTAGTGAGTCATTTTGCTTTATTCGATCCTATTCCAAATCTGCATTGTTTTCCTCCAACATAAAAATCCAAATATGTCATAGTATGGAAATCCATATATATATATATATATATATATATATATATATATATATATATATTCATGTGTCACTATTATCAACAAAACATAAAAGTCCAAAAAAAACCCAATAATTATCATTCGAATCTTTATGTTATTTATTGTGTTGCTAAAACAAAAATAAAGTAACAAATAAAATTTGAAGTAGTTTCTAAATAAAAAAACTTATTTAATACTTGAAAGCAGACAGCATCGTCAGGATTCAGACAGCATCATATTATCCATCACTATCTGCTTAAGATAATTGTCTTTGCCCTTCCCATTTTCACGGCCAAGCCAATGACAAGTAGACTCCTTATAATATTTTTGCTTAAAATTTGTGGCAAGTGGAAAATAATTAATTTCCACTTTTAGTTGATGAAGGAATAATTTTATGTTTACTGGTAAATCGGAATCTAAAGGCAGGAGCCGCATGACATCACACGTCATATTGTAAGAATATTTTCACAAGTTGCATGAAATAACGTGTACAACTCAAAGTGATATGTAATAATAAAGGATTTTTTTAGTTCGAAACCAATCTCCGCCATTATCTTCTTCAGCTATATAACCTCCATAATTCTTTTTACGATGCCTCTAAACTCAGCCTCAACACTATACATAACAACCACTTTCTGCTTTTTTACTTCTCTATATTACTACATTTTCTCCAATTGATTTTGGTTACATGTTCAATCAACATCAGTGAAAGCCTCAGCGTCCAGAGTCCGTTCTTTCTAACATAATACCTCTACCTGGTTTACCATTTAGGTAATGTATGTTCTTCATGCCTGCCTCTATGTGTTGTTCTTCTGGTTGATGCATGAACTGACTCACAGCACCAACAGCGTAAGCAATATCAGGTATGGTGTGGGAGAGATGTATCAGCTTTCTGACTAATCTTTGATTTTTTTTTGTTTGCCAATGGAGTCCCCTTTTCCACCTTTAGTTTGTGATTCACAATCGTTGGTTTATCGTTATATATGCAGTCAACCATCCCCACTTCGGTCAGTAAGTCCACGATGCACTTCTGTTGGAAAATAAAAATCCTTTACTTGATCGGAGGACATTGATTCCCAGAAAATATTTCAGTCTCCCTAGATCCTTCATCTCAAATTCCATAAACAAATTCTTCCTGCATCGTTCAATTTCTTCTTTATCACTTCTTGTTATGATTTTGTCATTCATATATATTATCAAGCATGTAAATAAGTGCCTATTTCCTTTGAAGAACAGATTATGGTCAGCATTACTATGTTTGCATCCATTTCATCTCATCGTTACCGTAAATTGTCTGAACCAAGCACGAGGGAACTGTTTTAACCCTACAGCGCCCACTTCATCTTGCATACCTCATCTTTTTGGAATTATCCAGAGAACTCTGGTGGAATCTCCATATAGACTTCCTCCTTCAATTTTCCATGTAATAAAGCATTTTTTTTTACATCAAACAGATGTAGCAGCCAATCTTTACAAGTTGTTACAAAGAACATGACCCTAATTGTATCGATTTTTACCAATGAGAAAGTTTCTGCATATTCAACGTTTTATGTCTCTGTATAACCTTTAGTTACAAGTCTAGCTTTGTGTCATTCAATGGTGTGGTATTCCTTGCACTTGATAGTGAACGCCCACTTGCAACCAACTGGTTTTTTTGGTAATATATTTTTTTCAGGTCGTATTTTTGTTAAGGCCTCTTGTTTGTTTATATTGTATTTCTCCATACACGCGTCTTACTCGCTTCTTGTGTTGTTCTGGGAATAATTTCTCACATGATCATAGCTGAGAAAGCACACGCGCTATTTGTAGTTCTCCCTTTTATTATGCTTTCTGGGTGCTTGGAGTTTAGAGATGCAGGCTTGGGTGAGTATCAATCAGGAGGAAGTCCGCTATTTATTCTTGGTGGTAGGACGGACACCTGTTCCGCTTCTTGTTCCGGTTCACTGGTATTGGTAGCCCCATTTGTAGGGAGGGACACTCGCTCTTGTTCTTGTTCATCGATATTACTAGTACCATTTGTAGGGATGTCACATGAACTATTATCAGTACGAGAGTCACTTACCTTTTATCGGACATGTGACGAAGTTGGCTCACTGGACGATGGAACTTGGTCGTCGACCCTTTCGATAGTTTCAGGGACACACTCGGTGACTCCATCTACCAGATCCTGTGGAACAGTCTATGGACAACTTAGGCTGGTGACTCAATCTAGGATTTCATGATTAGTCCCCCCTGAACGATAGATTGGGCAGGAAAGAAAAGCTCAGTTTCTAGGAAGGCGCAATCCATGTTTACATGAATGCGACAAGTTTGAGGATTATAACATTGATACCTCTTTTGATGAGTGACATATGCAACAAAAACACACTTTTCGTTACACGGGTCAAGTTTTGATCGCTTGTATTTAAGGATGTGGATAAACATCAAACAACCAAAGACTTTTGGGCAAGGTGAGTATAGAAGGTATTGTGATTTGAGTGGAGAGCATCTGTGTGAGGGATGGATGTTGTAGTATTCGACTAGGTAGGCGATTCAGCATCTGCTTTAGGCCAATAAGACTGTGGAACATGTGACTCAAACATCATATCTCAGGTCATTTCGAGGAGGATTCAGTTATTTCTTTCGGCCATCCTATTTTGTTTGGGCGTATTTGGAAAGGAAGTCTGTTGAATAAGGCCTTGGGTTTTGAAGAAAGTGTGTAAGGTCTGGTTAACGTATTCTCCGCCAGTATCTGAGCAAAAATATGAATCTTTTTACCAAACTATGTCTCAATCATGTGAAAGAACTCTACAAATTTTTTAGGTACCTCGGGTTTATGTATTAACAAATATAACCACATCATTCGGGAATAATCATCGATAAAAATCACAAAATATTAGAAACGACTATAGGTAAACATAGGGGCCATGCCAAGACACCAGAATGTACTAGAGAAAAAACAGAACCAACTCTAGTATTATTTATAGAAAATGCAATACAATGGTCTTTTGCTCTAATAAATGTTTAATATGTCAGGTTCGGAATATAATTTTGAAAGAGACTGGGAAAAAATGTTTTAAGTGCCTAAAGAAAAGATGACCGAGGCGTCGATGCCATAGCCAAAGTTGTCAGTTTACTGTTCCATGGGCTAGCATGGCTTGACTGCAGTGAGTCACCTCATTAACATGGTATAGGCCGCTATGTTTGGTACCACGTCCAATAATTGACTTTTTAAGAATATCCTACAAAAGACAAATTTGGGATACATAAGTATAACACAGTTCAATTCTTTAGTCATTTGCTCAAAGATAACAATTTGGATGATAGCGTAGGAACATACACTCAATTATTAGCTTTATTTGTGGAAAAAGAACATTCGTTTTTTCGCCATGGACTCGGGCTAACTTCCCATTGGCTGTTTCAATATGAGTTTCTTCGGGGTGGATTAGTTTAGGAAGCCTGTAGGATCATAGGTTATGGTGTCCATGGCCCCACAATCAAAGACATACTTGTTAGACTTAAGTGGGGTTTTTTTTTGGAACATAGAATGGACTTGGTGAGCTTGAGGTAAATCTGTAATTTTAGGATTAGTGTGTTCTTTTTAGTTGGAAAAGGACAACGATGAATGATTTTTTTAGTCCAACGGATCAAAATAATTACTCTGATAACATGATAACTTAAGAGTCTGTGAATGAAAAAATATTTTTCATTTATTTGGTTGTTCATACAATATCTCTATGTATAGTATCTACACACGGCCAATCATGGTAAATGACAATTACAAATGATAAATGCATGATTTGATTGCTATTCCATGATTTATGCAATCTCATGATTACCACTGACTTTTTATCACTCTCTCTCAAGTTGAGTAGTGGGATCTCCAATAACTTGCATAACATCGAGTTAAATGTCCTCTTGCTGACTACATTAGGAAGAATGTCTCCCAACTGGTCTACTGATCATACAAACAGAAGCTCCATGACTCCTTATTCTATCTTCTTCTTTATAAAGTGTTGGTCCATCTTAACATGTTTTGTTCTATCATGTTCTATTGGATTCTCTTATATGCAAATATCTGCTTTGTTATCGCACATTAACTAGGTAGGATTTTTTGAGTGGAATGTCAATCTCCGCCATTACATTCTTCAGCTACATAACTTCATGAGTTCCTTTCACGATGCCTCTAATCTCAGCCTCAGCATTAGACAGGGCGACCACCTTCTGCTTTTTTACTTCGCCACGTTACTACATTTCGTTCAATTAAGACAAAGTAACCTGAAGTAAATCGCCTATCATTTGGGTTACATGGCCAAACAACATCAAGATGTCCGTTCTTTCTAAACATAATACGTCTACCTGGCGCACTCTTTAGGTAATGCATGATCATCATGCCTGCCTTCATGTGTTGTTCATGTAGTTGATGCATGAACTGACTCATAACATCAACAACATAAGCAATATCAGGTCTGGTGTGAGAGAGATATATCAGCTTCCTGACTAATCTTTGATTTTGTTCTTTGTTTGCCAATGGAGTCCTCTTTTCCATCTTTAATTTGTGATTCACCATCATTGGATTATCGTTAGGTCTAGAGTCTACCATCTCCACCTTGGTCAATAAGTTCAGGATGTACTTTTGTTGGAAAATAAAAATTCCTTTACTTGATCGGAGGACTTCAATTCCTGGAAAATATTTCAGTCTCCCTAAATCTTTCATCTCAAATTCCGTAAACAAATTCTTCCTAAGTCGTTTGATTTTTTCATCACTTCCTATTATGATTATGTCATCCACATATATTATCAAGCATGTAACCAAGTGTCCATTTTGTTTAAAGAACAGATTGTGGTCAGAATTACTATGTCTGTATCTATTTTGTCTCATCACCACCGTAAAGTGTCCGAACTAAGGACAAGGGGACCGTTTTAGCCCTTAGGAGACCTTCTTCAACTTGCATACCTCATCCTTTTGGAATTATCCAGATAACTCTGGTGGAACCTCATATAGAGCACAGGGGATATCATGAATCATAAAACAACAAAAGCACAAATGATGTAAATGTAAAAAGTTTTAGAGCAGAAGGGATATCATGAATCATGTCTCAATCCATAGAGAGGTAGATGTGATGATTTTTGTTAACCTTAATCGTAACTCTCGTTCTAATTTAATCTCAAAACACAAAGATTACAAATACCAAGTTTTGAATTAGAGAGAAACTGAAGAATCGTATAATTTGATATTGGTATTTCTCAATCGTATAATGCGTACAGACTGCGTATAAATAAAACAACCAAAACGTGATCCCTAGAATATGGGATATCTTAACCACTACAACAAGACTATCTAAGTCTATCTTCTATCATTTACAACAACTCAACTTTATCTACAACAACCACTAATATTATCTACAACTAATAATATTTACACAGAATTCTAATACTCCCCCTCAAGTTGGCGCATGAATGTTGACCATGCCCAACTTGCCAAGAAAACGACGAAAATTATCCGGACCCAAAGGCTTAGTGAAGCCATCGGCTAACTGTTGGGCAGCGGGAACCTTGCACGGCAAAACGTGGCCTGCGGCATAATGCTGGCGGACAAAATGGCAGTCAATCTCAATATGCTTAGTACGTTCATGGAAAACGGGATTAGAAACAATATGTAAAGCCGCTTGATTATCACAATGAAGCGCAATAGGCTGAGAAACCGGTACCCTGAAGTCACGCAAAAGCGTGCGAAGCCAAACAATCTCACTTGTGGCATAAGCCATAGCACGATACTCAGCCTCAGCAGACGAACGAGAAACAACAGGCTGCTTTTTAGAACGCCAAGAAATAAGAGCAGAACCAAGAAACACCATATAACCAGTGGTGGAACGACGAGTGATGGGACAGCCAGTCCTGTCCGCATCACAATATGCGGTAAGATGCAAGGGCATTGTAGCGGACAAGAAAAGACCCTGGCCTGGCGCTTGTTTAAGATAACACAATAAATGGAAGACAACATCAAGATGGCATTTGCGTGGTGCATGCATAAAGTGACTCAGAGTGTTAACAGCATAGCAAATATCAGGACGAGTAACTGTAAGATAAAGAAGACGACCAACGATACGACGATAGAAAGCGGGATCATCTATCAAAGGATCAGAGTCAGCGAAACGAACCTTCTGATCCATCGGGGTACTTGCCGGGCGACAACCACACTCCATGAGAATATCAGGAACATACTTACGCTGATTTAAAACCATGCCAGTCGACGAACGGGCGACTTCTATGCCAAGAAAATATTTGAGTGGACCTAAGTTCTTGATTTTAAATTTATGATCAAGATAGGTCTTTAACACCGTGATACGCGCAAGATCATTTCCAGTCACAATAACATCATCAACATAGATTAGAACTGCCACAAAAGAAGACTCGGCAGACAACACAAACAATGAAGGATCAGCATTAGACTGCACATAACCGACAGCAACAATAGCAGATGTAAATTTAGCATACCAATTACGGGACGCTTGACGCAAACCATATAAAGACTTGCGGAGCTTAAAAACATTGCGCTCCCCCTCACGTGAAAAACCAGGCGCAATACGCATATAGACATCCTCTGTAAGATCGCCATGCAAGAAGACGTTGTTGACATCCAACTGGTGGATATGCCAACGACGGGCCACAGCAATAGTAAGTAAACATCGAACAGTGAATAACTTAGCCACAGGAGCAAAAGTTTCATGAAAATCCACACCCTCAATCTGGGTGTACCCACGAGCAACTAAACGAGCTTTGTAGCGCTCAATAGTACCATCAGGATTATACTTGATCTTGTAGACCCATTTGGAGTCAATAGTGCGCTTATCAGGTGGTAAAGGGATAACAATCCAAGTCTGATTAGCTTCAAGAGCAGATATTTCACGTTGCATCGCCTCACGCCAATGTGCATGTTTAACGGCCTGACGAAAAGAAACTGGCTCATCCCCTTTAGTGATGGCCGCGACAAAACAGTGGTAAGATGGTGATAACCGAGCATAAGACATAAAGCGGGATAAGAGAAATACCGTAGAATTAGCCGTAGGTGTGGGTGGCACAGCGGATGGCACAAGTGAAGAAGGTAATGCAACGTCGAAATCAGCGAGATGTCGCGGCAGCTGACGCTGTCTGCGATCTCGCGTGCAAGGCTGAGACACAGGCGGATGGTTGGACGGTCCAGCCGAATGCTGGAAGGAATTGGACGAAGTAGAATTTGGACCAGCTGAAGGGGTGGCCTCAGCCGATGTGGGAGGCGGTCCTGCTGAAGTTGGGTCATCAGCCGAAGGAGGCAAGTGAGTGGGCGGCTGTGGAACGGCACCATCCCAGCATGATGTACGAAGGGAAGCTGGGACTGGTGATGAAGAACTGCCAATACAAGAGGCCATACCAAAAGGAAAAACAGTTTCATGAAAAAACACATCGTGACTGACATAAAGTTTGTGGCTAGATAAATCAAAGATTTTGTAACCCTTTTGAGAATGTGGATAACCAAGAAAGATACCTGGGGCAGAACGAGGAGCAAACTTATCACGAGTACCGCGATGAGTGTAACCATAACAGAGACAACCAAAAACACGAAGATGAGTATAAGTGGGTAACTTCCCCATCAAAACTTCATAAGGTGTTTTTATTTTGGAGAACAGCAGTAGGCATGCGATTATTGAGATAAACTGCAGTTAAAATGCACTCGCCCCAGAATTTGATAGGTAAATTAGCATGAAAACGAAGAGCACGAGCGACTTCTAAGATATGACGGTGTTTACGCTCAACAACACCATTTTGTTGTGGAGTGTAAACACAAGATGTTTGTCGGTCGATCCCCTGAGTAGCATAATAGTTAAGAATAGGAGTACTAGTAAACTCTAACCCATTATCACTACGAACACGTTTAACAGGACGTCCAAACTGTGTACGGACCCAATTAAAGAAATGTAGCAAATAACGACTAGTTTCAGATTTTGAACCCATCAGATATACCCAAGTACTGCGACTATAATCATCAACGATAGTCAAAAAATAGTGTGCACCAGATAAACTAGGTGTTTTATAAGGCCCCCAAATGTCACAATGAACAAGATCAAAAGACTGTAAAGTTAGACTTGTACTAACGGGAAATGGGAAACGAGCTTGCTTTGCCCGACTACAAGCATCACAAAAAACTTCTTTATTTGACACAACGATAGAAGGTACGAAACGAAATTTTGAGAGAGGAAGATGACCCATACGGCGATGCCAGACTGACTCATCGTCTTTGATTGCGGCAAGAGTGAGGCTGGCCGAATTGTGAAGAGGGCGGGTGTCACTGGCCGAATTGAGAAGGAGGCTATACAGACCATCATGTTGCCTACCCACGCCAACCAGCTTTCTCAACGGCATTTCCTGCAGAACACAGAACGCCGAACCAAAAGTCAGTACACAGTTTGAATCTTTCACCAAACGACTCACAGAAATCAAATTAAAAGCGAAATCTGGAACCCCCAAGACATCATGCAGAGTCAAGGAATCTGAAAGTTTAACAATTCCAATCGCTCGGACTGGGACATGCCGACCATCGGGTATTTGAACCGTTGCTGCAACCTTATCGTTAAGAACAGTCGTAAACATGGACAAATTATTTATAATATGTGCGTTGGTTCCACTTTCAAAAATCAAACCAGTGGACAAGGAAGGGATAAAAGGTACCATACCCGGTTCACTTTTGCTTGCGATCGGGATATTCGACCCAAAATTACCTCTGTTCAAGTGTTCAACAAATTGAGCCAATTGATGCTGCTGTGCGAGAGTGAGACCAACAAAGGAAGACGACACCCCTGCATCAAGCGGCGCACCTGCCTGCGACAATACACCTTTCGGTGACGCCATGACTGTGGAAGACATATTGTAAATTGATGAACCAAAATAAATTTTATATTAGTCAACGGCAGTCAACGTCAGACTCTGGGCATAAAAGTGTTAATGGCTCTGTTTCTGCTATTCTTGGGAGAGAGCAAAGTAGCAAATTGCAACAGACAGATTCCTCTCTACTCCTTGCTTCAACAATCCTCTTCCTTTGCATCACTGCTGATTTTCAAGCTGCGGATTCTTGCACCGGAAATCTCACCTTCAACTCCCAGCTTCCCGTCGACGCCACCTCCTTCACTTGGCAACTCCGTTTGGAGCTCTCAAGGTTTCGTCCTCCAGTATAGGCAGACGGATACGAAACAATGGAGTTTCGTTCTATCGGCTCCGAACTCAAACAGCTATATAGCTATGGGTTTTTCGCCGGACGGACAGATGGTCGGATCGAGTGCTATCGTCGGCTGGGTTGGAACGAACGACGTTCCTTCATTGAAGAGATACTATCTCGGAGGACAATCATCGAGCAAGGTCGTGCCTGATTCAGGTAACCTACAGGTGGGGAAATCGAACATCATAACAACGCCGGCGGGAATTTTATGGCTTTTCAGTTGAACACTGACATGCAGGAGACTAGAGTCCTGTATGCCGTCGGATCTCCGAATCAAGTTCCGACTGGAAATAGCTCCCGTTTGACTGAACACTCGGATCGAATCTCCACCTCCCTCAATTATGTCACAGATGCCGCGACAGTGGATATGCGTTTAAGGTGTTCGAAGAAATACCCAGGCCAAATATTGTCTCTTGGAATTTGATGGTTTCAGGTTGCAATAAAATGACGGAGTTTGTGGAGTCGTGGAGATTCTCTTGTAAAATGCATAGTTTGGACCTGAGCATGGATCAGTATACTTATGGAGGTGTGCTCTCTGCTTCAGGTGCTATGGAATGTTTGTTGTGGGGAGAGCAGGTGTATGGCCTTGTGTTAAAGAATGGTAAGCACTGGAGTTGATTTCTAAGAGCTTCAAGAACTTTAAGGTGTTGATTTTGTCGTCTTGTGAGGGTTTCACCACCGATGGACTTGCCTGTATTACTGCCAATTGCAGCTCGACCACATAGCCGAGACAAGCATTCATCTCAGCTCGGTAAGGCCCTACATCTACAGTCAGCTAGGGCTGTAAACGAGCCGAACCGAGCCGAGCTTCGCCTTGTTCAAGCTCGGTTCGTTTATCTTAGCAAACGAGCCGAGCTTGTTCGTTTATTTAAACGAACATATTTAATTGTTCAAGCTCTGTTCGTTTAACCAACGAACAACATTAACGAGCCGAACACCCTAAACGAACGGTGTCTTTACCGAGCTCAAACAAAAAAAATTGGTTCAAGCTCGGTTCATTAACCGTTTAACCGAACCGAGCTCGAGCCGAGCTCGAGCCGAACGAGCCGAACATACCGAACAGCTCTGTTCATTTACAGCCCTACAGTCAGCCTCGGCAGAATGTTTAGCTTTGCCTCGGTCACATACCGGCTCTGCCGAGTAACGCCAAGAAATATCAGATAAGATCAAGGAAAGATATCGTCCATCATGCTCTGAGACCCATTCAGCGGCTCTGCAGAATACTTTCCAGATGTCAAGCAGTGGTTGGCTCAATACAAAGCCATCATTACAGGCCGACCTACACAACAGCTACGATCTTAGGCTTTTGTCCCATCACACTGCAACTCTGTGTCGGATTAGACCGCCATCTCAGACACATCATCATCCTATCACTTGGCAGGGGGCAGACCTCCTCTTTTTTCAGTATAAATACCCCTCAACTCATAACGTGGGGGGAGATCCCGAATCTGGGAGAATAACTGGAGCATCAACTCCAGAACTCCGTCTCGGCCACAACGCAAAACTCACAAACTCAGTGAGATATTTCTCAGGTTTTTTTCTGCCTTTATATTCCAACATAAAATTGCGTAAATACTGATAACTGACTTGAGCGTCGGAGGGTTCTCCCGGGGCAATGCCCCGGGACCTCTAACGTTTTTCTTCTTTCTCAGGTTCCGATGAAGGATTCAGACGAGAGATTAACGGCATATACTTCGGGTCATTTCTGACCCTCATGATGGCCAATCTCGGCCTCATCATAAATGATAGTAGAGTCTTGCAGCAACAAAGAATTTGTGTATGATGACCAAAAAAAAAGAAGCTCAGGGCCTTGCAATAACGTGAAGGGCGACGGATGTCGTCGAAACGAAACAACGATAAAAAAAAATGCTGCTGAAGAAATCGACCAAGAATTGGATCAATGCTCTGAAGATATAGACGGTTGCAACTAATACTGCAACAAGCTGAAGTGGGCTATGAAATTGTCGACTGGGACTGTCGACTTGACGACACTACCGGACAAGAAGAATAGCGATCAGTAGTGGATCAAATGCGCATGCTCTGATACCATGAAGAATCGTATAATTTGATATTGGTATTTCTCAATCGTATAATGCGTACAGACTGCGTATAAATAAAACAACCAAAACGTGATCCCTAGAATATGAGATATCTTAACCACTACAACAAGACTATCTAAGTCTATCTTCTATCCTTTACAACAATTCAACTTTATCTACAACAACCACTAATATTATCTACAACTAATAATATTTACACAGAATTCTAATAGAAACTAAATGCAATATATACAAATGCAGAAGATGTAAGGTTAAACATAACCTTGAATCTAACATCCTCTTTTGCTTATATAAACCTGGTTAGATAACGAGTAATTACTGTTGTTCAGTAAAACTGCTAATAATTTTCAAATACTTATATATCAACAACAACATTGTCCTATTACCTAAGATGATCCTGTCGATGGCGGGGTATGGGGGGTCGGATGTATGCAACCATATCTATGTGTTAGAAATAAACAGAGATCGTTTTCCGATGACTCATAATAAAAATTGAATCAAGCTGTGTCGATCAAATGTTACTTCACAATATAAGAAACGCAGTTAATTTAGTGAGTTATTTTGCTTTATTCCACCAAATTTTCCTATACCTATATATCTAATGATCAAATAGCATTTCTTTTAAGTCTACTGACCTTAAGTCTTTTTGTTTATAAAGAAAAGTTATATTTTTAAACCTTACAGGCTAAAACCGGTAAATTGTTGTCACAACCGGTGTGCTTAGAGTAACAGTAACGGAACGTTGAAATGTCCAAAACAACCCCAACCTCCTAACCCACTACATCCACCATTTGCCTATAAATACTCACTTCCACCCACCGAATAAACTTTTTCCGTTTTCTCTCTCTACTCTCTCCTCACTTTCTCTCCTCCTCACCGGCACCTTCCCTCCGGCCACCTCTCCGCCCACCTGAGCAAGTCTCTTCTCTCTCCTCATCTTCAGGTCTCTCTCAATTTTTTCCTCTTTCTTTCATTTCACATATTTCTTCATTTTCATCTAGGTGTATAGATCTGATTTGTCTTTTTTTCCACGTTGTTTGGAATTTTTACTCCTTTGTTATTTCGAAAGGGAGACAGATCTTCAGTTTTCTTGTTTGGACTTTTGTAGTGTTTCTTTTTTTAGCTTATGAAACTTGACATTTTGTTTTGTGGTTATATTGTACGTTATGTGAAGCAAATGTTTTAGTTTCTTATATGTTATATTGTTAAATCAAGAGACATGTTATTAATATTCGTGAGCTTTGTAGATCGTGTTTGTATTTTCTTTTTTTTCGATAGTAGAAATGATTGAAATTGAGTGTCTTTGTCATAAACGGAGCATTGGCCTACCATCAGGTTGCATTCAATCATCAGTTTTTTTTAATATGTATATAGTTTATATCTTGACATGTAAATATTAATTTATGGTGTTAAATGATTATTTCTTACCAAGTATGGCAAGCATTATTGTAAAGAGGCAAAGAAAATGAAGAAAATCCGCTTTTCCATTGCTTTTCTTTTAATAGGCTATGGAAAATTGTTTTTTTCCCCTCCCTTAGTCATCCCATTGCTATACTTTGCATTTCTTATCATTTTCTTCATTCTCATTATATCATGAGAAGAAAAGCAAAGAAGAAAAAAACTGTTTCCTGCCTGCCTGTACTTACCATATGATGTTCTGCTGTGTTTGAATTTTATTGTTTCTCATGTATAACAAGTTGCTTTTGTATGCATATGATGTATTTCTAAGAAAATAAGGCATCTCCTTTTCTGTATAGTTATTATTTGCTGTTGATTAATACTAGCTGGTTTCTTCTGATCTCAAATACAAAGGTGTACTTATTTTTCTTGTGTGGTCTGTTTATGTAAATGTGGCTTGTGATCCAGGGTGCTAATAAAGCGTTCAGGATGGATTATGTTAGGGAGTATCCACTACGGAATGTAGGTTCCCATTGTTCCATCTCTGATATGGATGACTTTGATCTGACGAAGCTACTTGATAAGCCGGATAAACCAAGATTGAAAATAGAGAGGAAAAGGTCATTTGATGAACGGTCATTGAGCGAGTTGTCTATAGGTCTATCTAAAGCTTTAGATGCTTATGATGGTTACTCTCCTGGACGGTCTGCACTAGACACGCCAGCTTCGTCCACTCGGAACTCCTTTGAGCCCCATCCTATGGTTGCTGATGCTTGGGATGCGCTTCGTAGATCCTTGGTGTATTTTCGGGGCCAACCTGTTGGTACTATTGCAGCTTATGATCATGCTTCTGAGGAGGTTCTGAATTATGATCAGGTGATGGTTAAAGCACGCATGCAATTATTCAGTATCTCTGCATTGATTAGTTCAATTATTAAAGCTTCTGAACACGCCCAAAATCATTTCTTCTCAGCTGTAATGAATGTATTTGAAATTCTTGTTCTATTTGGAAATACACATCTTAACCTTTTGACTGGCTAGTGACTTCTTTTTTCCTTTTGTTATTTTGGTTTGCAGGTTTTCGTTCGTGATTTTGTACCCAGTGCCATGGCCTTTCTAATGAACGGAGAGCCTGATATAGTAAAAAATTTCCTTTTGAAGACTCTTCAGCTTCAAAGTTGGGAAAAGAGAATTGATAGATTCAAACTTGGGGAAGGAGCTATGCCAGCTAGTTTCAAAGTCCTGAAAGATCCAGTTCGCAAGACAGATACAATAGTTGCAGATTTTGGTGAGAGTGCTATTGGAAGAGTTGCGCCAGTTGATTCTGGATTCTGGTGGATAATTCTTCTCCGTGCATATACAAAATCAACTGGTGACTTGTCGTTGGCTGAAACACCAGATTGTCAAAAGGGGATGAGGCTTATATTGTCCTTGTGTCTATCCGAAGGGTTTGATACTTTCCCAACATTGCTGTGTGCTGATGGATGCTCAATGATTGATAGGAGAATGGTAAGATTGAAACACCACCAAGCTTATTGCTTGAGGATAATCTTTGCAAAATTTGCAGTCCTTATTAAGTTTTCTGACTTCAGGTTGTGATTGGTGAGATAACACCTACTTTTGGCCAAACCATGTTCTTTGAAGCTATAGAAGGACAACTTGACAGAACTTCTGTTTTACGATTATCTATAAATGATAATGAATTATATTTAGATTACAACCGAAGGTATTTGGGCAAAGAGATGTTCTTTGGTAACATAAGAAAGATTGAACAGGTTATGTTTTAGCTCATATGATTGACGTGAAGTGTTTTGAAGTACGAACTAGGCGTATTGTTCTTCGAGTGTTTTGTACTATGGTTTCACTCTTGTTGCATAGCCGTGCTCTGTGAATTTTTGAATTCACCAGTTCCAGTTTTATGTCAGAACGTACTCACATGCCCATAACTTTGTCTACTTTTTTGGTCTATCTATGAAAACTATAAGCTGCATAATGGAATCTACTGAATAGTTCTGCTGATCTGAATAGGTTCAAAAGGTGCTTGGACCTTACTTGCTCTTGACTTGAAAATTGAGGCCAATGGTACTTAGACAATATGCATGTACTCTGGTGATGATCGTCGCATTTGATCATGTATTGATCACCTAGATCAATCCAAAGATCACATACTTCTTTGGAGATAATTCTTGCAAGAGTCTGTAATTGGTATCAGGGCGTTGGGTGCCTAGAGTTGACTTAATACTTTTGGGCCTCCTTTACTGTGTAATACTTGCAGGTGTCTGTTTTGGTGTAAACTAAATTCTTCTGTAGTGCAAAGTGTTGATACTGTGGCGAAAACTATGATTTGCATTTTCACTTTTGTTTCAGAACAAAAATTTCGAAGGTAGATGTAGCATATCCTATTACTCCACATAGACTATCTACTAGCTTTTGATCTTAAGACACCAGTCTAAAGGGCAATTGTCGGTTATCTTGAATGCGCAGCCCTTTTCACCTAATACTTCTGTGGCAAATGGCTTACATTTAACGCTATTTTGATAAACTAAGTACTTCAGTTGGATTATCTTCTCAAAGGGTCTTTGCAGGAATGTTAACTATGAGTACAAGATAAGGATAATTCTCTCTTTTATTATTTTCTCTATTCTGAATAATCAGGAGCAGTTTAGTCCTTTCCCTTTTTTTGGTGGGGAAAATTAAATATGGTGAAGTTTTTAACTATATCGAGGGTTGGCTTTTTTGTGGCAGAAGTTAAGCAACAGACGGACAGGACGGTTTTTCCTTTTTTCTTTTCCTGCATGACACATTCTTTCTAATGGATGCTCCCCTCTAAATTTTTTTATTTGTTTAGTTCTAGATATGACCGTATCATTTAACTTGTGCGACCAGACAGACACTATTTTTGGGTGGATAAAGCTTGTTTTTGCTGCTAGATTGCTTTTCTATTATTAAAGTCTATCATGTTGTTTCAACTGCAATTTCTTTTATTCATTTTGTAATAACTTTGTAATAATCTATTGGAAGTTTCAATTAGATGAAGAATTTTCTGAAGTAGTTCAGTGTTATATAGTGATACTTTTTTATTCACCATTAGCAACAGAGACTTTGTTATTAACCAATTCTAGTAATTGTATGCCCTTTGCATCCACGTTTTGCAATTATTTTGACTTCATAACTGCACTAATTTTTTTCCAATAGGCCAGGGAATAGCTCTCTACTGTTTATTATGTTCTTTTACTTCTTTGTAACAAATGTAGGATCAGGAATCCATTCCGCCCGTTCATATTTGCTGTTTATGCATACGCTCAACTAACCTTCCCTTGAACTCTTCGGTGAACTTATAATTTTGATGAGCTGAAAAGGTAGTGAAGACTGTTCCCCTGTCAAAGATTTGGACATCACTATCACATTGATATTACACCCTTTTCTTATGTCTTTTCATTTTTTACTAGTAGAAAAAGTATAAGGTCAATACGTCTTTTCATTTGTTACTAGTAGAAAAAGTTTTATGTCAATAGCGTTCTGCACGACAATCATATGACCGTTTTCAGCATAGAGTAATCAATTTATCATATACTGTTTGTTTTCCTTGTCGCAGGGGATTTATGGATATCCTATTGAAATTCAATCACTGTTTTTTATGGCATTGAGGTGTGCATTAGGAATGCTAAAACCTGATGCTGAAGGGAAAGAGGTCATTGAGAAAACTGTGAAGCGGTTGCATGCATTAAGTTATCACATGCGGAATTATTTCTGGCTTGACTTCCAACAATTAAATGTTATCTATCGATATAAGACCGAAGAATATTCACATACAGCTGTAAATAAGTTCAATGTAATTCCAGATTCAATACCAGATTGGGTGTTTGATTTTATGCCACAACGTGGTGGCTACTTCATTGGCAATGTTAGTCCTGCAAGAATGGATTTCAGATGGTTTGCTCTAGGTAACTGTATAGCTATTTTGTCTTGTCTTGCCACCACCGAACAAGCTGCAGCAATCATGGATCTTATAGAAGAGCGCTGGGAAGAACTTGTCGGGGAAATGCCTCTAAAGATTTGCTATCCTGCAATTGAAAGTCATGAATGGCGCATTGTAACTGGTTGTGATCCAAAGAACACAAGATGGAGCTACCATAATGGAGGATCTTGGCCAGGTTCTTCCATTATTTTATCCTTGTTTGTTTCCATTGTCTTTTGCTTTTGAGCTGAAAAAAGCATTCTTCTTAAATCGGTACAGTTGTCATCTCATCTGAAAGCAGTTTTAGGAGGGGAGATCATCCTCCATCCAATAAGTTGCCAATACTATATGCTACTGTTGTACACGTGTGATATGTTTACACATGAGTGGGGATCATAATTAAGCAATTAAATAAGATAGTAATTTAACATACAAGATCACACGTGCATAATGGTAGCAACAGTAGTAGTAGACATTAGCAGCAGTAGTTGTAGATGGAAAGAGGTAAATGATCTCCTGGTCTGATTTCATGATAAATTCCTATCTCATCTAAAAGTGTAGGTGTTTGGATGAGATGGTAATTTGATATATATATATATACTGCACCTTTCAGCCAAGTTTGTTATTTGTTATTGTTCTTTTTGTTGGTTTTAATATTCTGAATTACAAGAAGCAACATTCTATTCCAATGCAGTTCTTTTGTGGATGCTAACGGCTGCAAGCATCAAGACTGGACGTCCCCAAATCGCAAGACGCGCTATCGATCTTGCAGAGAGCCGGTTGCTCAAGGATGGATGGCCGGAATACTATGATGGAAAACTTGGTAGATACATCGGCAAACAAGCAAGAAAGTTCCAGACATGGTCGATAGCCGGATATTTGGTGGCAAAGATGATGTTAGAAGATCCATCACACTTGGGAATGATGTCTTTGGAAGAGGACAAGCAAATGAAACCTGTAATAAAGAGATCCTCCTCTTGGACATGCTGAGTTTAAAGCTAAGAGAAAGGTATGGACAAAGGAAGAAGTATTTTTAGATTTGAAAAGGAAAAGACCAAAGGTGAGAGAGGTCTTTTTCTTGAATTTTAAAAAAAAACCCCTTAATTCTTTGGCTACTTTTGTAATTGGTTCCATTTTTGAGCTTTTGATTTCTGTAAATTAGCTTATTCCAGGACTGACTTCTCGCTGATCAAATAAAATGGCCTTTTGATCCTTTTGTACTTTGTAGTATTTTGTTTGTCTTTGTCTTTCATTATTTGTGTATATATATAGTTATGACTATTTTAGTATCAAAATCTTTTTATTTGTGTTTTCTAAATTCCTTAACTAGTACACTAGTACAACATATTACTATTATTGTGTCATATATGCAGTATATATAGGGTTGGGGTCTCACTGTAAGCAAATTCTTTATCCCTTGAGATGTAAATATTGTTTGTCTGGTTCTCTCTTTCTAGACCCTAACAATAGTTTTTGATGTATACTGCCTAAATCTCGTTAACCTTAATCCTCTGTCTCCATGAATTCCTATCCTGGACCATGTATATTTAGAGCCTTAGATATTATCTACGCTTTGGGTGGAGTTTTGCATTTTTTTTTGGTTTTGCTTTTATTTGTATCTTGTATTATATGTGCATATACATGTGTATGACCATTTTCATATCATGAGCTTAGTATTTGTATTTACTGAATTTTTTCACTACCACACTAGCACGTTATTTCCTATTATTGTGTCATTTATGCAGGTACAACCAGAGCCGGGGGTCTCACTGGAAGCAAACTCTCTATTCCTAGGGATAGATGTATTGTTTGCCTGCTGCTCACCCTCCCCAGACTCTAATGATAGCTTTTGCTGTCGTTGGGATATACTGGGTATGATGATGATGAGTTTCATGCCATTTTTTTGGATTCAGCTTTTAAAAACTGAAACATATCAATCAGATGAGACCCACTAGCATGTTGGGTATTCAAGTTGGATGTCCGAATGTAAAACTAGGTAGTCTGTCAAAAACACACACACACACTCTAAGATACACATACATACATCTTTCGGTGTGTCTTTTTTCAAAAAAAAAAAAAAAAT
>AP025058.1:34149728-34183523 GCA_036186865.1 Eustoma russellianum
AAAAAATTACATCATCTTACATTTGAGAATAACAGATCCCGTCTGCATGTGAACTACCTTTTGCATTTTAAGTCATAATATCAACATCACCCCAAAATTTAAAGTTCAGACTAAAGTGAATAGTGAGGGGAAAGCAAGAGATTGAAGCATTTTTCATCATATTTTTGTTGAATCGATCCGTGAAAAAAAAAACTTAAGTCAAAGTAATAACACAAAGTGGTGAAAAGATAAAGTACAGGACAAAGTAAAGATTTCGACTCTGATGTAAATAAGTTGCCGTGTACATAAGTTGTTGTTAGCTAATTGTGTTCATTGTACAGATTTCGACTCTGATATAAATAGCTAGTATGAAGTAGGCTTGATTGTAATCTTGAAATTTTTTCGTTGCATAAAAAGGTCCCTTCTTCCAAAAAAAAAAAAAAAAAAGACTATAGGACACTTCATATTCCTTGTTTAGTCAATCACCCATGGAGAGAATGGTTGAGACTTATGCAGATGTTTCGTCAGATTCTGTGGCTCTAAGGGATGAAAAGTGCTAGCACATCAGGCGCGCCTAGTCTTCAAACCCCAGAAAATATACTAGACTCTGCAGCATCAACAACAACATTATCTCATTGTCTTAAAGGCTCTTGCCTATGGCAGGGTATGAGGGGTTGTATGTACGCAACCATACCTATTTGTTAGGAACACACAAAGGTTGTTTCCCGATTAACCCATAATGAACATTGCGTCAAGCTGTATCAATCAACTGCTATTTCACAGTATAAGAAGCGCATCCAATTTAGTGAATCATTTTGCTTTATTCCATTATATTCCAAAGTCAAGGATGTGAGTCTCCTTGATTCCATTGGAAATGGAAAGGATACTAGACTCTACTGTTGGAGAATTAAAAGTTTGGACTTTGGCCCATTAAGGAAAGTTACATAACTTGATTTAGCAACATATTTTGAGCTTAATTATGATTAGTTTTCGTTAATGAAAATCGAAAACTAATGGGTCATACGTAACGAGTAGTTAATTTTAGACTTTGGAATCACTCAATTATGATACCGGGTGAATAAGAAATTAATGCTCAAAGTAGATGGAAAATATGGTTTAATGAGTGATGTGTCCTATTCTTAGGAGGCCATATCACCCTTATGGAGGAATACCACATTGGACATTTGGACATATTTAGCCACCTTATAAATGGCTAGAATGGACACTTTAGATGTGCCCTTGGGGCATGAGAAGCTTTTGACCGGAGGGAAGACCTAGAAAGTGCCACACGCACGCCGCCGCCCGGCTCGGCTCGTGGCTCGGGTGCTCGGGCCCTATCTTTTTGGAGAAAATTTATTTGGACTTTTGGATTAATTATTATTTGCAAATAGTTAAAAGCTTCGGGCCAAGCTGCGCAGCGGCCCAAATTCTCTCCTTCAGGTCGCGTATCCGAGTTTAATCAAACGTTCGGTTTTGATTGTTAACGATTGTGTCCGGTTTTGATTATTTAAAATCAAACGATTCGGTTTTGATATGTAAATCAAAAGTTCGGTTGTGTTTAAAATAAAAGTTCGGTTGTGATTATTGAAATCAAACGGTCTCCTGAAGATCAAATGGTTTTGATCTAACGGTGACGGAATAGGCAGCTTTGATCCAACGGATAAAATTCAAACTGACCTAACCGCCCAACCGAATGTGGTTTTCATCGAACGCTCCAAGTTTAATCCTGTGAATCGGTTTTCCATCTAATGGCTGTAATTTAAACCTTCCAAAACCGCCAGGAGGTTTCAATCTGACGACTCTTGTCGATCTACGGTTATGATCTGGCGGTCACAGATCCATCTGCACAACCGATTCTTCAACCGACTCCCCTATATAAACAGGGGCAGGGTGTGCGATCTAGACACACTCGCTCTCGGCTTTCGTCGCATACTGCATTCGTAGCATTATACTTTCTGCATCACGTCCAAGAGAAGTCAGGACACTCGAAGGTTCCCAGTAGTTCAAGTTCAGCAGTGCCGCTCAACTGAACAGGTACCCGTTGTATCCTGGGAGACGGTTGCTAACGCCAGTTAGGCATAGTATACCGGAGCATTACGTCTTAAGGACAGAGTCCTCGACTCGCCCCGGGTTTGATTTACTGTTTACTGTTTTCATACGCACACATTGTACGATTGCGTCTTGGTACAGGATTGATTGTTTCCAACAATCTTAAGACGTATTTGATTCAATTAATTTCTGTACTGTTTTCGAATTCTGTATGCAAAGCAGTGTTCATACTGATTTGTAGTCTGTTTCTACCCATTTCTCATATCCGACACTGTTCTGATCTATACGTTTTGATCGATCTGAACAGGAATGGAAAACGAAAGCTCGAACTCTGTTCAAGGCTTTAACGGTGCTCACTCCGTGTCTGCACCTGACAGGTCAATAACATTGCTGCCGGTGCGCCGTTCAACACAGTTCCTTTGGCCCCGAGTGGAGGGCCTCAGATGAATCCGGCTGCCACAGCTGCACGTGGAGCAGCCACAAAAGTTTGCTGGCAGTTTTTTCAAGAGATGACAGCAGAAGATGTTGTTCTATCTCACAGCATTGGGCTTGGCCAAGATGCTGAGCGATGATCCACCAGTGGTAGAACCTGTGGAAGATCAAAATCAGAACATGCAGAACGCCTTGGGTGCTGAAGCATGGGCGTACACTAATTTCTGTTGTTTGAATCTCATTCTGAGTTGCCTGGATAATACTATCTATGGCGTGCTTTGTACATATAAAACTGCAAAAGCGTTGTGGTTGGCTTTAGATAAAAAGTATCGCACAGAAGATGCTGGCACGAAAAAATTAATAGTTGGAAAATTTCTCGACTATAAAATGCTAGATTCCAAAACTGTCATTTCGCAGGTTGAAGAAATACAGATGTTGGTGTCTGAAATGGAAGAGGAGGGCATGACGCTCAGTGAATCTTTCCAAGTTGCGACTGTGATTGAGAAGCTGCCTCCTTTGTGGAGGGAATTTAAGAGCTATCTCAAGCACAAACGAAAGGAAATGAAAATGGAAGATTTGATTGTCTGATTTCGGATAGAGGAGGACAATCGTCGTGCCGAGAGAAAGCCAACCACTCCGTCTGGTCAAGCCAAGGCTCATGTTGCTGAGGCGAAGAACAAAAAGAAGAATAAGACTTTGGGAATGAACGTCAAGGGCAAGGGGATTGCAAAGAAATTCACTGGTAAGTGTTATAACCGTGGGAAACCGGAGCACCGCAGTAGTGACTGTCGTAAGCCCAAAAAGAATCAGAATCAAACCAAAGCAAAAGCGAATCTGGTCGGTGCAATGGAAGATCTGAATCTCTGCGCAGTTGTGACTGAATGCAACACAGTGGGGAATCCGCGTGAATGGTGGGTGGACACAGGGGTCACTCGACATATATGTGCCAACAGGGCAATGTTCAGTGACTATGTTCCCACAACAAACAATGAACAACTTTTCATAGGAAACTCCGACAGCTCGAAGATTGAAGGATCGGGCAAGGTGGTCCTGAAACTGACCTCAGGAAGGGAGCTGACCCTGAAGAATGTGTTGCATGTTCCTGACATCCGGAAGAACTTGGTATCTGGCGCTCTTCTAGTCAGTCATGGTTTCAGACTAGTTTTTGAGGCAAACAAATTTACACTTTCTAAGAATGACTTGTATTTGGGAAAAGAGTACCTTACTGATAACATGTTTAAGTTAAATGTTATGAGGATTGTACCCAAGAAAGTTGCGCCCACTGAGGCTAATAAAATTGTTTCCTCTTCTACTTACATGCTTGAGTCTTCTTGTTTGTGACTTTTTCGTTTGAGACATGTTAATTACAAGTCAATACAACGAATGATTAACCTTGATTTATTACCCAAACTGGACTTTAATAATAAAAAAAATGCCAAATATGTGTTGAAGCAAAATTGACAAAAGCGCCATTTCCTTCAACACAACGAAACACTGACCCCTTGGATTTAATTCATACAGATTTGTGTGATTTAAAGTTTGTGCAAACAAGAGGAGGTAAAAAGTACTTTGTAACTTTTATCGATGATTGCACTAGATACTGTTATGTTTATTTGCTAAGTAGCAAAGATGAGGCCATTGATGATTTTAAAGATTATAAGAATGAAGTTGAGAATCAACTTAGCAAACGAATTAAAACAATTCAAAGTGATAGAGGCAGGGAATATGACGCATCGTTTAATGAATTCTTTTCAGAACATGGCATTATTCATCAAACGACTGTACCATATTCACCTCAATCGAATGATATTGCTAAACTCAAAAAGCGTACTCTAAAAGAGATGATGAATGCTATGTTGATAAGTTCGGGTTTACCTCAGAACTTGTGGGGGAAGCAATTCTCTCTGCCAACATCATTTTAAATAGGATTCCGTCTAAAAAGACGGATAAAACCCCATATGAACTTTGGAAAGGCTATAAGCCTAGTTACAAATGCTTGAAAGTGTGGGGGTGTCTGGCGAAGGTTGCTGTACCTAAACCAAGACAAGTGAGAATCAGGCCTAAAACAATTGATTGCATATTCATAGGTTATGCAACAAACACTAGTGCATATCGTTTCTTAGTGCACAAATCGGACATTCCCCAGATACATGAAAATGTTGTCATGGAGTCGAGGAATGCAGTGTTCTTTGAAAATGTCTTTCTGAAGAAATACAAAAACAGTGAAGAAGCTAGCACTAGTAAGCGAGTGCGTGAGACGACTCCTCAAGAAACTGAGGAACCTCGTCAAAGCAAACGAGCCAAAATACCGACGTCTTTTGGACCAGATTTTCTAACCTACATGGTAGAAAACGAGCCAAGATCTTTCTCTGAGGCAATGACAACTCCAGAAGCTCCTTTCTGGAAAGAAGCAGTAAATAGTGAGATGGATTCTATTCTTCAAAATCACACTTGGGAGTTGGTGGATCTTCCTCCAGGAAGTAAACCACTCGGATGCAAGTGGATTTTTAGGAAAAAACTGAAAGAAGATGGATCTATTGACAAGTACAAGGCCAGGTTGATAGCCAAGGGCTACAGACAGAAAGAAGGATTTGACTTCTTTGACACCTACTCACCAGTGACTAGGATCACTTCCATAAGGATGCTAGTGGCTATTGCTGCAGTCTATGATTTAGAAATCCATCAAATGGATGTGAAAACTGCCTTTCTGAATGGTAAGTTAGAGGAAGAAATTTATATGGAAAAACCCGAAGGGTTGGTCGTTCCAGGACAAGAAAGGAAAGTGTGTAGACTTGTTAAGTCTCTGTACGGACTTAAACAAGCACCCAAACAATGGCATTTAAAGTTTGATCAGGTAATGATGTCAAATGTCTTCGGGATCAACGAGTGTGACAAGTGTGTATACATCAAGAGCACACCAAACGCCTATGTGATAGTGTGTCTCTATGTAGACGACATGCTAATCATGGACAGTACTCGTGACATCATCTTGAATACAAAGAAGATGTTAACACGGAATGTTGATATGAAGGACATGGGGGTTGCCAATATTATTCTAGGAATTAAAATTTCTCGGATGGTTGATGGTCTTGTTATGTCGCAAACTCATTATATTGAATCTGTTCTCAAACGATTCAATATGTTTGAAACAAAACCAACAAAGACCCCACTTGACTTAAGTATACACTTAAGAAAAAACCAAAGCGAACCTGTAGCTCAATTAAAATACTCGCAGGTAATCGGGAGTCTAATGTACATAACGAATTGTACAAGACCAGACTTAGCTTGTTCAGTAAACAAATTGAGCAGGTTTACCAGTAATCTAAGTGATGATCATTGGAAAGCTCTTAATAGAGTGATGAAGTATCTAAAATACACAATGAACCTTGGATTACATTACACGAGATATCCAGCAGTATAAGAAGGATATTGCGATGCAAATTGGATATCAGATAGTAAGGACTCGAAGTCCACCAGTGGATATTTGTTCACTGTTGGTGGTGCTACTGTGTCGTGAAAATCCACGAAACAAACATGCATAACTATGGAAGCTGAGTTTATAGCACTGGATAAAGCTGGGAAAGAGGTTGAATGGCTTCGAAATTTCCTAGAAGATGTTCCATGCTGGCCTAAGCCAATCGCTCTTATTAGCATACACTGTGATAGTCAGTCAGCTATAGGACGTGCTCAAAGCAACATCTACAATGGTAAGTCACGACACATACGTCGGAGACATGACACCATTAAACAGTTGATCTCTAATGACGTGATTTCCATTGATTACATAAAATCAATGGAGAATCTTGTGGATCCGCTTACAAAAGGCTTGCCTAGAGATCAGATGTCAAGATTGACAAACGGAATGAGACTAAGGCCTATAATGCAAGAATCTTTGTAATGGTAACCCAACCTTGTTGACTGGAGATCTCAGAATCTTGGTTCAATGGGACAACTAAGTTATGAAGTTTTAGTTTAGCACTTACTCATTCCGTCACATAAAAGTGCTGTCTGCAGAGAATATTTAGGGTAAGCTAAAGCTTTCAATGATGTCCTATATCTTGATACATCAAGTGGAGTATGACAACATACTCTTGATAGGAATCACCTATGTAAGTGTGAAGTGGGGCCGCTTCTATGAGAAGTCTGGGAGGCAAGATTTCTCTAAAACACTTTCTGAAACCAGGTTATTCATGGCCAAAACGAACACAACCATGAGAACCAAAAGGGTGTTAAAGAAAATGTTGTGTGAGTATCGTTGTCTAGGTTCACAACAAAGGCTGATTGGTTCAAGACATCAAGTCACTAATTAGCCGAGTGAATCCGATGGTACATCACTATGAAAAGTTCAAAGCCAGAAGCTACCTTTTTTGATGCAATATTTTCTTGTCGGACTTCTCCTTAGAGTCTGCATCTACATTTGCATTAATTTCCATTCATGTGGGGGATTGTTGGAAAATTAAAAGTTTGGGCTTTGGCCCATTAAGGAAAGTTGCATAACTTGGTTTAGCAACATATTTTGAGCTTAATTATGATTAGTTTTCGTTGATGAAAATCGAAAACTAATGGGTCCTTAATTATCTACGTAACGAGTAGTTAATTTTAGGCTTTGGAATCACTCAATTACGATACCGGGTGAATGAGAAATTAATGCTCAAACTAGATGGAAAACATGGTTTAATGGGTGATGTGTCCTATTCTTAGGAGACCACATCACCCTTATGGAGGAATACCACATTGGACATTTGGACATATTTAGCCACCTTATAAATGGCTAGAATGGACACTTTAGATGTGTCCTTGGGGCATGAGAAGTTTTTGACCGGAGAGAAGACCTAGAAAGTGCCACACGAGCGCCGCCGCCGCCTGCCTGTCCGGCCGGCTCGGGCTCGGGCTCGGGCTCGTGGCTCGTGTGCTCGTGGGCCGGGCTGGTTCCTATCTTTTTGGAGAAAATTTATTTGCGCTTTTGGATTAATTATTTTTTGTAAATAGTTAAAGGCTTCGGGCCTAGCAACGCAGCGGACCAAATTCTCTCCTTCAGGTCGCGGTCCATTAATAAAACGCGTATCCGAGTTTAATCAAACGTTCGGTTTTGATTGTTAACTATTGTGTCCGGTTTTGATTATTTAAAATCAAACGATTCGGTTTTGATATGTAAATCAAAAGTTCGGTTGTGTTTAAAATAAAAGTTCGGTTGTGATTCTTGAAATCAAATGGTCTCTTGAAGATCAAATGGTTTTGATCTAACGGTGGCGGAATAGGCAGCTTTGATCCAACGGATAAAATTCAAACTGACCTAACCGCCCAACCGAATGTGGTTTTCATCGAACGCTCCAGGTTTAATCATGTGAATCGGTTTTCCATCTAAAGGCTTAATTTAAACCTTCCAAAACCGCCAGGAGGTTTCAATCTGACGGCTCTTGTCGATCTACGGTTATGATCTGACGGTCACAGATCCATCTGCATAACCGATTCTCCAACCGACTCCCCTATATAAACAGGGGCAGGGTGTGCGATCTAGACACACTCGCTCTCGGCTTTCGCCGCATACTGCATTCGTAGCATTATACTTTCTGCATCACGTCCAAGAGAAGTCAGGACACTCGAAGGTTCGCAGTAGTTCAAGTTCAGCAGTGTCGCTCAACTGAACAGGTACCCGTTGTATCCTGGGAGACGGTTGCTAACGCCGGTTATGCACAGTATACCGGAGCAATACGTTTTAAGAACAGAGTCATCGACCCGCCCTGGGTTTGATTTACTGTTTACTGTTTTTATACGCACACACTGTACGATTGTGTCTTGGTATAGGATTGATTGTCTCCTTGATTCCATTGGAAATGGAAAGGATACTAGACTCTACTGCGAGGAATAAAAAATCTTCCTATTTAATCTCCCCCAAGGTCACATCGGGTACCATGCAATGATGTTTGTTCTTCTCATGAACGTGAGGGCGTGACTGAGAACAACAATAACAACATTACCCCACTGCGTTAAAGGCTCCTGCTTATAGCGAGGTATGGAGGGTTGGATGTACTCAACCATACCCATGCGTTAGAAACACACAGAGGTTGTTTCCCGATGACCCTTAATGATACGTCAAACTGTGTCGATCAACTGATACTTCACAATATAAGAAGTGCAACCAATCTAGTGAGTCATTTTGCTTTATTCCTTTATATTTCAAAGAGACCGTGACTGAGAACATGAAAAGAAAATCTGTAGAAAATGAGGTTATAGGTTAAAACCGTTAATATGTATTTGTATGTAGAAAAGATCACTCTGAGTGATGTGATGGAAAAATAGCCGTTAGTGGCTTCCTTAGCTTAGTTGTATATATCTACCATTGTAAAAGGATGTAAGTAGTTTTCCATGAATGAATGAAAAATTTCTTCTTCATCTTCTTCTTCATTTATGTTCTCCAACTTGTATGAAATTCTTGAAAATCAAGCTTATGTGAAGCTGGATATTTACCAGTCCATAACTTAGAGAGTTAATTTACAGTTCACTCCAAGATTCCGAGACAGGACTCAATTATGCAGGTTCAGATATATAGAACTACAGAAACTGTTAGCAGCATGTTTGATGAACCTAAAGTTCTTGAAAACAGAAACACGTTTGATAAAGATCACTTTTTCGATGGTATTGATCTTGATGCAATCGAAGAGCAAGCTGCTAAAATACTTAAATCCAAGTCAGAAGGTCCTGTACAGAACAAGCGATAAATTATGAACCAGGAGCCTTGAACCCTGATGATGTTCTGTGCTCGCCTTCATCTGACGTGGGGGTCTGATTTTTTGTGATGGTGACAATTGATGACATTCATCCATTTGTTCATATATACTTTAACAATCTTGAATGCAACAACAACAACATTATCCCCATTGACTTAGAAGCTCCCGCCTAAAGCGGGGTATGGAGTCTGATGTATGCAACCATACCTATGTGTTAGAAACACGCAGAGATTGTGTCCCGATGACCCATAACGAAAATTACATCAAGATGTGTCGATCAACTGCTACTTCACAATATAAGAAGCGTAATCATTCTTCAATCTATTGTAATTGTGAACTTTTAACAACCTTGAATGCATATGTATAATCCATTCGCTCTTTGGCATTGATTTTTTCACAGAATGAAACGATGACAATGCCAGTGCAACTTTGTAGCATATATGATCATTTTAGCTGTTATTTTCACATCAGAACAAACATTTCTACAATCTAGTTGCACTTTTCCATTGATTATCCACAAAAAAATCACATCTATGTTACTAAAAAACCCAAGTTTTAGGGAGGTGAGACAACTTCTTACAAGCAGAACTTATGACATTCTATTGGATACTTCCGAGGTAGCAACGTGAAATGAACTCGATGATAAGAGTCCCACTAGTGAGACATGAACGATAGAGCTCGTCCCACGTTCAAAGACTCCAGAAATGATTCAGGAATGCGTGTCCCACCTGGTGGTACCCATAATCTTCCATGGGGAAGAAGCACTTGTCACTACACTATCAATGAAACACTAAAATAGATTGTAGCGCCCGGTCCAAAATTAGGGTTTTGGCTCGGTACACCCGCCGTACTCTGCTATAAGAAGTACAAGGTGTCGATACATACATGTGTATGTCAACATAAATCGTGAATCGATAAACAGAAGCAACGTAAAGATAAACATACGACATGCTTAACATATCCAAAGTCCCAAAATAATAAAGTACATAAAGATCCAAATCATCTAACATATCCCAAAAGATAAGTCCTGGCATACTCCTCACTCACGGCTAGTCTACTCGAGGCTGGTCCTCTATGTATCGATATCGAAAACCCTCTTATCTGCAAGTGATGAAAGGCAGGTATGAGCGATAAACATAATTGCCCATCAAGTAGTCCTATTAGATACGTCATTTGAATCATACATGGGGAGACGTAGTGATAAAATAAATAAGCGTAAAAAAGAATATAATATGTCACGTCTCCATTTTAAACAAGTAAAGTGACATAATATAAGTATAAACAAGCAACATGTAATTCATATGAACTTAACATCAAAACATAATGAACATAATTCTTATACCTAAGTCCATAAAACATCACATACATGTCCATGCTTAATTTCTAATCCATAATTTAAACTAAGGTCATAAACTTATAACAACTGCACTTTCATACATAAATCCTATCTTGGTCAACTTAATAACATCATAGGCTTAAGGATGTTCTAATAATAACTTAATGGTAACATGGTTCATTTTTAAATACAATTTAAAAACATGACTTTTCATAAAATCATAACATGGCTTTTCCGTAAACATGCATAAGATGACATTTTCATAAACATGAAGACATAATATTTTCATAAATGGCTGTATCACTTTTTATAAAAAAAAATAACGCACGACATACCGAATTATTCCTAGTATAGTAACATGTACAAAATAAAACATAAGTACATGCTCTAACAGTAACGCGTTATGACGGTGATCCCGTGTCCCGGACAAGGTGTTATACTCAGACATAACGATAATATATGCCCAGGACACCTACCACTCCGGTCCTGATGTCATGCCGGTGCGCCATAATATAACATAACGTAAACGTAACATAATATGTGTCGTTGGAATCAATTGTCTTGTGTTTATTATTCGTTACGCGTATGAACTTTTAAAACATGTGATGAGGTAAAAATAATTTTGTATACTTTTAGAGAGAAAAGGCTTAAAGATTAGTCGTTCTAAGACCGAGTATCTGCACTGTGACTTCAGCGGCGTAGCAGACAGTGAGGATAGCCAGCTCACCATCGATGGTCAAGTGGTACCACATGTAAGTAAGTTTAAGTACCTAGGATCATTTGTACAGCAGAATGACGACATAGATAACGATGTAGCACATCGAGTTCAAGCAGGCTGGTGTAGATGGAGGGCGGTCTCAGGGGTGCTATGTGACAAAAATTTCCCAACTAAATTAAAGGGAAAATTTTATAGGGTGGCAGTGCGACCGGCAATGCTATATGGGACAGACTGCTAGGCCATCAAGAGGTCACAATTGCAGAAGATGGAAGTGGCAGAGATGAGGATGTTGAGGTGGATGTGTGGGTATACAAGGCTAGACCGGATCAGAAACGAGGTGTTTCGAGAAAGGTTAGGCGTGGCTAGTATAGCAGATAAGATAAGGGAGGGAAGATTGAGATGGTTTGGGCATGTCAAGCAGAGACAGACGACGGCGTCAGTCAGAGCAATTGAAAGCCTCATTATAGAGGGAAACAGGAGTAAAGGGAGGCCCAAACTGACTTGGGATGAGCAGATAAGGCACGAGTTACTAGATTTGCACCTCTCTGAGGACATGGTCCAGGATAGGAGTTCATGGAGACATAAGATTAAGGTTAACGAGGTATATGTCATATATAGGGACACTTTAGAGTATATTTAGGGACATAGATAGGCGTAGACTCTATCTACGCTTTAGATTAACGTTCCACTTGGTTGCGTATGTTATACCGTTGTTTTACATTACATGTATATATATAAGTGCTGTGTATTTTAGTATCAAAATGCCTTTCTTTGTATTTCTTGAATCTACTCACTAACACACTAGCACAACATAGCTCTATTATCATGTCATTTATGCAGGTAGAGCCGGGGGTCTCACTGGAAGCAGACTCTCTATCCCTTGTGATAGAGGTATTGTCTGCCTACCATTTACCCTCCCAGACCCTAACGATAGCTTTTGCTGTCGTTGGGATATACTGGGTTCGGATGATGATGATGATGATGATATCCATCCGTTATCTACATCCTACTTGTCATAACTTAAAAAAATACCATTTTTACCCCTCCAAGTATACCCCTCAGCCAAGCACCATAAAACAGCCCCCTTTTTGTAATTTTTCACCTAACACCACTTTCTTAATTTGTATATTCCACACAAAACCTCATATTTCAACACTTAAGTATTTAGGACACTTATTTCCTGATTACTTTGACATGTCACATAAAAATACATAACTTAGTCATCATATATATCTTGCTACATATAATTCATATATGTATACATAAACATGAAATAAATTGATTTATACCCCCAAAAAGGCCTTAGGTCCGTGTATACACACACACGCACACGCACACACACACACACACACACACACACACATATATATATATATATATTTTCATAGCATGTCACAATTTCATTTCATTCCACTTTTGGTCTTACGGCCGATTTTCACACACACACAAAACCATATAAATCTCATCTTTTTCTCATTTTACATGCATGTTGTGAGTTTAACATTTATACTAACCATGAACATACTAGTTTCCATCAACATGATGAATTTCAAGATTATGAACATGATGAAAAATACATACAACATAAAGATGATATAAACCATGAAAAGTTAACTTTTTGAGCCATAAACATCATTAATATACACATCATGAAGATGGATGATGAAGCTGAAATAAAGGGCCAAAAATATGGCCTTTGGCTGTGTATACACACACACACACATATGTGTGTGTGTGTGTGTATATATATGAAGATGATGATCATCAAAAACAACACTTATGACCTAGTATGTTAGCCATGCTTATGATGCATACATAAACATGCTAAAATAAGATCATTACAAGATATGAAACCAAAATACCATAGAAAATACATACTTTGTTACGACCCGCACCCCTTACACCACCATCCCTTCCACCAATAAACTTTCATGTAAACCTTCTTTCCACCATATTTGTCCTTTTATTCCATAAGACATCATGAAGAGTATTTTATTTTCCCTTTCTCTTCCTTAAAAATCTCGGCCTCAACAGCCATAAGATAAGAAATTATCTTCCTTTACACTTCACTCATTTTCCTACCATTTTTCCACCAATAAACTCTCATGCACAAGCCACTTTCTTACACCAATTTTTCCTTTTTCTTACACCATCATTACCCCACTTCCCAAATCCAAAATAAGGCAAGAATTTCCTCCAACCATTGCCATTAATCTCGGCCAAGATTAATAAATGGAGGAAATACATCATCTTTTCTATTCCACTTCATAAAAGGTCAAGTCTCCAACCTCTATATCTTCTCTCTACTTCCACTCTCTCTATGAAACAAACTTTCCTTTCTTCCTTTCTTGTCAAAACCATAAGATGCACTAAAAGGAAGAAGACAGAGAGCTCCACTTCATCTTTGCCAAATTCTCCTCAAAAATACAAGCCAAGATTACCTCTCTTCCTCTTGTTAAGACAAGAACAAGACTTCATTTTCACCCCTACAAGGCCTCAACTGTAGCGCCCCGGCCCGAAACTATCATCGGAACCGGTGCACTCGCCGTAGTCTACTATGAAAACTACGAAGCGTCAAAGCAGATCAAGCGTACATCATCCATGACATAAGATAAATCAGCGGAAACGTTGTTAAATTTAAAACTTCACCATCAATAATGTAACTAGAAAGTACAACGGAATTAAAAGGTGTTTGTTCATCTAGCTAACATAAGTTCCATAACAACATAATAACATTGAGTTTCCAAACTTAAAAAGAGTAGTCAAGCGTCTATCTATTTCCATGCCCGTCATCCCATTGAGCCCAATCGCCATCGTCTTTGATAAATATCATCTCATATTCCGGCTCACCTGAAAAGGAATACAGTATCTGTTCTTAGCGAAAATATCGCCAGCAAGTAACCCGTCTATACACCTTACGGGATCACACACGACGAGTCACCAGTATATAAATCATTGCCCAAAATATGGTGCTTGGGTTAGCAAGTAGCATCTTTATAAGAATTCCTCAAAACAGATAAAACACATAAATGATACACGGATACGAGAACAAACAAGTACTAAAACAACATATCATCATAAGTAAGTCGTAAGCTAGTCACATCTCATGCATATCAAATCTTATGCTTCGTGTATCATGATGCATGTGCTTCTTTAAAATCACACACAACACCCATGCATATGTCTTCTTTCATAAACATGTCATGCGTGTCATTTCACAAAACATTTCTTAACTCTTCTTATCATATTCTTCGCGTAGCAGAACTTTATACCCTGTGGGTGATCAGTCCACAGCAAACAGAACTTTATACCCCGTGCTGAAAGGTCCACGGTCCCATAACATATAACTTTATACCCCGTGCTGAAAGGTCCACGGCCCCATTACATACATCATATATCCGTGCTGATAGGTCCACGGCCCCATAACATATTTTATACCCTGCTGTTGATTCACAGGTCACGCTTTTATACCCTGCTTTCGCAGGCGTGACTTTTATACCCTGCGATCAACTAGAAGCTATTTTGTCTTTTGAAAACTATAAACTTCTCTTGTACACACATGTTCTTTCGCAAAGCCATTCTCAAATCAAATGCAAGTGCCCATGTCATGATGCAGGATGCACATGTAACTTCGTATCAAGCATGTAACACACACACACATACATCTTACATATCAAGTGTACGGTCTTACACCTCAAACACTCCATGTTCGTATCTTTTCAAGTCCGTTCGCCTCACTAATTCACTTGGGATTCAATCTTATTCTTACTTAATCAAACTTACCATCTACACCTCAATTACACCTCAAATACCCTTGCATTTTATGTTTATAAGAAGTGTATAAAGTTACTACACATACATAGGGCGCCTAAAGGCAAAAAGACTTCCAGTATACTTCGAACGCTACATGGAGCTCCTAATGTGGACGTGGAGCGCCTATACTAGGCGTTCGAAGTGTTCGGGGATGTGCCGTATACATCGAACGCCTACATGAAGCGCCTAATGTGACATAGAGCGCCTAATGTAGGTGTTCGAAGTGTACGGGGATGCTCTGGGACACATTGAACGCCTACATTAGGCGCCTAATGTGACTTGAAGCGCCTAATGTAGGTGTTCGAAGTGTTCTGACGGTTCTGAACTGCAGTTTTTCTACAGTAACTTCCTCCCATCTCCTTCCTCCTTCAACCCTTTCATGTTAAACATCTCAAGATCCATCTTACCATCTAGATTCATCATACTTAACACACATCTAACATGAATTGATGCTTAGTTATGTCTAATAATATCCACTCCTAACCTTCAATCATTCACAACCTTCAAAAGATACCATCAACATTCCCAACACAACAAGTCTATAACAATGCCATCATCCATCCTTCAATTCCCTGCACTTACTCTTAAACATCTAGATGTAGACAACCAACACAAGAATAGAACAAGACAATAAACACATCAAGAATACACTTTCATGGGCATGCTTGATAAACAACAAAGCACCACATAACTATTTTCATAAATATGGCCCAAAGAACAAGACTTTACGCAACTAGCAACAACAATTACATATAGTAAAGCATTTAACATAGACAAGTCAAGATTACTAATGTGTGATCCAAGTTTTCTCTTTGTAAGAACACAGGGCCTAAAGTATCAAAATTTATGTAAAGCATATAGAAAGATTACTTGCCTTAGAATCTAGATAATCTTACGAATTTACTGCAGAATCTTGATAAGGATTGAACCTAGATTGGCCTTTTCCTTCCTTTTCCTTCTTCTCTTCTTCTTCTTCCTCTCCTTTTCTCTTTTCTCTCTTTCTCCTGCGGTTTCTCTTCTCTTTCTCTTTTCTTTTAACCGACCCCCCTCTTAATCTAATGGGGAGTTATACTAAGAGTGGTGTAACTCCCTATCTCTTAGTAGGGACTATTTTAGTAATTTCCCTTAATTATCTTTAATTCTACTTTTAACTCATTTTTTCTTGTTTTCCTATATTTTATGTAACTAAGTCCCATAACCTACAAAATTAATTAAATTGCATTTAAAATTGACTTTTAAGTATTGATAGTCGTGCTTAAAAGTCACCGGGTATGACATTCCACCTCCCTTACAAAAAGTTTCGTCCTCAAAACTTACGTACCTTAGTCAAAGAGCTGAGGATACTTCTCCCGCATTTGTTCTTCGAGCTCCCAAGTGGCTTCACGTTCCGTGTGGTTGCTCCACTGGACCTTTACATAAGGAATCACTCGCTTCCTAAACACTTGATCCTTTCGGTCCACAATTTTTATGAGTATCCTTTCGTATGTAACATTGTCCTTAAATCCCAAAGGTTGAGCTTCAAGTACATGACTTGGATCCGTCACGTACTTCCTTAGTTGTGATACGTGAAAGACATTGTGAACTTGCGCCAACACCGGAGGTAATGCTAACCTATAAGCCAAGGCTCCCACCTTCTCAAGTATTTCGTAAGGACCAATAAAACAAGGACTTAGCTTGCCTTTTACTCCAAACCTCATGACACCCTTTGTAGGTGATACCCTCAAATAAACTTTTTCACCCACGTCAAATTCCAATGGTCGTCGTTTGGAATCTGCCCAACTCTTGTTGCGATCCTGAGTTGCCTTGAGTCTTTCCCAGATGACTTTTACTTTTTCTAGCGTTTTCTCCAACAGCTCAGGTCTGGTGATAGTCCTCACACCTACTTCGTCCCAATAAACTGGGGACCTACATTTTCTTCCATACAAAGCTTCAAAAGGAGCCATGTCAATTGCTCTGTGGTAACTATTGTTATAAGAAAACTCCATCAGCTTTACCATTCCATCCCAACTCCCTTTAAAATCCAACACACAAGCCCTTAGCATATCTTCCAAGGTCTGAATTGTCCGCTCGGATTGCCCATCGGTTTGAGGATGATACGCCGTACTCAACCTTAATTCTGTACCCATGGCTTTCTGAAATGCTGTCCAAAACTTAAATGTAAACCGCGCATCTCGGTCAGACACTATACTTACCGGGACTCCATGCAAGCTAACAATACTGTCCATATATAAACTCACCAACTTGTCAAGAGGTGTTTCACTTGAAATGGGTAGGAAATAGGCAGACTTTGTTAAACGATCTACGATGACCCAAATCATGTTATATCCACTTCTTGTCTTTGGTAAACCAGCTACGAAATCCATCGTGACATGTTCCCATTTCCATTCCAGAATTTCTAATGGCATCAACAATCCACCAGACCGTTGGTGTTCCGCCTTGACTTGTTGACAAACTAAGCACCTTTCTATAAATTCAGCAACATGTCGTTTCATTCCGGACCACCAATAATATTGCTTGAGATCTCTATACATCTTGGTGCTACCAGGGTGTATTAATAGCCTTGTACTGTGAGCTTCTTGCAATATTTCCCTTCTAAGTTCATCAACATCAGGTACACACAATCTCTCTCTAAACCATAGGCTACCATCCTCTTTGATCTGAAACCCCTCAACTTGGCTATGTTTCACCTTTTCCATTATTTCACTGAGGGTCTTATCATCCTTCTGAGCCTCTTTTATCCGATCAACCAAACTTGGTGTAATGGTCAACGTTGTCAAAACGTTCACCATGGACTTCACTAAATCCAAACCAAATTCCTCAATCTCTCTCTCTAGTGGTGATTGCCTCGCATGGCCGGATTTCCTGCTTAAAGCGTCAGCTACCTTGTTAGCCTTTCCCGGGTGATAATAAATAGTCAAGTCATAGTCTTTTAGCAACTCCAACCATCTCCGCTGCCTCATATTTAATTCCTTCTGTGAGAATAAGTACTTTAAACTCTTATGGTCCGTGAATACCGCGCACTTTTCTCCGTATAAATAATGCCGCCAGATCTTCAAGGCGAACACCACTACGGCAAGCTCAAGATCATGTGTTGGATAATTTTGCTCATAAGGCTTAAGCTGTCTTGAGGCATATGCGATGGCTCGTTCATTTTGCATTAAAACAAAACCTACAAACAAGGTATTAGTCTAAACTTAAATGGGTGTACAAGATCATAACCTTATACTACAGTTTACGTACCTAAACCGTTCTTCGACGCATCACTATAAATCACAAACCCATCAGTTCCGGAGGGTTGAGCCAATACTGGAGCTATCGTTAACCTCTTCTTAAGCTCTGTGAAGCTTTGCTCGCATTCCGCCGTCCACTCAAACTTGGACTTCCTTTGAGTAAGGCGACTGAGAGGTACAGCAATCCTTGAGAATCCCTCAACAAACTTTCTGTAATAACCTGCTGGACCGAAGAAACTTCGCACTTCGATGACGTTGGTAGGTCTAGGCCATTCAGTTATAGCTTCCACTTTCTTCGGGTCAACAGCAATCCCCTCCTCCGATATCACGTGACCCAGAAAAACTACACTTCTCAACCAAAACTCACACTTGCTAAACTTAGCGTATAGTTGTTTCTACCTCAAAATACCTAGTACGGTTCTCAAATGCTCAGTGTGAGTCTGTTCGTCAGGAGAATACACCAGAATATCATCTATGAATACCACAACAAACTTGTCCAACTGTTCTTGAAAGACGGTATTCATAAGATCCATAAAAGCTGCAGGGGCATTTGTCAATCCAAACGGCATCACCAAAAATTCATAGTGGCCATATCTTGTGCGGAAGGCTGTCTTTGCGATGTCCTCGGCCTTCACTCGCAACTGATGATATCCTGATCGGAGATCAATTTTAGAGAAGATTTTAGCACCTTTGAGCTGGTCAAATAGATCCTCAATTCGTGGAAGGGGATACTTATTCTTGATGGTAACTTTATTCAACTCTCTATAATCGATACAAAGTCTCATGCTACCATCTTTCTTCTTTACAAATAAAACAGGTGCTCCCCAGGGTGGATACACTAGGGCGGATAAACTTCTTGTCTAATAACTCCTGCAGTTATTCCTTCAACTCTCTCAATTCTGCCGGAGCCATTCTATATGGAGCTTTAGAAATAGGTTCTGTTCCGGGAATCAAGTTAATCTCGAACTCGACTTCCCTCGGGGGTGGTACTCCTGGTAGATCTTCCGGAAATACATCAGGAAATTCATTGACCACTGGAATTCGCTCAATGGACGGTACCTCCCGAGTAACATCCATTGCATACACTAGGAATCCCTCAGCACATTTCCTTAAGGCTTTGCACGTTTGTGCAACCGACACATACACCTTCTTGGGAACTTTCTTTCGTTCCGGTTCCCCTGAAACGTTACCTCTTCCATCTTAGCGTTCTTGATTGTCACTTGTTTCAATCGACAATCAATATTGGCGTGATGCTTGGCCATCCAGTCCATTCCCAATATAACGTCAAAGTCATACATCTGAATAGGAATCAGTGTGGCATAGAATGTTTGTCCTTCAAACTCCAATTCACAATCTCGGTACTGCTGGTACGAAACCATAATTTGATCTCCGACCGCTTGAACGCGATACGGAGTTTCTAACCATTCAGGCAAACTACCAAGGTGCTTAGTGAATCTTTTTGCTACAAAGGAGTGGCTTGCGCCGCTATCGAAGAGTACATTGGCAGGCATCTTATTTACTAAAACCGCATCTAAGGCCATATGAAGTTTTACACAAAAAGTTAAGCACATAAACACTCAATTCATTAACGATTTAAACTTAATTCAAAGGGTACCTGCTACTACATCGGTAGCCTCCTGCACATCTGTGTCCGTCATGAGATGTACACGGGCATTTGCTCGTGGCTTTGCTCTCGGCTGCTGAGCCGCTTGACCGTACCGAAAACATGCTCCTGCCACTTTCTTACACTCTCCGACGTGGTTCTTGTTTCAATGAGGGCAAACTCCTATACCCTGCTGACCTACTGGATTCTGGGGTGGAAGTCTCTGAAAATTTTCAACTGGTCCTCTCTTCGGAATCTTGACCCAACGTCCGGGTCTTCCACCAACTCTCACATCATCTCTTGGCCTCTTGCCTCTATCAGACCCTCCAGCACTAGCTGCTCTTGCCGCCACTCTGCGGAAATCGCTCTCAACCCGAAAACATGCATCCAACATGTCCTCGTAAGTTTTCATTCCTGCATTCACTATTGCCGACTGTATCCTCGAGTCCAAACCCCTCTCGAACTTTGTCATCTTAAGGCGATTGTCTGACATAATCGCAGGGGCAAACTTACTTAAAGTATGGAAACGATCCGCATACTCCGACACCGTCTTCCTTCCTTGCTCCAACCGATCAAATGCCCTTATTTTATCCAGTATCGCAGTCTCGGGCACGTAGTATTTCAAGAAAACATCACAGAACTGTGCCCATGAGATAGGTGGGGTCATTCTCAACACCATCCCGGCCCACCATTCGCCAGCTTTGCCACACAAAAGGGGTGTTGCCACATCCACCTTTATCTCTTCAGGCACTTGCACCAATCGAAAACACTTCTCTAACTCAGCCAACCAGTGTTGAGCCTCCTCAGGATCAGTACATCCTCCAAACTCCAGCACCCTCATCTTCCTCATCTCTCCGTAGAAGAACCGGATGTTGTGATGTGGTGGTGGAGGCGGTGGAGGCTGATGCTGCTGAGCAAACCCTTGTGCGATCATCGTTAATGCATCAGTGAGCACCTGGGGTAAAACCACTTATGGTGGCTGGTTCTCCTGTCCATTGCCAGAGTTGCCTGTGTTATCTCTTCTTGGAGGCATATTTCTCTGAAAAGTTAACCTTGCATTAGCATTCAGTAAATACAAGGAGTTACTGAAAGCTTAAACTCGTAGGAATGGGTGCGGTATGTGGTAAAACTATTAATACGACATTAGATGATAAACGCGCTCGCACACACCCAACCCAAATCATACTTAAACTCTAGAGAGATCAGTACTTATAACTAAGGATCAATCTTAAGGGAAAATCATATCTTAATTTGCTAAAAGATCATGAACCTAAGTTTCCGAGATAGATCTGAAGCCTGGTCTCTAATACCACCTGTAGAGCCCCGGCCCGAAACTGTCATCGGAACCAGTGCACCCGCCGTAGTCTACTATGAGAACTACGAAGCGTCAAAGCAGATCAAGCGTACATCATCCATGACATAAGATAAATCAGCGGAAATGTTGTTAAATTTAAAACTTCACCATCAATAATGTAATTAAAAAGTACAACGGAATTAAAAGGTGTTTGTTCATCTAGCTAACATAAGTTCCAGAACAACATAATAACATTAAGTTTCCAAACTTAAAGAGAGTAGTCAAGCGTCTATCTATTTCCATGCCCGTCATCCCATTGAGCCCACTCGCCATCGTCTTCGATAAATATCATCTCATATTCCGGCTCACCTGAAAAGGAATACAGTATCTGTTCTTAGCGAAAATATCGCCAGCAAGTAACCCGTCTATACACCTTACGGGATCACACACGACGAGTCACCAGTATATAAATCATTGCCCAAAATATGGTGCTTGGGTTAGCAAGTAGCATCTTTATAAGAATTCCTCAAAACAGATAAAACACATAAATGATACACGGATACGAGAACAAACAAGTACTAAAACAACATATCATCATAAGTAAGTCGTAAGCTAGTCACATCTCATGCACATCAAATCTTATGCTTCGTGTATCATGATGCATGTACTTCTTTAAAATCACACACAACACCCATGCATATGTCTTCTTTCATAAACATGTCATGCGTGTCATTTCACAAAACATTTCTTAACTCTTCTTATCATATTCTTCGCGTGGCAGAACTTTATACCCTGTGGGTGATCAGTCCACAGCAAACAGAACTTTATACCCCGTGCTGAAAGGTCCACGGCCCCATAACATATAACTTTATACCCCGTGCTGAAAGGTCCACGGCCCCATTACATACATCATATATCCGTGCTGATAGGTCCACGGCCCCATAACATATTTTATACCCTGCTGTTGATTCACAGGTCACGCTTTTATACCCTGCTTTCACAGGCGTGACTTTTATACCCTGCGATCAACCAACAACCATTTTGTCTTTCGAAAACTATAAACTTCTCTTGTACACACATGTTCTTTTGCAAAGCCATTCTCAAATCAAATGCAAGTGCCCATGTCATGATACATGATGCACATGTAACTTCGTATCAAGTATGTAACACACACATACATCTTACATATCAAGTATACGGTCTTGCACCTCAAACACTCCATGTTCGTATCTTTCCAAGTCTGTTTGCCTCACTAATTCACTTGTGATCCAATCTTATTCTTACTTAATCAAACTTACCATCTACACCTCAATTACACCTCAAATACCCTTGCATTTTATGTTTATAAGAAGTGTGTAAAGTTACTACACATACATAGGGCGCCTAAAGGGTCAAAAAGACTTCCAGTATACTTCGAACGCTACATGGAGCGCCTAATGTGGACATAGAGCGCCTATACTAGGCGTTCGAAGTGTTCGGGGATGTGCCGTATACATCAAACGCCTACATGAAGCGCCTAATGTGACATAGAGCGCCTAATGTAGGTGTTCGAAGTGTACGGGGATGCTCTGGGACACATTGAACGCCTACATTAGGCGCCTAATGTGACTTGAAGCGCCTAATGTAGGTGTTTGAAGTGTTCTGACGGTTCTAAACTGCAGTTTTTCTGCAGTAACTTCCTCCCATCTCCTTCCTCCTTCAACCTTTTCATGTTAAACCTCTCAAGATCCATCTTACCATCTAGATTCATCATACTTAATACACACCTAACATGAATTGATGCTTAGTTATGTCTAATAATATCCACTCATAACCTTCAATCATTCACAACCTTCAAAAGATACCATCAACATTCCCAACACAACAAGTCTATAACAATGCCATCATCCATCCTTCAATTCCCTGCACTTACTCTTAAACATCTAGATGTAGAAAACCAACACAAGAATAGAACAAGACAATAAACACATCAAGAATACACTTTCATGGGCATGCTTGATAAACAACAAAGCACCACATAACTATTTTCAGAAATATGGCCCAAAGAACAAGACTTTATGCAACTAGCAACAACAATTACATATAGTAAAGAATTTTAACATAGACAAGTCAAGATTACTAATGTGTGATCCAAGTTTTCTCTTTGTAGGAACATAGGGCCTAAAGTATCAAAATTTACATAAAGCATATAGAAAGATTACTTGCCTTAGAATCTAGATAATCTTACGAATTTACTGCAGAATCTTGATAAGGATTGAACCTAGATTGGCCTTTTCCTTCCTTTTCCTTCTTCTCTTCTTCTTCTTCCTCTCCTTTTCTCTTTTCTCTCTTTCTCCTGCGGTTTCTCTTCTCTTTCTCTTTTCTTTTAACCGACCCCCCTCTTAATCTAATGGGGAGTTATACTAAGAGTGGTGTAACTCCCTATCTCTTAGTAGGGACTATTTTAGTAATTTCCCTTAATTACCTTTAATTCTACTTTTAACCCCTTTTTTTCTTGTTTTCCTATATTTTATGTAACTAAGTCCCATAACCTACAAAATTAATTAAATTGCATTTAAAATTAACTTTTAAGTATTGATAGTCGTGCTTAAAAGTCATGGTGTATGACATCAACCCATGGAAACCATGAGCAAGAAAAAGTGTAAGTCTTCAACATCAAAGGAGGAGAACAAGCTTGCATGTATAGGATTCCAAAAGATAAGGAAGCATATTATCATTTGAAGCATCTGTTCTTCATTCATCCCCTCAAGAGACTCCATATTCTTCTCCTACAAGGCTTCCATCCGTGAGCTCCCTAGTGGAAGAAGGAGAAGGTTTCTTAGGTTATAAAATGAGGAGACCTCAAAGATTTTCAAGGTAAATCTCTTAAGAATTAATCTTAGGTATGTCTTGATCATTACATCTCAAAGAATGACTATTTTCCCTCTCATTTCTTGGCTTAGGCCGAGAGGTATCCAAGGCTAGGAAAAGAAGCGATCTTTTCCATTTTAAGTGTAAGATTCAAGAACAAAGGCAAGTATTCTTCCTAGTTTCTTCATGCATGTCAAAAATCAAGTCTTCTATTTTTAAATCATAAGATGGATCATGCATGCATAAAATTAAAATGTTGACTTGATGAAAAACATAATGAAAGTGTGCTTGCATGCACTTTGTAGGATAATCTTATGTAATTCTTGCACAAATGTATACTTAGACTATGATGAAGGTGGAAAGTGTCTTGCATGCTAAATCCAAGGTGTACATAGGCGTTATATGTATGTGCATGTGGAGCCATTATGATCATCATAATCAAAGTCTTCATATTCATCTTTATGTTATTTATCAACATGCATGACATTGAAAATGCTAGTATGGAAAATGGGTGTATGAGCATGTATGTATGTGTTAGGAAATTTATCCATGCATATATAAGTGCTCCATAAATACATAAACCATGTGCATGATGTAATTGATGAAAGGAATAGAAAAGATATGGACAATTTGTATGTAGAATATAATGAACAAGTTGGAATAAGCATGTGTGTATGTGTGCATGTGTATTTCAGCCAAAATGGCTAAAAGGTGCCATGATGATGTTTTAATAATTACTTGAGCGTATATATATGTGTATCCTATATATAATGAATTAGTTGACAAGTTGCAATGTGTATTTGTATGTGTGTGCTCAAGTGATTTTGGCCAAGTGGCCATAATTGTAGAATATGATGATATTTTGAAGAGTTACTCAAGTATACACACACACACACACATATATATATATATGTGTGTGTGTGTGTACACAAAGATGTTGATAATGGACAATATAAGTATGTTAAATGAATAAATGCAATATCAAGTCCTTAAATTGGTAACAACACTCAATAATGGGATGTTTTAATAAAGACCATTTAATAAAATATGAAAAGGGCTATTTCAGACAAAATGTTGGCAAAACAAAGCCCAACCGTGGGCTGAATTTAGGGTTATCAACCGAAAGTCCCAAGGGCAAAATAGTAAATTCACCTAGTGAGACAATATGATAAATAAACCAACCATTAGAATTAAGTACTAGAATTATTAGAAGCATGAAATCAGCTTGATACCAAGCATTCCTTCATGCATATAACAAAGAAGTTTTAGACAGCAACATGTTTTATCATACAATGCATATTTACAAAAAATGGCTATCACGTAAACGTTTTAAAAGAGTCTTTACATGATATGTTGATAAATATGATTTTATCGAATGAAAAGTTTTAAAAGGATTTTAACGAACCATACCTTGCGTCGATTGATTGCTTGTGAGACAATTACGTTATGTTCCGCTGTTTTCACAGCTCATGTTTATAATTGGTGGCTGCCTGATATCGGGTGTAGTAGTGAGGACGTCACGGGCAACAAATGTTATAATACACCTCCTGATGGGTGTTATGTTCATGTATGTACGCCTCATGACACTCTAACCTAGGTAAGAGGTTGGTGCCATGTGGTGAAGTTATGTTTACGTTCTGGCTGAGTATAACACCGTGTCTGGGTCCTAGGATCTCTACTAAAATGCGTCACCGTTAGTCTATGTACGTATGATGTAACACCGTGGTTGGACTATCTGGATTCATAGACGGTACTTGACTACTCAGGGAATTCAGTCGGTGGGTCTTGTGTACTGTTTGTAAAAGTTAAGATATGTTATGAACATAACCATGACAAATTTGATACGATGGTTTCAGAAATGATCATGATTTGATAAATTTTTTTGGAAAACGATGCATGACCTTTCATCATATGAGCATATGCATGCCTACCCGAACCAACCTACCAACCTATCATACCTATGTTTAGATCCTTAGTGGACAGTGGGTGATTGTTCAGCGTATGGCTTGGGCATAGACACAGAAAAAGAAATTTACTACCAAGCATAAGATAAAGACATAACCACTATGTAAGAAGAAAAGAAATATGAAAGTTATATAAACGATTTATTCTGTGATTTATTTTCTTCATTTTGTCTGTTATTACATGGTACGTTATGTCACTGTTCATATTTTTATTTACTGTTCACCATACATGATCCACATGACGAACCTAGGCGGAAATACTTACTGAGCGATTTGTTAACGCTCACCCCATATATTACCATATTGCAGAGGCTCAGGAGCTAGTTTCGTACCCAGTGGAGGATATCATGAGGGCTGAACACCAGTGATGAGCATATGGGCCCAGCTGTTTTAGTTTCACTTATGTTATTACAAGATTTGTATGATGACTTTGTATTGTTGACATATCAGATCTATTCGAATTTAGTTTCTGTATGTTGCATCTCGATTACATCTTGTTTATTTATGATGCTTCCCTAATTTTGATACATGATTATGTTGGCGTGCATATCGACGCCTTGTACTTCTCGTAGAAAAGTATGGCGGATGCACCATGCTGAGACCTTAGTCCCGGGTGGGCCGCTACATACTTGATGACCATCATGGAAAAATACATGAACAAATATAGCAAAGTTCCTTTCTTGGTGTGTTGGCCAAATTTTTGAGTGTATATATGACACTATATACTTCACACAGAAACACATAGTTTATATATTCTTGTGGTTAAAACCTTGAACATACTACATGGATGATCCAACTTTCATATGAATATATATACTTAACCTTTGGAAATCCATGAAGGATCTAGGAAGAATACTTGCCTTTCTCACATATTTCACAACCTAAGGTGAAGGTTTCTTCACTTAGCTTGTAAGAAAATCTTTTTTCATCCTTCTTGATGGTCACAGGTGAGCAACTATGGAGATAGATAAATGGAAGAACTTAAAGCATTCAACATGAAGCTTCTTACCTTGTTCTTTCTTGATTCTCGGCTCTACTACCTTTCTTGGTCACTACTTGGATGAAGGAGCGTTTTTGAACCTTGTGTTGTAGATGTTTATGTGGGATGAGATGAAGAAAATTCTTCCCTTTGCTCCCTTGGTGCTCTCAGCTATGAAGAGGAAAATGAAGGAGTTGGAAGACTTGGTGTCTTGGAGAGGAAAGAGAAAGTATTTGGTTGAAGAGGGAAATTGTTGAAGTGTAAAATGAAGAAAAGAAAAGGGTTGCCCCCTTTTTCTAATAATTTCGGTGGGATGGGGGGTTTGATGGGGAAGGAAGATTTTTTTTCTTGTTTAATGATGGAGGTTTGGTTGTATTAGGGTGTAGGGTTATGATGGTGGCTTGGAGTGTAAGAAGAGGTGATCTTGACTTCTTGGGGAAGGGGGTGGCCGGCATAGGGGAGAATAGGGAGGGGAGAGTAGCTTGTCCTTTTTGTTGTTTAAGAAAAGTGGGAGAAAATGCGATGACTGGTGTAAAAGCGTGTAAGGTTTTATTGTATAGTTGAAGACAAAGGAGAAGAAAATCTTTCTTCCTATATGTGTGGAGGGGGACGACCATAGGGGGTTTTGGGTGGGTAGAATAGGACAAAATACCACCATCTGGTCTCTACACAATTTTCTACACTTGGTATTTTGTTGGGATATTTTTCTAACCACAATTTGTTCTTCTATTTCTTACCTAAATGGCCAAATTTTTACATATATATATATATATATATATATATATATTTCTTTTCTTCTTCACCAAAATATGTTGTTATGTCTTGTTTTATTTTTTTCTTTCATTTATGTAGTGAAATTTTTTGTGTCATGTATCTTTATTTAATTTATTTTAGCCTAATATTTAAGTTGTTACCGACTAAGTTTATTTAACTTTATCGTATGTTCGATAACATTCGTTATCGAATCTGCAAGTTGTCGATGTATCGAATAACTTAGCACACAAACATATACCGACGTTAATAATGTACGATATTTAAAACGTTACGACGTAATGAAAAAATTTGGGACGTAACATAGATATTCAATAATATACAACAACAAGAACAACATACCCTATTGCCTTAGAGGCTCCGCCTATGGCGATGTATAGGGATCGGATGTATGCAACTATATGTTGAGAAAAAGGGTTTGAATGATTTGAAAATGCATGATTTAAAGTGTTACGTGCTTACGAAATGCATGAATAAGTTTTTTTGACATATTTATGTGATAAAATTGCTTTACATATTTATATATAATGTTGTTGTACTAACAAGCCATGAAGCGTTAAAGCTTACATCATATGGAAAACATTTGTTGCTTTATACTATTTTCAGGTGCCATGATCAATGAACTAAACTAGTTCATTAAGTGAAGTGCTTAAGTTAATGAACTAACTAGTTCATTAATTGAAGACATATTTGGAGAGAGTTATACAGCAACAAATTTGAAAATAGAAAGTCTTCTCATCTCACACCCTCACACGCCATTTACATTTACACACACACACACACACATATATATATATATTATATCCATATTTTTGCAAAGAAACAAACAAACAACAACAACAACAACAAACATACCCAGTATATCCCAACGACAGCAAAAGCTATCGCTAGGGTCTGGGGAGGGTAAACGGCAGGCAAACAATACCTCCATCCCAAGGGATAGAGAGTTTGCTTCCAGTGAGACCCCCGGCTCTATATGTACCTGCATTGATATTACAATAATAAGAATATGTACTAGTGAATGGATTTTATTAAATATAAATCAAAACCTTCTGATATTAATATAGTCAACAATGGATATGCATAAATAGTTGACAGACAAAGACCAAAACAGAAAAGCGCAAATCAACCTAAAGTGAAGAGACTATCTAATTCTCTAAGTATGCACTAAAGTGTCCCTATATCCCGTCTACCCCTCCTTAACCTTAATCCCCTGCCTCCATGAACTCCTATCTTGGACCATGTCCTCAGAGAGGTGCAAGTCTAGTAAGTCATGCCTAATCTGCTCATCCCAAGTCAGTTTGGGCCACCGACATGTCACATATATTATAAACATACGTCGACATCACACCACTATATACACCTCATATTTATGAGTACATTCAGGTCTTATATCATATATTACAAGTCATGGTGACGTCAAAATTATAATGACATGTTACAAGGTCATAAACCGAAAATTGTCGTATCGGGTGACTGCCGAAACTTCACCGACATGTCACGTACTTGCCATATAAAGATGGCTATCCTATATACATCAAAATTATTTAAAAATTTCGTGATGCACATGTTACAATCAGCCACAAGATCATACCATGTTTGCACACGCAAATCACCCACAATTTAGCCTAGATTTATGGAGAATTCGAGCTCAATTTTAATTTGACACATGAGGCATTTTCTACTCAGCATTGGTGATGAATATAAACCTTATTTTATGTATATTATGTGTGGCATAATATATATTACATGTGTAAGAAGTTTGAAATTAATCGGAGAAAAATCGCATAATCGACGAAAGTCGAAAATTCAATTTTCTACGAACCTACACACATGGAATGTTTTTGGGCATTGATGTAACATGTATCTAGAAACTTTTTACACATTCAAGACATGTTAAAGTGTTCTAAAAAATTCAAATTAAGGCGGATTGCAATTTACCATATATGTGTAAATATTATGTATTATTTGCCAAAGCTTACCAAAAGAAATTTTCAGCACATGCACCCTATTTCCACACGCCACTTTCAGCATTTTTGAAGCCTAGGTGGAGCTTATTTGGCATTTCAATTGGTGGAGGACATGCCACACAAGATTGGTGACATTGAAGAAGGCAACACATAAGGAAAGAATTCAAAAGAAAACAAATGCTGAAAATTTCAGCACATGTTTAAGTGTTGGCCGATTTTTGTATGGTTATTGTCTTCAATTGTCTTCCAAAATTGAAGGGGATTAAATTTTTATTATATGGTAATTATTCAATTTGATTCTGAACACATGTTTTCAGATTTTTTGAAGAAATTTTAGCTCATTTAAAGGGTGGAGTTGGTGTATAACTCCAGTCACCCTTGTGGTAAGGTATTTTTGTGTTTAAAGAAAACCGAAGAAGGTGTCCTCGAAGACTGGAGTAGGTTGTTTTAACCAAACCAGTATAAGATTCTTGGTGTTCTTACTTTTCAGCACTTTACTACTTTCAGTTTCCAGTTTTCTGCATCATTTTCATTACAACAACAAAAATAGTAAACGATTTTCAAAAATCACAAAATTTTGTAGAAACATAGACACACGTCCTATATTTCATTTGGCACAAGTTTCACCTCATTTGGATAAGTATAAGTCATTCAAACATTCATCCGTTCTGAGACTAGTGCAATCTGATTTTCAGATCTGCAAAGGTTGAGAACATCAACGTGTTTGACATACTTACCAAAGGAATTTTGAAAAAATGCTTTAACCCAGTAAAATAAATATCTTGAGAGTCACACCCTAAAAGCTTCAAGTAATTTAGAGTTCCCAATTAATAGGAATAAAATTTTCAATTCGGAGTATAGTTTCTGGCAGATTTGCTCAGTCAGAACAAAAACGTGTTTTTAAGGGGTTAGGATTGGAGTTTTAATTTGAAATTTTTGTGAGTCACTCATAACATTTGAGAACACATCCTCACTCATGACATCTTAGAGCACATCCTCACCAAATTTCATAATTTTGGATGTCTATAACCAGGTCATTTAGATAAGTCAAATCAGGGTCTGAAAACAGTTTACATAAACTATTTTCAGAAGTGAGTAATTTGGTCCAAAAAGTTTTAAAAACCAAATTTTCTGCAATTACTATTCAACCCCCCTTCTAGTGGTGCTATACAGGTCCTACACTATACCCATATGTTAGAAACATCAGAGGTTGTTTCCTGATGACCCATAATGAAAATTGAGTCATGCTGTGTTGATCAACTGGTATTTCACAATATAAGAAGCACAACCAATTTAGTGAGTCATTTTGTTATATTCCATCACATTCCAAAGTCAAAAAAGAGTGTGTCCTTTAGTCTACTGAACATGAAAATAAGATATTCAATAATATACACAGAAGTCAAATGTGTAGCCGCATTCCCAGTCTCTACAGAAGTTACACCGATAAGAACTTGTGTTCTAACGAATTATAAAATTTTTAAAAATTATATGTGAATATGATGAACACAGAAGTAATGATATTCAAGTATATTTATTTATGTATTTGATAAACCAAAAATAACCATCTGATGGTCAACAACAGTCAATGGCAGATCTTATGTATAAAGTGTTCAACTCTCACAGTTCGGCACAAATACATTGCTGCTCGGCCATATTGCACTTCGGCCATACTTCTCTCCCACAACATTTAGTTTTTTATCAGAGAATATGCCAAGGTTTCCACCTCAGCATCAGGCTTTAACCTCAGCTTCAGCTTAATGGACGTGCTTCAGATCACTTCGGCAAGACTCCATCTTGCACCTCGGCAAAGGAATCAAGCGCAGTACTATATCAATTGTGGGACCATCAGGCAGAGGTGCAAAATATGGAAAAGGTACACATCAGACTGTTTAGCCTGTACACGCCAAGGTCACATCAGCTGACCTACCAGTCACATCCGCAGACCTACCAGTCACATCCGCAGACCTACCAGTCTTATCAGCAGACCTACAGTGTCATAGGTCTACTGCCCAAGCAAATGTCCCTTCCGCTTTCAGAAGCAGAGGACAAAAGGAAAGTAACAAAAACAAGCCAAGAGAGACCAAAGAAGGGATCGAAACATTTCATCTCTCCGAAAAGCAAACACACCAAATTTTCTCCTCAGTGAAGAACTGTGAGATTTTTCTAACTCTTGATACAAAATCATATCTCAGTGAGAATGGCCTAAACTAACTTGAGAGTCGAAGGGTTTTACCTGGGGTCACACCCCCAGGACCTCTGATTTCTGCTTCCTTGTGCAGGACTTCCAGGAAGCTATTCCAGTTATCTTATTCAAACCAACTAAAGATGTTTAACACCTTTCTCGGTATTCATTAAACACAAAAAACACCTTGAAACAAGGATGACTGGAGTTAAACGCCAACTCCACCCTTTTACAATAAAACAAACAAATACAACAACACGAATACTACCGATCGAATGAAGGTTTGATCACATCTTGATCAACCTTTTACACGAGATGAACATATGTGGGTGGTTTACACAAAGACTATATAACATATGGAATATAAGAATGATAGGCTTGAGGCTAAGAGCAAGAGAAAAGAATGAAAGAAGAAGAAAGTAGTCTTGCTTTGAACTTGTAAGAATATGCCCTTTTGCTTAGCCTTGTCTTGCACCATCTTGCCTCTTTTGATAATATGCTGGCCGCCCCCTAGGGTTTGTTTTCTTCCTTGAGATTGTGTTGAATAACCTTGGAAGATTTCTTTGTACAGATGATGACACAACCTTGCTTACTTGGAGCAACATGATTGGACGAATGACTTGTTTTCGCCTAATTGTCACTTCTTGATAGGCCATCTTTAATCCACCTTGGCACACCTTGAATGAGCTAGAATTTCTTCTCAAAAATCTGAAATATGTGCTCAAAATCAAGGTGATTAACTTCTAAATAATCATGATACAATCCCATTAAATTTTGGAATAAAATTGAAGACAAAGAGGTGCAAAAATTCGGCCACTCAAACAACATGTGCTGAAATTTCAGCATGTGTATTTTGAATTGTTTCCTTGTGTGTTGTCCTCTTCAATGTCATCAATCATGTGTGACGTATTCTCCACCAATCAAAGTTCCAAATAAGCTCCACTTAGGCTCCAACAAAGCTGAATTAGGCGTGTGACATTCCTTTACATGTGCTGAATTCTCTTTTGTTAAACTTTGTTACATAATGATGCACAATCTTCACATATGGTAAATTGCAATCAGCCCTAAACTGATTTTTCTGGAACACTCTAACATGTCTTGAATTGTAAAAAGTGTCTAGATACATGTGACATCAACACCAAAAAACGTCCAAGCATGTAGAAGTGTAAAAAACCAAATTTTCGACTTTCGTCGATTACACGATTTTTTTCTACGATTAAAATCAAACTTCTTAGACATGTAATATATATTATGTCACACATAATATACATATAATAAGGTGTATATTCAGCTCCAATGGCTGATGAAAAACGCCCCATGTGACAAAATAACCTTCAACTTGAATTCTCTACAAATTTATGTTAAATTGTGGGTGATTTGTCTGTGTAAACATGGTATGACTTTGGGGATGATTATGACATGTTGAGCAACGAAATTTCTGAATATTTTTGATGTATATATGCTGACCAACTTTATATGATAAGTACGTGACATGTCGGTGAAGTTTCGGTAGTCACCGGATACGACAATTTTCGGTTTATGACCTTGTGACATGTCGTTATAATCTTGATGACACTGTGACTTGTAATATATGATATGAGACCTGCATATACTCATAAATATGAGGTGTATATAGTGGTATGACATCGACGTACGGTTATGATGTATATGATGTGTCGGTGGTACGTCGGGACATAAGTATATAGTTTGTCTTTTAAAAACATTTGTATATGAAATATATATAAGTATGTGGCGTGTGAGTTGGATATGAGGAGACTTTCCGTTTCAAGTTTATTGCCATATAGCTCTCTCCAAATATGCATTTATTTAATGAACTAGTTAATTCATTAACTTAAGAACTTCACTTAATGAACTAGTTTAGTTCATTAATCATGAC